>CAUJNA010003685.1:0-142500 GCA_963377175.1 Effrenium voratum | reverse complement strand
GCTCGCGTACTGCGCTCGTTCATCTCCGTGCTGGCCTGGCAAAGCCAACTCTGCCTATACGTTCCTTGGGAACATGGGTGTATCTTATTTTAAGGGGACCCGCCAGAGTGGTAGGTTTTCGTTTTGGTTTTCCTAAGCCAAGCAAAAGGGGGTCCCTCAAACAAAACACACCCACAGATCGGTATTACAATTGTCTACCCAGAACAATTGTAAGGATTTAATAGAAGAAAAAAAGCGGGGGGGAAGGACCCATTTATGGTTGGGACTGTCCCTCACTAACCTTCATCTACCCGGGTTTTGATTGTGGCTGTTCTCAATTCTCAAAATTCCTTTGAAGGTGTTCCCTTTAAGCCATTCATAGCATGTCACGTTGATGTACTCAGCGGCAACTCATTCAAAGGGGTCTGCGCTCAAACGGCTCGGATCCACCAAAAACCAAACATCCCGTGGCATTTCCCTCATACCATCGTTTCTGTAGTGAAACCTGCCCTCTCTCCAACAATGAAACTGGTCAGGAATGGGTTGGAAGACTACAATCCTCTTGGAAAGGCCCCTTGTCCACTTCACTCTTCTTCGGTTGGAGAAGTCGTCTCCGGGCCTTGCGCTTCCGCGCGTTTCCCCTCTCCAGCAGTTCCTGCGAGCAGAAAGTGCAACCCTTGGTGCGTCAGAACGGTTCGTGGACTCATGGTAAGCGTTTGCGCCTACAGCTCTCATATCTCTTCTCCTGCAACTGTTGATTTAACTCTATGATGATGCTCATGCACCCAAATGTGCCAGTTCATCTAACCTTGACGCTGGTGGTCGGGCGAAGCGTTGGTTGGAACATGCTTGCACCACTGGCTCTGACAAATGACCGTCTAAGGAGGGTGTTGAAAGTCAAAACATGTGTCTGGCCCTTCTTGCTTGGCATACAAACACACACGAACGCAACCAAACACGCAAAACAACAAACAAACAAACAAACAAACAAACAAACAAACAAACAAACAGGCAGGCAGGCAGGCAGACAGACAGACAGACAGACAGACAGACAGACAGACAGACAGACAAAAAAAACAAACAAACAAACAAACAAACAAACAAACAGGCAGACAGACAAACAGACAGACAGACAGACAGAGAGGCAGGCAGGCAGACAGACAGAAGGCAAAGAACCTAAAAGAAAGGACAGCGCGCACACAGAGAGACAAACAAATGCACTCAACCTCACACTCACACTTACACTCGCACCCGCACTTACACTCGCACCCGCACTTACACTCACACACACATGCACGCACTTACGCTCGCACCTGGGCGCGCTTACGCTTGCACGCATGCGCGCATGCTTCTGTGCGCAGAAGCGCGGGCCAGTGGAATCTCTCCTGGAAGACGCTCTCGTCAGGCACCGGCTCCTCGCAGAAGCCCTCGAGCACGTACTTATGGCCCATCCGCTGGCTCTGGCCCCGGTTCACACCGATCTCGCCCCCCAGCAGGTTGGTGATGTCATTCCCGAAGACCTGGCGTCGAACACAGAATCCCTTCTGCCGTCCAAAGGCCTTCATAGACAAACTCATGTTCGTTGCTTTCGTCCCCTTTTCCCCAAAAACCCGCCACTAGCTTCCACTGATACCAAGAGCTTCCCGGGTCCGCATTAAACCAGCAAAGGACACCAGGCAGAAACTGGCGCAACCTACATGTGGCTTTGAACAAATGCCCAGGTGAGTCGCAATCAAAACCTGGTATTAAAATGGTCGACCCAGAAAGATGTACAGGATTAAGACGGCGGCCGCAGCTATTTATGGCTGGGATTGGCCCTTACTACCCTTCATCTACCCGGGTTTTGATTGTGGCTCAGGTCGCAATTCAATGCTGGCAGAGACTTGCTGCTGGGAACCTTGGCCCCTGGTCGCAGCCCGAAAGGTGATGCAATGTGTGCACTACCCGGGAGGAAAACAGCAAGGCAACTGGGGCAACTGCCATGTGCCTTTTTTTCCATCCATCTCAGACGGCAATTGCCTTCACCACAAACACCGCCGAGCCGTAGGCTCACAGGGATCCTGACATTATACACCTGAACATTGCCTTGTACATGGTGGTTTCCCTTTATTTTGGTGGAAAAAGCCATGTCTCAAATAGGCCAAATGCATCTTTTAAGACGCCCTGGCTCAGAAAGACACAAACTTTCCAGCTGTTCTCCAGCGCTTTGGGTACCACACCCGCTACTAAACTGGTCTCCGTAGGTCCACCAACAGGAACACCATCCAAGAAGACCCGCTTTGTACAGGGCATCTCCGATCTAAAGCTGGTGGTTCTGATTTAACCCTCCAAAGACCAACACAACGCATGCTTGAATTGTAATAGGTGAAGGTGGTTGCCTTGTCAGCCCACAAAAGGTGCGGTGAAAATTTATTGTTCCCCTGAAGGGCCTGAGAAAATTAGGGCTCGTCCCGACTCGCCCCTTGGTTTCTGAACGAGCTTGTCCACCTTCTCGTCCCTACAGATGGACTATGGGCTGGTTGACCAAACCTCACATGCAAGCCCCTCGACTTTTGGGACCAACACGAAGGCCTGCATAGATCTGACCTTACCCCATACCACACCCGTGCCGAAGCCAAGCCGAACTCGGATTTCCGCCTCGACGTAGCTGGCGCCCAGGGACATCTCGAAGCCCTCCCTGCGGCGCGCCTCCATGCCCTTGAGCACCTCGCAAGTTCAAAGGCCAGCTCTCCATTTGGTTCCGACTGGGGGTGGTTTTTGGGGGGGGGTTCCCTTCAACAAACCAAACAAACAAAGCTTCCACGATGGTAAGAAAAACACTCAAGAGAACCGGCCTCCTGCGCCATGGCCGTCACCAGGCCGTCCGCCGACTCCCCCCCGAACCTGGGGACTACGACGCTTCGGCCCGGGCAAAGCGTTGACCACGATAGACGTACGAAAGGGAAACCAACCAACCAAGCAAGCCAACGAACCCACCCCATGAAGGACACCCAAAAGGACTGAAAGGGCGAAACAAATGCTGTTGGTACAAAGGGAAAAGGAAAGCAAACCGAAAGGGCAGGCATCAAACGGGTGCCTTTCACTTTCTTTTGCCAGCTTCTCCATTAAAAGCTCCCAGCTGTGAAGTCCGGCCATGGAACATGGTGTGGGTCTTGCCGCTGCCCGTCTGGCCGTAGACGATGAGCGCCCCGCTCTGTGCGTTCAGCAGACCCACCGCCAAGCGCAGCCCGCTGTGCGAGTAGACCTCTACGAGACTGGGGAACCACCAGGCCATGGGCTTTTCAGAATTCAAATCGGCTGACGCCCCCAGTGAACATCCGGTTCCAACCACTAAAATAGGCTCTAAAATCGGTGAATTCACCTACCCCAAAATGGTACCATTGGTTTTGACCCACAGCCACCGAGCAGGAAGGGGAACACATCTGGAACGATGTAGAATCGAAAATACATCCACAAAGTTTCAGCATCTGAATGTGTTTTTTGGAGTTCGAGCACCTTTCACCTTGGTTTAAAGAGAAACCAGCAGCAAAACCGCCAGTGTCGGGGTGCCCTTATATGCGCCCACAACCAAACGGACAAAGTTCAAGAGTGGATATTGGCTGGAAGAAGGTTGGGGGCCCCGATCAGGCTGGCAAAGGTGCGTTTCTGCAACGCGAGACATTTGTCCATTTATCCCAGAAGCCTTCAATTGTACTTATAATTGTCCGCTGCATCTGATCAGGGAAACCCCAAGTCGGTTCTCCCACCCATTCCCAGCTTTCACATGGTTGAAGACCAATTCGATGAGGCCGCGATCTCTCACCAAACCAAGGCTTCCACCCATTCCCTCCATTCATTCATGCAGTTCATATGGCTATTGGCTGTTGTTCAAAATGAATGGGATCCCATTTTGGGGTAGGTGCACCACCCATTTTTGTCTAATTATTTTAGTGGGGATTGGGATGGCCATATGGTTGAACACCCAGCCCCCGACCATCGCCGCATGCCGACCGAGTCATCTCGCCCTCTCGCCCCTCGCCTCCGGCTGGGTGGCGCCGTGGTCGAAGACGTGTTGGAAGTCCCAGCTCCTGGCCCAGCTCAAAAGAGAGAGACACGTGAGGCGCCCAGCCGTGGCGGGTTTTTGGGGGATTGTTGGGGCAAAGTACCTAAAGTACCTCCAAAATTTCGGGGGTTCCTCTTGGTGTCCCTTTGAAGCAAACTAAAAACGGCACCTCCAAACAAAAGCGAGGCCAAATGGCCAGGGGGCTTTTCCAAAATCCCGGTGTCCCCCCCAGTGAAGATCCCAATCCCCCACTAAAATAATGAGACTAAAATGGGTGGTGAATTCACCTACCAACCAAAATGGGATCCCATTGGTTATGACCCACCCATTTCTAGCGAAAAGGAAGCGCTTTCCGTCCCACTTGTTGTTGTAGACGGGCACAAGCCTCCTGGTCCTTTCTGGTAAGGAGCCAACCAGTTCCCAGAATTGACCAATGTAGATGATTCCCAAGCAAGATATCCTTTGTGCGAAACTAACATTGGGACTGCCATTGCGCTTGCATCTACAACGTGGAACACGAGGACCTACATCACAGCGACCTCCCTCGTTTCACCCGAATCCCTTCATGCTCAGATGCCCAGTGGCCATGGGAAAAAGAGGGCATCCTTTTTTGGTTGGTTGACTTTAAATGGGAACCCTTCCCCAAGAAAAGGAAAAAGGGGCGCCACTGGGCAACTGGGTTTTCCGCAAGGCAGGCTTAAACCCAGGGGTGGTTGATTCCCGCCAAAAGGGGAACCCCTGGGTTTAAGTCTACCTCGAGGTAGTCCAAAAGTGGAACCCCGGCTTCGACCTCGTTCCACCCGAATCCTCAGCCCAATGCCCGGGGAGCAGGTCAGCACGGAGCCCGCTTTGCCGCTGGACACGTTCACCACCGAGGCGGTGAAGCCTGGGGCCGTGGGGAGGTCCTCGGGCTTGTAGGCCTGGCTCAACTTCTCCTGAACGAAGAGACGAAGCCCAGTTGCCACCAGTCAAAGGGGTCAATCTTGGGTGTGGCTCAAAATTCAACAGGAGGGGCAAACCGCAGGTTTGGTCCATGTTTCCACTTACCAGGGTTCCATTTTGGTACCCGTTTTTTGAGCCACGCCCATATGTAACCACCCATTGTTTACCCTTCAGGAGTTGGGGGTTCAGTTACTTCTCATTGTGAAAACAAAGGGGGTCAAAGGCGTAAAGAAATATAACCACCCAGCATTTACCGTTCGGCTTCATCCAAATTAGGTCCTTGCCATTCTTTTAATGGGGGCAAGGAGCCCTAGGGAAGAGCTGTCCGGATCTTTTCCGGGCAGAAAAGAGGTGAGGATGCGCACTTTGCCGGATGCTGCTCGTGTTTTGCTGAAAGGTTTTGTTGCCCATGAGTTGCTGCACTCGGGTTGCACTGTGGAGCTTCTTGTTGACATGTTCGCCTTGCATGTGGCTTCTTGATATCCTGCGGTTCTGCGCGCCGGCATGTCCTTCATACATGTTTCAGGTGGATTCACGGCCCATTAGGCGGGTAAGGGCTGTTGGAGTCTGGTTTCTTGTTGTGGGGGTTGCAGTTGTCATCGTTTTTTTGCTGGGGCATGTGCCGATGCTTTCGGAGATGACGGAAAATTACCAACAAATGGGGGAAACAGCTGCGAGTCGTTGCCCACATGATGGATGCATTGACCGGGACCTGGAGACAACAGTCAACGTCCATGATGCAAACGCACTCTTGCTTGGCTGAAAGTAGCATATCACGTGGCAAGGCACCTCACCTTGATATCAAGTCCGGTCGCACAATACTTCCAGGTCAATCTGGGCTATCAACAAAGTACCTAAACCATTGAAGAGCCAACCATCTTTTGGTAGACAGATGAAGGTATCCCTTGCCAACCCACCAAGCCTCTCATCCCTAACATGAAGAAGTCTGAACTAGGTTGCTTAATGAAGAGCCTGTGTTTCCAGGTTTAAGGCCCACATCGAAGGCCCACTGGGCCTGAAAATCCAAGAGAGAGAGAGAGAGGCTCAGGGAGCCAGTAACCAAAAGGTCCTTTTGGGGCCTTTGGATCAAACCAGCCATGTGAATCAAAATAACTGATCCAACTCAAATCCCCCTCCCTTCTTCAAAAGGACACGCCTGCAACTTCAGCGAGAGACCAGTCACTGGAGGGCCCGGAGTTGTTTTCTAAACAGGGGTCCGTTCATTTCTCCCCATTTTTGGACCTCCCAAAGTGAATGCATTTTCCCCAAAACCTGCAAAACTTCAGCCTGAAAAAGAAAACGGTTGAAAGCCAGTGACCTAAAGCGAGTGAGGAGCCCTCCTGGATCAGGTTGTTCTTGACGTTGGTCTCGTTATCCGGCACCTCCGAAAGTGGAGCACCGTTCCCGCACTGCTTGTTGATGAGCATCTTCCTGACACCGAGCCACAAAAGGTCGGGGGGGTGCTGAGAAGGGAACATGAAGCAGGCAAGGGACGAAAAAGCAAAAGGACAAGGGGGCAAATGTAAAAAATGGCTAACTTGCTCTCAAAAGGGGGCCAAAAGCAAAAGAGTTTCCCTTTTAACTTCTGCAAACCAACCTGCAAAAGTGGTCCCCCTCATGTCCACCAAGATGGAACCCACCAAAGATTCCCCTAAGGAAAGTAGCATTCCAGGACCCCTCAGTCAGGTTCCATGCTAGTAGACGGGAGGGCAACTCCAAAGAAGACACGCCCCAAAACGGCCCATGTCTCGCCATGCTTCATGGCGGCTGCGCGTGAGAGCTTCGGGTTCTTCTGCTGGAGCAGCGCCACCCTGCGAGAAAAAAAAAGACAGGAAATGGCGCGGAGAGGTCCGTGTTTGAGGATGTGGATGGACGAAATCCATTTCGCACCACCTAAGAAACCCTCGAATGATGTTTCCCGCTGCAAATAACAAACAAACAGTGACTTCCCTGATTCCAAAGTGGTGCAGGATGTCGTTCATCCACAGTATGGACCCCAAAAGCTCGGCTTTGGGCGGCTCTCCTATGCCATGGCATGTTTGAGTACCTTTTCAGTTTCAAGGGAAGCCAAAAGGAAAACCGACATGCTTGGGTGCACCTATTTGACACATACCTTTCCTACCTTAAAGTGATTGCGGAGTCTTCTGAGAGTGCTCAAATTGGGAGGGATCCCCAGTCCTGCTCCGTGATCCGTAGTCAGACACAGAAAACACGGGGAGACACCAACATCTGGCATCTGGATTACCCTTCCACCAATTAACATGGAACCTGGCACATGGGTCCCTTTAAAAAGAAAAGGGTCTTCCAGGACCCTCTGTCAGGTTCCACGTTGATTGGCGGGAGGGTAACTACGCTTGATTTTGAACAACCGATCCCAGCTCAAACCCAGACTGCGTCAACTGCCGAAGTGCTCTTGCAGTGCCAAGGTAGGAAACACCTGTGGCACATCGATGGGGTCTACGTGACCTAAGGCTTTTTGGGTAGCACCAAGGGCGCTCCTCTGGTTCAAAGGCAGCTGCACCGGTGTCTCCACCAGCATGTTGAAGGCGGTTTCGCCGTCGATCCTACGGCCGGCCGAGACGGGATCGTGAAGATGGCACGTCAGAGGATAGGCTTTGAAATCTTTGGACCTCTTGCAAAAGGAACATTTCACGATTCCGACACAAGGGAATCGTTCACATCAAATCAGCAGGCATGCCTGCTTTATCGCAAAGAATGAAGATTCGCACTCGAGAGAGGCGCTGAAGGCTGGCGCTGTGGCACACACTTACCACACTCTTGCCACACACACCCAGTATAAACCTCAAGCAAAGCCTCAAGGCTGGCACTGATCCAGCCGAAACTTGGAAGACCCCAAATCCACCCCAGAGTCCATGCCGGGTATCTTTGTTGCTTTCGTTTTGGGGGACACCTGTGGCCCTGAGGGATTCTTGGATTCAACGCCAGGTTGATTCATAGGGGGTGTAGTGTGAAAAGGAATCAGTCACTGTTGGTGGCGAAACAACCCAGAAACTACGTTAATCATTCAGGGGTCACCTTTGGATTGAGGAATTGATTTGGGTATGGCTCAAAATTAGAAGGGCCAGGGTTACGCAGGTTTTAGTCTGTGTTTCCATATACCAAGGTGCCATTTTGGTACCACTTTTTTGAGCCGCAGCCATTTGCGTTTCTGCCCTTTTGCAGGCACCTTTGGATTGACGGATTAGATCTTGCTTTTCACCGGGGACTCAGAAACCTGATGCCCAAAAAGAGATTTCTCAAAGTAGGGGGGCACCAAAATGGGTTGCTTTCCTTTTGGTTTCCCCAAAACACCCCTTCACAGGGTGCTAAGTCGGAAAAAAAACTCTTTCAAGCCAGTCTTTCAACCAAATTGAAGGGTGTCTCAGAACGGGGCCTGTGTCTATCGCGGGTCTCCTTTCGGCTTCCCTTCAAACCAACCCCCAAACAGGGGGTCTGGCTTTTTGCGAGGCTACACCTTTTTTGCGACTTCAAAGAACTGCCAAAAAAGGAAGGACAGTCACCCATTTTTAGCGGTCCCCCCCAAAAAAAAACACACACACACACACACATCCATTTTTAGGGATCCCCGAGAAAATATGTGTTTATTAAAAAAGGGGAAAAAAGAAGAAGAACAAAAAACAAAAAACGGGGGACCAAAAAACAAAAAAACGCACACACACGCACACACACACACACATCCAAATGGCTTCCTTCGCCAAGGCTCGGCACCTCCTTGGCCGGTCGCACCCGGCAGAAGGTCGAGACGCGGAAGTGCGCGGGCGCCGCCTCGCCCTCCGCAGCTCGGGCCTGGAGGAACCGCCGCCGCAGCGAGAACATCTCCTGCGGGAAGGCGGGGCAAACAGGACAAACGAAAAAGACGGTGCAAGAAGGTGGACCAACAGATGGCGAAAGAAGGAAAGAAGGTGAGAAGAACAAAAAAAAAGAAGATGAAGAAGAAGATGACAAGTGGGCGAAAACTGGCGAACACATGTGAAAAAATGGCCGCCAACAATTGACCATCTGGGTGACCATATGCGTATGGGTCAAAATTAAACCACCAGGGAACCGCAGGTTTTAGTCCATGGTTCCATTTACCAGGGTTCTATTTTGGGTACCTATTTTTGACCCACAGCCATCTGGGAAAAAGAATCGGCATTGAACTGGTCTCCTTGGTGAGGCCCCGGCAGCCATCCGCGTTGTGGGAGGCCAACAAAAGCAGGTCCTAGCGCAGGGCCAAAAATGATTCTGACACTGGCTTTTGGACAGTACAATCCTGGACATGGGAAAAACAAAAAAACAGTTGGGGGGTTGAAGTTGCGATTGACATGTTGATATTTCTGAACTTAATCTAAGATATGGACCAGTTTGTTTGATCTTTTCGGATTCTGCGTCACATATAGCCCACCTTCCAGGCCCCCCCGATGGCCGGTAATTGGCGTCCTGGGTGAAGTGCCGGCAATTGACCAGCACTTGCTTAAAAATGGTTTTGTAGTCACATAGACTTTTTTGCCATCATCAAAGTGCAGTGCAAAGTCACTTTTGTTGAAACGTCACTTCAGGATACCAGACAGGATCCGGTTGAGGGGTTGGGCTGACATGTATGATCATTGCACATGCAACGCGCGGGGGCGGGAGGGGGGGCGACACGCTAGTGACACGCTCACATCCCAAAAAAGTGACCGTTCAACGTACATGTGCCGGCAATTGGCCACCCCCCGACACGCCGTGACACGCCGTGACACGCTCCTCAAGAACCCCTCCCAACCTCAAACTTGCCCTCCAAACCTCAAATTTGCCGCTCTCCCCTTTCCCCTGCAACCCCATTCCAAAGGACCCTGGAAGGTCACTTGTATCATTGCACAAATTGCACTAAGTACAGATGAGTGATACTTGCTAGCAAATTGGTTTTGCAGTCACTTAGACATAAAGTGACATCGTTTTGCCCAAAATCGATGTGCCGGCAATTGGCCAGCCATTGGGGGGTAAAATACGTGGTTTTGCGCCGGAGACTTTTCGAAGGTTCGCTTCAAAGACCCGATCGGCACGTGAGACAATAGGTCTATCCGGTCCCAAGGGGAGTTGACCGTCTGGAGCTGAGGGAGCTGCGTCGAAATTGGAGTCAGGTTGACCCCACATTAAACAACCCTGCTCATGAATATGAGGTGTTCCCCTCCAACAGTGACGACCCCCCACTAAACCAGGGACACCCCCCTAGTAATAGATAGAGGTTCATGAATCCGGGGTTGACCCCTGATTAATAAACCCCTGGCTGATTCTGATGGGGTGGATGTCCTCGTTTAGTGCGGACTCAGACCACCTTTTGGAGGGAACACCCCCATAATTGTACCGTTTTTGGGTTGCCGGCACCCATGCTGCCCCTGGCCAAAACACACGATTACCACCTGGCCAAAACATGGCCCTTATAGTACTCAAGTAGCAGAGCTTGCCTGGCAGAGCTGCGTTCTGTTCAGAGCGTGGCACTGTGGTATCACCCACGCGTTAGCAGCAGACAAGCTTTGGTTTAGGTTTAGGGTTCTAGGTTTAAGATTAAGGCTTAGGGACTAGGGTTTGGTTTAGAGCCTCGCCAAGCTTTAGGTTTGGGGTTTAGGTTTAGGGGGCAAAAGCCTTGGAGTAGGGTTTGAGTTTAGAGTTTGGTTTGCAGTCTGGTCTAGGCTTAGGGTTCAATCTTCGGGATTAGGTTTAGGTTCGGGTTGGTTCTGGCTTGGATTGAGGGTTCATGCTGAGATTTAGGTCCATCAGGTTTGGGGTGTAAGTTTTAGTTGTTGGGTTTAGGGTTAAAGTTTGCGGCGCAGGCAACTCATGGGGGCTGGCCCCGTTCTAACAGGACGGACTTATTGGGTGTGGCTAACAATTCAAGAGCTAGGGCTACGCAGGTTTTGGTCTTTGTTTCCATTTACCAGGCCATTTTGTGCACCATGCTTTGAGCCACAGCCTTATGAATCCGGGGTCGACAATAACCCTTTCTGCTGAAAAGGGCCGTCCAAGGGAGCTGCCCCGAAATCATCTGGCGGGCCAGTTTTGACACGTCAAGTGGACAATGGCTTCACTAAAATGTCCACAACCGACATCGGATTCCGGTGAACGGTTCCCCAGCACTTCCAACCTCAGTTGGTGAGCGCCATGTTCCAGGACAAATTCTTGGAGTGTGCCATCGCTCAGCTCCGAGCCAGCTCTCTAGGCCTGCTACCTTTTCGTCAGCAGGCGACGCCACAAGTGGTTCCAACAAATTGGCTCTATGCTAAAGACATGCTTGTCCTTTGATACAACCCGTTTCTTAGAACATCTTGAGGGTTCCCTGATTAACCTGCCAGACCTGGCCCTTCTCAGCTAGTTAGCCAGTTTTTCACAATTGTTCCCCGTACGGTCCTTTTGCAGGCTTTGGGGCCCTTTTTGGGGTGGTCTCAAAATAGGAAAGCCTCAAACTTGGCGGTTTTCCTTTTGTTCTGTCTATAACCACCCCAAAAACGGGTACCATCAAAAAGACACGCCCTTTTTCTTTTCCTCAGCCACGTCCTTCTCGTCCTTGGGCAGGTACAGCAGGGATTCCTGGCAGAGGCAGCGGCAGAGCCAGCGCCAGAACTTCGCGGAAGGCTCCGAGGGCCTCAAGAAGCCGCGGACGTCCCGCGAGACGCACGGCAGGATCCTGGCGCGCGCCGAGCGCGGCGAGAAGATTTTTTTCTCCCCGAAAGGGACGAGCCAAGTTCATGGATGACGTTGACGGTATGGGACACCCTGGATCAAATCCAGGGAACTGGTGCAGCTGGTTTTTTCACTGGGAGGTAGTGGCACCGGAACATTTTACCTTCCGCATGGTGGCTTGTGGGAGTTGTCCCACCCCAACAGCGCCCCCTGTTTTCGGGTTGGTTTTGTAGTCGAACCAACAGGAAAACCGCGGCGGAAACCATTTTGGAGGTCCAACCTCCTCCCGAATTGGTGTTCCCGTGGGTTTCCATTTTGATACCAATCTAAAGCGGTCCACCATCTTGAGAAACTGATGTTGATAGAACCGACCAGATTCGGGTGTCTGGCAACTTCAGCCTACATTTCTTGTGGAATCGGAACAAACTTTGGCCCGCAAAAGGCGCGCGCGGCAACTTCCGGAAAACCCGAGGGAAGAAGAAAAAAAGGGGACCCCTCACACCTAAGCCCATTTTGCCGGTGTCTCCTCGCATTGTCGGCCCAGGACAAATAGGAGAACACGCTGTAGAGGAGCCACCCGTTCTCCTCCGCCTCCTTCAGCATGCGCTGCGGCCACCGGCACGCGTCCGGCTCCGCGCTCCCCGCGTCCGGCTCCGCGTTCGCGGCTGGGCTCCTGGGAGCGTGCTCAAGGCTCATCGCCTCGTCGTGGACACAGGGCTCTGCCTGACGGCTTCTTGCTGCTCGGGGAAGGAGAGATGGAATGATCCCAAGAGAAACCCTCCAAGTGGTCAACTGGTGGTGTCCTTTCATTTGCAAGTTCATTCCCTGATTCCCTGCGCACTCTTTCGGAAACTCTCTGGCGGCCGCAGCAGAAGTCGACGGAATGAGCCGGAGGCTCCAAAGTCCACATGGCTGTGGCTCAAAATTAAACAGGGTGGGGGGGGGGGGGGAGTTACGTCCATGTTTCCACTTACCAGGGTTCCATTTTGGTACCGGTGTTTTGAGCCACAGCCACATGGGAAAACACCACCAAAACCTCGCCAATGGCTCGGTGTGCCTCAAGTTCCCACAGTGAGGTTCCCGCACCCTATCATCAGCCATGTTCGCATCAAGGAGATGAGAGCTTGGTTGACGTCGCAAGGGGAGCAAAATTTTAAATGTTAGCAGTCAAGTGGGGATTTCCCACTAAACCACAATAAGCAAACATGTAAAATGTTTCCCAACAACAACCATGAGATGGCTCAACGAGCAGGCAAAACCAAGAAACAGATCAAGTGCTCCAGTGTTCAAGGCTCATCCATCAGCCTCAACATGACAGAGCTCACGTTGTGATACTTTCTGAACGGAACTTGGAATTAGGACCCCAGCCAGAAACTAGATTTAATCTTGCGTGGTTAGTGGAAAAACCAAGGGACCCCAGAAAAGCAAAACATCAAAAAGCAAGGAAATACCAACAGATACAATAGGAAGAGGCCCAATAGCACCCGCCAGGTTCCCAAGCTGCGGTTCGGCTGCTTGAAATGGAACACGAGCACATGCTACTTAGTTTATCACTTGGACCCCGATACAAAATGCAAATCGATCAGCGCAATCAGCGCAACACCGTTTCTTGAAACATCCCGAAGTCGGCTGCAGTGAGAGGCTAAACAAATCCTCTGAGTGTAAATCAGATCGAAATTTGGCGATCAAAAAATGGCCAACTAGTTCTTCTTTCCGGCCTAGACAAAAACAGGCTCCGACCCTAGCTGGAGGTCGGAAGCCAACCCACCCCATGCAGCCGAAACGTCAGCAGCTTACCGTTTCAAGGGTGGCAATGCATGCGGTTCCTTTCACTTCGGTCCAAGTGACACCCTCGCAATCACCCACATCCCACTCATTGGTGGTTTGGAGCCCGGCGGTTTTGAGGTCTTACGAGGTTTCCCATGCCCCCTCTACAAGAATCAGTGCAAATCCAAACCAACCCAAACCGCCAACCTGACAGCTTACCTGATACATTGTGGTTTAAAAACAGAACAAAAGCCCGAAATTCCGGCCCTACGACTTTTGTTGGCGGGACGAGGGCGCCTGGACGTGCAGCGCTCCACAGCCCATTGCGTCTTTCCGATCAGAGCCAGCGCTGCGGGCTGCGGGCTGCTGTCGGGGGACGGGACGGGTGGGGGGGTTTTCAGCCTCGATGGAACCAAAAAGCGAGGAACTGGGACATGAGTTGGGGTTGCTACATGGATTGTGGGTTGCTCTCCGAAATGGTGCAAGTGAATTTGGTGGATTCACCAAGTGGGAATTCTTCCAAAATTATCCAGGCAAGCAAAGCTCTCTTTTCCTGGATCCCTTTGCTCTCCTGTCCTTTTAGCTGAAGTCCAGCCTTTCTTCCCAGACAACCGCATGCACCGGCCGAAAACGTGATACTTAACTGGCACTCCAAGTTCCACTCCAAACATCTGATCTCCCTGGTGTGAGGCGCTCTGAGCGCCGTTTGGAAAAAAAGCACAAGTCGTTGCAGCCCAACTTGGCACATCTTTCGTATACCGCGATCCTCTGGACATGAACTGCAAGTTTTACAATAATTGATTTCAAAAAAAGCTGAGTTAATTCAGAATCGGATTTGCCAGTAAACCTTTTTATCATGGCGTTCGCTCTTACCCTCCGATGAGCTCGCGCTCAAAGCGGCAGTTCCGTCAACTTTCGCGAGGGTCTCCCGCGAACGGCCTGGCGAGGCTTCTCGGTCCTGCCAAGGTTCCGGGCCTCCGCGACGCCGGCCACGAGTCGGGAGTCAAAGGGTGAGGTCAGTCCGTACACTCAGAACAGCAAGCTCCCGGAGGGCTGGAACCAAGTCTGAAGTTCGGGAGCTTGCAAGCTTCCAGCTGGTAGTCTGGGGGAGTGTACCCATTTTTGTGGAGTCGTTCGCAATTTAAGAGCCTGAGCAAAACAGCTGGCTTGGTGCGTTGCCTCTTTGTTGTGTTATTGATTTTTTCTTGGGGGGGGGGACGTTCTTCAAGTATGGGATTTCCCCACGTTGCCGGCCATTGGAACACGAGTGGCCGCCCGGAACCGAAACCCATCCGCTCGGGCCGGGGCGGCGTTGCCGCCGTTGCGGTTCGCCTTGGCGGACCACCGGTCAGCCTGCCGATGCCGGGTGCGATGTAATGCCACTTCCAGAAGATGCAACCGCACAACAAAGCGGAAATGTGTGTAGCGTCCACTTGGCTTTGTCTTTTTCAGGGGACCCACCAAAATTGCGGTTGTCCTTTCGGTTTCCCTTTAAAGCCTCACAAGTGGAGTACCAAGTATCTTCCACTTCTGCCAGTGACTTTAGTGGTCATTCGGGGCTCCTTGGCTCCGTGTTGCGAGGAACCGACTTCCCAAATCGTTTTGAGGTCAAAACCATGGACGCCCTTTGAGGGGTTGCAACTCAGCTTCCTCAAAAAGAGTGGTTTGCATCGCAAGAACCAGCGGCAAACCACCAAAGGGGTACAACATGGAATCCCAAAAAAAAAGCCTGAAGAAAGATTGGCATTTAGCACAAAAGATTGAAAGGTTCCATGGTCTTCGTTCAAGCGTGTTTGCTTGGGTTGCCCTTCTGAGGTTGCCGTAGCCTATGCAGCTTGACAAGAACTCAACGTGACACAAGTTGCGGTGGCATGAAACCGCATCCCTCTTTCTTCAAACCATTCTAGGGGTTGAGTCCCATTCTTTCAAACCATCGGTCATCTTCAAAAACCAGCTGCTTCCTTCGGTTCTTGGACAGGTCCCTGGACAGAATTTGTCTGGAAGCTCCCGATGAAAAGCCCAAAGCCCTGCCACTGCCTCCTCGTGGCGACGCGCACGAGTCAGCGCACTTACCACGCTGTTCACGCCTGGCGAATGTGTCGGACTCAGCTCATTCGCGGCCCTTCGCCATTGGCCTTCCATTTGCTTAAGCCCCCTGAAAATAATAATAATAATGCTATATATATATATATGTCCAATAGTGATAGATTCCCTTTAAAACCAACAAGGGAAAATAAACAATGTTTTGAAGCAAATGAAAAAGGCAGTACTCCTAGCGTGCAAGGGTCTGCACGAAGCAACCCAAATTACACTGCCCAGTCAAAAATTTGCTCCAACTTATATTAAAGAGCATGACACCTCGACGATGTGTATTAGCGATGTCGCCGTACACAGAAGCACCCTCCTTTTCCCAACTTTTGTCCCAACCTTTTCCCAACCTTTTCCAACTGTTCCCAACGTTTTCCCAACCTTTTCCCAGCTTGTTCTAAACCTTTTTCCCAGCTTATGCCCAACCTTTGTCCCAACCTTTTTCCCGACTTCCCAATATGTTCCCAACTTGTCCCCAACCTTTCTTTACAGCTTCTCTCAGTTTGTTCCCACAAGAAAGAGGCCTCAGCATGCGCACATGGATGGATCAGTGCCCTGATGATGAACCCCACTCCAGACACTTAGTTCTGGTCATACTCTCAACCTGCTGTTTGTGGATTTGTTGCAGCCTTGAGGAACTAAACATTTCACTGAAAAGACCTGGTTATTTAAGGACCGTTCTAGGGGTTGATTCCCCATTATTTTCAACCATTGTTCTTTTTAAAAACCGCTCGAGGGCACCACAAGTAAGGGCCTTCATCAACGGATGAGCACACAAGCTATGAAGCCAGAGATCTGCAGGTCCTAGAGGAGGTTCCGGCAAGACTCCAACTTTACGCAAAAACAGGAGCCTCCAAAAAAGGAAAAGGCGTCCAACGTAGGTCAGACTAAACGAGGGATCGGGGAAGGCCGGGGGAACCTGAGTCACACCGACCGAAACCAAGCCGGCGCCGCTCGCCAAGGAGACCTCGATGCCATGACCTGATAGGAAATAGGGTGCTTGGACCGTGAAGGACCTGGATGCACGCGCGAGAAACCCAGGTCCAAAGAAAGAAAGCGCAAAGGGAACCACAGCCCCACAGCCCCACAGCCCCACAGCCCCACACCCAGGGTGTGGGGAATGAGCGGTAAGGCATGAAACCGACAGCAGCCTGCCATCACGGCTTTCGAAGCTGAGGCGGCCACGCTCGGCTTCGGAGAGCCAATAGATGGCGCGATCCACGTTTCCACCCTCGGAGCTTGTGGTGAAAAACGACTCAAAGCTTCGGTGGTCCTCTTAGGGGGTCAGAATCTTGGGAAACCGCTCTGAATGAACGCTAACCATCCCTTGTTCGGAATTCCAATGCTTCCCAAACACCCTTCAAGACAAGGTGGGCATGTCTTTTGTTTAGGTCGACCCCCCAAAATGGCGCAGCAGCTTTCCTTTAAATGCCTTCCCTTAAAACCTAGCAACAACAAACAAGTTTCCTCCAAAGCAGACGCGCCCTTACCCTCCCACCAGCTAACATGGAAGTGCACAAACCCCTGTAGAAAGACGACTTTCCTCTTGGTTAGTTGGCCTTTTCGCACTTCCATGTTAGTTGGTGAGCGGGTAGTAAAAAGCCAGCTGACATCTTCAGAGGCCGCGGCCCGCACCCAGGCTTGCGCCACGGAGTTGTAGCAAAACCTGAGACGCACTCGGCTCGACTCAAGGCTCGGTCGCAGTTGGGCGGCTCGTCTTGGAGTCGGCGCGCCCGGTCTTCACAACGAATCCAGGGATCACATTATACACCTGAACATTGCAACTTGTAAATGCTGGCTTCCCTTTATTTTGGAAAACGCCATGTTTCAAATGGTTGCAAAATGTATCTTTTAAGGAGCCCCGAGGAAAACAGCCGTTTTGAGGGGTCCACTCCCAAATGGGGTTGGCACTCTGTTTAACTTGGAGCAGAAAAGGGGGATCCAGTTGTTGAAGGATGTTCCTCTACAAATGGGTCGCCGTTTGTTGGGGGGTTCTGTGTAGGGGAGTACCTTCTTTGGATGAAACGCGAAACCAAACGGAAACCATCTATTTGAGGGGTCCTGTGAGACAACGCTAAGGGTGGCTGGGAACCGCCAAGGGCAACAACCGGGACCCATTTGGGACCTCAGAATGCAAACCTTTGGACCTGGAATGTCGGTTGAACGATGCCATCGCAAGCGCCCCATTGATGTGAGCATGCCGCATGCCCCTTTTGCTTTGCCTTGGAGACAAGGGAAATAGAGGCAACCAACCAACCCACCGACCGATCGACCGACCAACCGACCAACCGACCAACCAACCGACCGACCGACCGACCGACCGACCAATCGACCAACACCAACCAACCAACCCACGAACCCACCAACCCACCAACCGACCACCCACCAACCCAACAACCCACCAACCGACCCACCGACCAACCCACCAACCAACCAACCAACCAACCAACCGACCGACCGACCAACCGACCGACCGACCGACCGACCGACCGACCAGGCCATACTGACCCAGTACAAGGGGTCAAGGTGGTCGTTTCTTTCGCCCAAAGCCCACTTAGAGCACCCTGCAAGGCAAGCAAAGGGCCATACATCTGCTCTCGCAGACCTGGGTCCCTTGGGCTCTCAAAATTAGCTTTGGACCCTTGGACCCTGATGGTTTGCTTGGAACCGCTTGGCATCTTACGAAAACTTGCCCCATGCTTCTACCATCATCCAAGTCACCCCCCAAGTAGTCGGCTACGAAAACAATGACCCCAGTGCTTTGCAAAAATGCGGACACCAGCGCTTCGATGACCCAAACAATCTGACACCCCAGCAACATGGGCCCCAGATCAAAAACCAGTTCCTTGGGCTGGCGCGAGCTTGGCCGCTCCCTCTGCGTGGAGAGCATAGCGTTCATCCTCAGGTCCCGTGGGGGGGTTGAGGTGGGGGGTTCGTGTCGTCCAAAAATACGGACCGTTCTTCAGAGTCGCTCAAAGCAGTACCAGCTCAGTCAAGCGATTACCCATTTACCATTCAATTTAGAGAAGAAGTCTTGTAAAAAAGGGGGTTTGGGGGATGTATCCTTCTATTTTGGGGGGCTGAATTGCACTGACAGGCCGCTTGTGCTGGAGGGAACCCCGTGAATGGGGGCAAACAAGCATTTCTGGTGCAGAAGCCCAGCGGGTCCCTGTGAACCGACCTCCCCGAACCAACAATAGACTACACCACACCCCCCAACTACTGCTTCTCCCATGTCCAAAATGCCAAGTACGGTCACCAACCAGTGCGTCAGGGGGCTGGCAAAAAAGTGTGCAAGCTGCTCATGTGGCTGTGTGTCAACACCAATGGTACCATTTTGGGGTAGGTGCACCTGATATCGTGGTTTAACTGTATTTACGGGTTATGAACTGTATTTATCCCACGTTGCCATGGCACCTGAGGGAGGGTACATGGAAGATCAGCTTCCTCTTGGAGGGACCCCCCTTTCAGGTGCCATGTTAGTGGCAGAGAGGGTACTGAGTTTTAACCTTCCAAATGGTTTAGTGGGTTTAGAGCCCTATCTGCCAAAGCCTTCGGCCAAGTGAAAGGGGTCGCAAAGTGGGAAGGCATAGGCGCGCTCCTTTCTTTTGGGGGGAACCACGTGTGCGCAAATCGGAAGCCGCTCTTCGAGCGAACATTGAAGAAACCAACATGGGATTGACCTGGAAACCATATCAAACCAGATATCAAGCCAGCAATGAAATCAAGCCCGGAACGCGACATCGTCGAGTGGCTGGATACTCGGGAAGCTTGCAACACAGCCGGGCTGCAAGGCCTCTTGGCCTCTTGGCCTCTTGGCCTTTGGCACTACACAATTTCCTCTGGCCTCCTGAACAAACATGGACCCCGAACCTGGCACAGAAATGGGGGGGGTTTTCCAAAAGAAGAATTGAAGCATCCCCCCCCAAGTGAGACAGCCACGTGTTGACCAAGCGGTTTATCCGGATGATCAATTGGTCCAGCCCGCCTTTGACACATACGGCGCCCAGGGCTCCCGGCCACTTGTCAGCTCGCTCAGGCTCCTGGCACGGCGCGTGGCTCAAAGTTTAGGACCCAGGCGTCACCGTCGCTTGCCTTCTGAAAACATAAATCGACGGTTGTTGTTTGGAAATGGCTCAAGTCAACCAATCTACACCAGCGGCTTACCCAGCTATGCCCAACCAAACTCACCGATCCAAAGGACCAAAACATGGGCCCGTGAGCCCATGATTCGAGTCCTGCGCCGCTCCGCAGGCGTGGATCACCTGAGTCACGTGTCGGCTGAAAACGTCCGCTTTCAGATCCCCGGCCAAAGCCATTTTGGGCTGGGCTTGCCGGGCACCCCAAAAGACACACTCCGCATCCATCCGGCCCTCTGATCTCCCTTCTAAAAGAGCCAATTTGGTGGGTTTACTTGGAAACCCCTGCTAAAACCCAGAAAACCCTGGCTTTATACTGATCTACCTCTGATCAAAACCAAGAAAACTCTAATCTACCTCTGATCTCCCTGGTTCTATACTCGGAAACCCAACCACCTCTAAACCAACTAAAGACAACGAGAAGCCGAAGGGATCCGATGGCTAGCACCCCCAAGTCTGATCAAACCAAAGGTCGGTTTTGGACCACTGAGCCTTGAGAACGAATGTGAGGTCGACATTCAAGGACTCGCCTCTTCTTCAACCCCAAAAAAGAATGGAGATAAATAACCATAAGATATACAAGTTAATAAGATACAGATAAGAAGATAATAATAATAGATCAAACTTTTGTGTGAACTTCTTCCCAAGGGACTAATGGACCTAAATAGAGAAAAAACAAAATGCGGAAAGGCCAATGTTTGAACAAAGCCTTGGTACCGTGGCTTTGTGGATTTCTTAAACTCCAAAAATCGATGCACGTGTCGATCGCGCCTTTGGCGCGTTTCACAAATCCTCCCCGCAAATGGTCACATGTACTTGCGCAGGAATTCAAGAAGCATGGTGGATGTGTCGATCCTATCCCGGAAGTTCAGGTGTTGAATCGTTCAACTTGTGCAGCGGAGCAGCATGTGGTTGACAAACCCATGCGTGGAACTGAATACGTGAATACTGAGTCCCTTCAAGTGGTTGCAGTTTGAGCAGTTCTCAAATTTGCTTTTGGGATCTTTTGGGGTGCGGGTCCCGTCCAAATCCCCATTCAGAAGGGAATTTTGAAGATAATGACTGTCACCCGCTGCAACTGTCAAACCAAGCGCCTCAAACGGCACATAAAACGGCTTTTCGGCAATCGCTATGAACCAGCTTCTTTTAAGTGCCCTCGATTCATTTTATTGGAGGGCACTAAAAATATGCTGAAACCCAGAAATCCTTCGCCCACAATCTCCGCATCTTTCCAGCGCACCGTGCTGTAGGTGACGTCGTCTGGCTGGACGCCGTGGCTAGGCATGTCCTGCAGTCGGTACGTATCTCCATGAAACCATAGTTGGCAAATATGAGATGCTGCAAAAGGCTATGTGGGCAAAATAGGGGACCCCACACATGCTGGTGCTCCTTTTGGTTTCCCTTTAAATACCTTAAAGCCGACCAAACCGAAGGGTACAAAAAGGGCACCACGCACCCAAATCCGCAAAACATGTTTACCATGTGTCCCAAACCTGAAATCAGACATCCCCAAACCACGTGGGACCCCCGCTCGTTTCAGCCCCCGGACCGGTCCTGGAGCCACTTCTCCGCGCCGCTCACATCCAGCGCCTGGCTGGGAGCTCTTATCGAGACCCCCGCGCTGGCAGGGCATGGGATGCAACGTGTTGCATCTATCTCTGGAGGAACCTGGATCCGTTTCCTTCAGAAAGGCCCTTCTAGACTTGTGTTCTTTTCAGGTGTGTCACATCGCCGACTTCTGACCGACCTCGCAAATGGCGCACGGCGCGGGGCACCGCCCACGGCGAACTCGCACCGGCGAGCTCGCACCCTTTTTGATCCCGGATGGGGTCGGCATCTCGCCTCGAGATGTCTGAAGGGCATCTCGCATCCCATGCGCTGCTCCAAAGCTCGTGGGAGCTGCAATCAGTCCTTAGACTGGTACGGGTCCAGACTCCCGGCGCCGTCTTGGGCGCTTTGGCATGCCCGTGTCCTGTTGGGAAAATCCATGGCCCTGGAAAATGCAACAAGGTCAACCCGGAATCGCCATCTATTTCCGAACAAACATCCAAGGACACCAACCAGGGCCATCTATACTTCCACCCAAAACCAACGAGCACACCTGGCTGTGGCTCAAGAACAGGTACCCAAAAGGGCTTGCCCTGGCAAGAGGAACCATGGACTACAACCCGCGGTCCGAGTCCTGTTGGTGAAATTTTTTGACCCATACGGCTGTGGCTCAAACATAGGTACCCAAAATGGCACCTTGACCAGCCACGCCCATACCCAGCCTATGGACCCACCCACCTGCCGTCCTTTGGTTCGTTCAGCGCCTGGCGAAGCGCAGGAGGAACCGCTGCACCTGGCTCACCGCTTGGGGGTCCAGCTTGGGCACCGCGTGGCGCTGGTCGTGCGGCACCACGAGCTTGTCCGCGTAAAGATCCTGGGTCCCGGAGAAGCGACTGGAGGGGTACCTCGGCAAAAATGGATTTGCTGCATGGGGGAAAGAAGTGGGCATCTTTTTTTCGGGGAAAAAGGGAAACCCGAATCCCACAAAAAGTTGCCAAGAGGCAACTGCCTCACTTGCCCAGACCTGGAAACAAAAGGTGAACACCTGTTGGAACCTTGACTAATGGACAAACATTTGGAAACCCAAAAGGTCAAAAGGTCGATTCGCTTTGGACAAGTGAGATACCAGTTATCCGAGTGGTAGTCCCCCACAAAGAGGCACGGCGTCATCATCCTGCGCACGAAAAACATGTCAAACACAATAGACATGTCGGAGGTCGCGGCGTGGCAAAATGCTCACACAGCTGGCCCGCTGCTACAAATACCCAATTGCAAAAGTACAAATCAAATCAAACAAAACGAAGCAACACATGTTTCAAAGAAACAACAACATACTAAACTAAAACCAAACCAAAAAAAAACAAACCATGCCAACAAAACAACAAACCAAAAAAAACAAGACAAGTCGAAACCACACCAAACGAAAACAAACCAAACCAAAGTCACCCCAAAGGCAGACCAAGCGCCGAGGCGCGTGCCCCTTTGGGGCCCGAAGGTCGGCCCCTGCACCTCGGGCGGCGGGCCGTTGCCCGAGGGCCACTCGAAGTGGCCGGGGTTCACCGCGCCGCTGAGGCTCACCAGGAACCGGGGGAAGACCCCGTCCTGCAGCGATCCATTGGATTGGGGGGGGGGGGAACCCGTGGCGGCTTCGGCCCAAGTCTTTGGCCTTGTTTTTGGAGAAAGGATCCATTTCGAGGTAGGGGGGGAGTGGGGGGAGTGGCTTCAGTCTAAGTGTTTGTGTTTTTGTTGGGGGAAGCACCCGTTTGTAGGTTGTTTGTTAGGGGAATGCGAAAGTTTTAGGGGGTACCTCAAAAATGGACTCTTTAGGCAAAGCCCCCTTTGTATTGATGTTTAGGGGAATCCAAAAGGAAATTTTCGGGGGTACCTCAAAAAGGACGCTTTAAGCCTTGCCGAATAGGGGAGCCAGCCCGGAAATAGGTTACTAGCAACTGCAATTTGGGTGAAACTGACTGGCACAATTCCACGCCCCCCCCCCCCCAAGTGGGTATGATTCATTGGGGGCGCGTTGGTGGACATGATTTAGGGGACTCATGTCCACCAACCGCTTTTAAGGGTGGTTCAAAGAGACACCGGGGCCCCAAAGCAAACAAATGAGAAGCCTCACAGTGATTTCCCCGTGAATTGGCAGTCATACTCACTGTTGGGTTGGAGTGGTTGTTGAATTTTCAATAGGGAGGACCAAGGGCGGAAGTTCCACTCTAGATGGCACGCATTCGGGGCATGTAAGTACCTATCAAAACCACAAGAGCAAAGGGGCATCCGTCCCGGCCCATATCTATCTCACAACCAGTAGGCATGAATTTGACAGGACCTGGTGTGTAGTGGATGATGTTTGTTGCTCACCAACCAACAGCAAAATGGTCTCGTTAAAGAGGGTGACGCTTACCAACACATTCATTGTATGTTACATACGCCAACATCAAAGGGTTTATGTGGGCGACTACTTCATACATGTTGTGTCTGGAAAGGGGTGCCAAACAGGGTGGTCCGGAATTCCTCGCACTTAGGAATTTCAGTTCAAAGGTGCTAAAATGTCGAACCATTGTCCCTCCTGTGGTTCCTTGGGCTCCCAAGTGCCGGACCCCGACCAACTCTCCTTCCGACCCGACCCGTCCGTCCTGCGCGAAGCGCACGTCTTCCGCGTGCTTCAGCAGCGCCAGGGTGTGCACCATCTCTGCGCCCTGAGGAAGGCAAGGCGCAAGGCGTCTTTCCGTTGGATTTTTGGCGTCCCTTCAAAACCAACCAAAACGGGAACCCCAACCAAAAGGCACACCTAGGACAAAAGGCTTCGTTGGAAGTGGCTGGTCTCCCAATATCTTAATCTGTTCTATGTTCATCATGGTTATTCAAGGGCGTCTTTCACTTGCACAATCAAGATCTGCATTGAAGAACCAGAAGAGCAAATATCCGCACCTATTTACGGTTGGGTCTGTCCGCTAAATGCCACTTAGCCGGGATTGGATTGTGGCTCAGTGATAAAGTCAAAGAAGGCTTGGATCAAGGATTGTTTGTTTGCCGAGTTTGATGACCTAAGTATGTATCTCAATATCTGAAAACTACGTTCTACCAAATATCTCAACATCAAGTCACTCTGGGCCAACCAAGAGTTTACTTGAGTGTGGCTCGAGAACGCGACCCTGCAAGGATGACCAATCCACAAACCTTCAACCTCAAAACGGCTCAAAGGCTAGCTGACACCTCTCGCTCGCCTGGGAAAAGCCCAGCACGCCGTCGTAGGGCTGCTGCGCCTGCAGCTTCTCACAGAAACAAAGAATCCAAAAAAGGGGAGCAACCTGACAAAATCAAAAAACAAACTCCAGCTTACCCTTCACTCTTCGGTCAAAAAACAAATATCCGAAAACGGGTAGCCCTTACATTTTGGTTCCAACCTGGCACGGGTACCAGGCCTCAAAAAAAGCACACAGCTGCACGCCAACCGGATGCATCCTCCACTGAAGGCAAGGAATCTTGTCCCAGCCACGCAGAATCCTGCTGGGTGGGTTCAATGTTGGAGGGCAACAACGGACCGTTTCTGGGACAATGCTAGCCCATTTTGTGGTGTCCCTGAATTTGACGGCGGCGCGCCCCAGGAACGCGACCAAACGAGAACACTCGAGACTCGTCTCTGTGTGGAGTCCCTCAAGGAAAACCGTGCAGTGACCATCCCTTGGCTGCTCATGTTTAGAGGAAGTGACTTCAATCAAAAGCCGAAAACTGTGTCCGTCGAAGTAACATCCTCAAAACCGCCCTCTAAACACGTGTTTCAAGACGGCCCACCCGCAAAGTCAAAAACGAGATCCCTCAACCTGTGCCCACTTTTCTCGGGGCCCAAACAAACCGGGGCGAACTTTTCGGCTTGAGTTCTCGCACTCGATGCCCGCTCGACCGGAAAGGAGAAAACCAATCGCTTCGGTCTCGGTCGGCCTCCCGCGCGCGCCAGAGCTCCTCGGCCAACTTGTTGGTGGCCAACTCCATCTCCGCCCAGTCCTCGGGCCGTGGGTCGCAGGAAGCGCCGGAAAGGGGGGGGGGGATCGATGGTGTTGGAATTGTTGGTTTTGAAACTTTGGACGGGGGGTGGGCGGAATTTGTTTAGATTCCCTTGAAGGCTGAAATAGACCAAGACTGGGAGGCCGTTTGGAGGTGGTGGCTACCAGGGATTTCCGATGGTTCCTTTGTTTCACGAGATTCTCCAAAGCTCGAACACTTGACTTGCAATATGGCCAGAATGTGTCCTTTTAGCAACCTGTTGCAAATCACTTATGGGCAGGAGGCATGCCTATTTGAGTCAAAATCAAAACCCGGCATTGAAATAGTCTACCCGGAACCATGTAAAGAATTAAGAAGGCGGCCGCAGCTATTTATGGCGGGGAGTGACCCTTACTAACCTCCACCTACCCGGGTTTTGATTGTGGCTCATTTGGAGCTTTGCACATCAATTTCGTTTCGCCTTGCCCTCCAGCGGGCGACGCAGCCCCCCCGCGGCTTCCGCTTCACATTATTTTCGCCGCGCTGCCAGCGGCCGGTCGCCGTTGCCGTCCTCGTCGTAGCGCCACCACTGCCGCCCGTTGGGCCGTCGGCTCTCCTGCGACCCCCACCTTCCATGTTTCTCGTCCAAAAGAAAAAATGGAACTGCCGAAATGTCGGAATATAGAAAATGGAACCTACCTATACCCCTATACCCCTATAGCCCCCCTACACCCCCTAGACCCCTACCTATACCCCACACAAAACCGTTTATTCCCCCCCCTATTTTGCAACCTCCTTCATTGTATGGCTCCCCCCCTTTTCCTTCAATTCGGATCTCTCCTCCGGCAAGGGCGCTGGCAAGCACCGGCACTCCACGGAAAGCGGGAGGCCCGAAGATGCCGGGAGTGTGTCTTGCGAGAAGCTGACGCGCTTGAAGAAGTCCTGGGGGGGGGGGGGGTGACTGGGTTTCCCCCTAAGCTTGATCATTTTGCTGGCGGGCTTCCATTATTGAAACGATCGATTTAACCACTTTTGGAGGTTCCAAAAAGGGAAATGGAGGAATCCCCGTCCTACAAGGTTTGATCCATCTTCCCTTCACCAGTGGCTTGAAACCATCTCCACTTCTCTGGCGGCTTGAAACGAAAGGATCCCTAAATAAAGATGGGGAAGTGGGGCCCTCGAAATCCTGATGGGTTTCTCCTAAATAGGTCTGATTTTGGGGGGAACCCCTTTTCGCTGGTCTCAAAGGGACAAATCCAAATGGGTTTGTCCTTGGCTCCCCGCAATGAAGGCATGAAGGCTCACGCTGCACGGAGCTTGCTCTACGACTGATGCTTTTTTTTTTGCGGGTAAAATCCCCAATGCATGTGACAGTGTTCTGCTTTTTTCTAATAGAAACCAAATGCACCCAGAAAACACCGTCCTCCAGTTGGTTGCAGAGGCGCTCAGGCGTGCCACCATGACCATGGAGACAGAGCAGCCTATCGAGTCGAGTCAGCCCCCCCAAACAGCCGCTCAAAAGGAAGGCTGCCCCTAGCCTGCCCCCAGCAATTGCGTGAGGATCCCATGGTTCTTGTGAAACTTGTCTGCTTTTGGGAGGCCATCTCCTCCACAAGATAGTGATAGATTATGAGTTGTTTTGGTCAGTGATTCATGTGAGATAGGCCACTTGTGGAAAAGTGACGCCAAAAAGAGCAAGGGCGGCTTGCCAACGTCACGTTCCAGGTGCTCTTGCGCTGTCGATGGGCGCCCAAAATGGCCACACTTCAGGTACAAACAATGTAAATGGACCCTTGGAAGGCGTTTGGAAGGGAAACCCCCTGCAAAAAAAGAGAGAGGCGGAAACACTGAAAAAGGGGCAACAAGTGGGTGTGTCTTTTTCAGGTCGGACTCTCCAACATGATGGTGTTCCTTTTGGTTTCCTCTTTAAATAAGGCCCAAAAGTGCGTGCACCCTCGCGGGGGGGGAAACAAAAAAAGAGCAAGGACCCTGGTAGTGTGCAACTACTCAAGACATCAACAAACCTCCAAATCACAACCAAAAGTGCACTACCACTCCCTGCGTGTCTGCTCTTACAACCCCCCCCCCAAAAGAGGTCCCTCGCAAAAAGGCCACACCCTCATGTTTCCTTTTTTCAGGTTGAACCCCCCCAAAAAAAGAATGGCCAAACGAAAACCTTTGGTGTCCCAAACGAAAACCGCCACAAGGGTTCCCCCCCGCCCCCCGCCCCCCCCCGGGCCTCAGGCTCTTCTGCGGCTGCTCAGGCGTCACGCGCGTGACGATCATGGCGGGCCCAGGCGGGTCAAGCCGCGTGCCGTTTTGGGGAAGACCTGGTTTGGGGCAAGGGGAGCCAAAAGAGAAATATCCCATTTTGCGGGGTCCCTCTAATTGGTGATTTGGATTTGTGGCTTCGTGGTTCGGTGGTTTGGTGATTTGGGAATTTGGTGATTTGGTGATTTGGTGGCGTGGTGGTGTGGTGATGTGGTGGTGTGGCTTGGTGGCTTGGTGGTTTGGTGGTTGGGATTGGTGGTTTCCAAGTTACCCTCTACAAGAATCCCCAAACCAATCCAAACCAAGGGTTACCTGATCGAACATCCGTCCGTGGCGCACGGTCCGAGAGAGCAATCCGAGCCGTTGCCCCGAACTACAAAGACCTCTTGGCTCGTCTCACGCTGCTCAAGGGAACGAAGTGCACATGTCGCCGATCACGCCAGGCATCAAGGCGGTCAATCATAGCCCAAAGAAAAACAAAACACAATGAGTCAAACATGCCATTCTGCCGCTCGAAAAACTGAAGCAAACAAAGCGCATGCGGAATCCTGCTAGGGTGGCTCCCTTCTGCGCATGACCTCACATCTCGTCCAACTGCAGCAGCAAAGCTCGCGGTTAAGAAAACTCCAAAAGGCTTAGCAGGCACCTGCTACAGCCTGCTAAAGCTAGGCCAACCCCTTGTTCTCCACATGACTTCAAACCGCTGGTTCACCCCGTGTAGTATTCAAACCCCATGAGTTCAACTGCTTAAGCTTGCTTCCAACCCCTCTCCCCCTTAAGTGGCCCGGGGCTTCGGAGCGCGCGCCTTGGCGCAGGCGTTGACCATGGAGTTGAAGGTGAGCACCCCGGGCTGGATGCCCTGCTTCACCATCCTCAGAACCCGTTGGATCAACCGAGGACCCTCTAAGCAAGGTATACCACAGATTCAAGTAATATATATATATATATATACATGCATGTATATATATATATATATGATGTATATGAGTTACACAGGTGTACTGATTGGTATACATGTTTATTGTATATATATATATATACATAATATACAAATATATCACATGTTCTATAATCCCCACGTGATCTATAGTCTCGACTGAGTCGAGTAAGCCATTCTTCAGAGGGGAGGGGAAGCTCCAGCAAGGCTTTCTGCCGCTCCATGGAGAGCCCCAATTCGTAGAAGGAGGTTGGGTGTCTTTTTGAGGGTACTTCTTTTTTTGTGTTACAGAGAAACCAAAAGGAGTACTTTGGAAGCAAATTGAGTCGTGGTACGGAAACAACGTGTAACTATGCAGCCTCTCATGTTCCCCAACCTCACGCCCCAACTTCTCCCCAATCTGGCCGAGTTACAAGTTGGGTCGAAGACTCAGGCACATCCGAACAAGGAGGCTACTCACCACGCGCCCGGAATTCGCAAGCCTGCCTGGCCGAGGCATGATGGTCTATGACCTATGAAACATGGTTCGAGTCAGCTTAACTGCTCCTTCGACTACCCTGTGCTCAGTTCCTGGCTTATGAAACCAATGCTCAGCACGCTTCACGTCACCGCCTGATGCCGCCAGGCAAGCATCTATTCGCCAACCCGTGCCCGCACAGCATGTGGGGACCTCTGCCACGCGCCCCTCATTGGCCTATCAACTTACCCTTGCGTCCACATGTTTTGGCCCGCGCCTTGCCATGTTGCTGCTTTTTATCGAAAAAGGGGGACTCAGGGAGCCCACCCACTGATGGGGGTGCCACTAGCGACAATTTCCGGGCCCGCGGACACCTCGCACAGGCCTCGGGTCGCTGCTCGATTCAGGAAAAGGCAAGTTTCATGTGGGCGCGGGCGCCAACTTTTTGGGTTGGTTTGAAGGAAAACCAAAGCAAAATCAGCCATTTGGTACCCCGAATTTGAGACACATGATGAATACTCTTGAGTAGGTTTCCTCGGTGCGGCGTGGTTTGGATTGGTGGTTTGGTGGTTAAGGAGAGGTTTCCGTTTAACCACAAGTTAAGGGTTTTCTGAATTATTGAATACCCAGAAAAAGACAAAAGAAGAACAAAAACTGAGATGTACTCCTGCGGGAGTTTTCTGTGGTGCGGCGTGTGAAAGAAACCCCTGGCTCTTCACGAATCGCGTGCCGGGTTCAACCCCTGCGCGCCGCACGTTGATGGCGCTGTTGTAGGTCACGACATTGGCCTGCACCTCAGCTTGGAGGCCAAGGCGGCGGGTGAGAACTCTCTGGGAACCCAAAAACGGGTCAAAAGAGCACCCAACAACGGAATGCACCCAAAAACAGGGTCCCCCAAAAAAGGAGGTTCCTCTGAACTGAACAGAACCCAAAATTTGGGAGGGGATCCACCAAAAAATTGGAGAAAACGAGGGCACTGGATTTCCCCAAATCAAAGTATGGCAGCTGTCCATTGAAACTGCCACTTCCGGAGGCTCCAAGGGAAGTGGAGGAAAGCGTGTCTACACTGGTGGACTTGGAGGTTCCATGTTTTGCAGAGTCATCAACCAGGCAGGATCATCGATGTCGTTTCTCAAATCGAGGATTACCTCCTGTCCACTTTCGTGAGTATTGGGAAAAAGGGGAACCCTGAGCATACATAACCTTTGGGAAACCCCAAGACGGCCTGCAAAATGGTCCAGAGATAGAATTCTAGCGCTACCTTCCATTTCCATTCTTTCCAGGGATCCGGATCTTTCTAGAAAACCTCCTTTGAACCCCAGGAAAACGGCAGGTCTTCCGAAAAAGAACGATGCTTGGAAAGAATGGAGAAGGAATGAACCCTTAGAAGAATGGGTGATCGAATGGCAATGGCTCAGCTTGTGCTCTCTGCTTTGCCAAGGCCAAGACGCCATCCCTCTCCATCTGCTCAATCCAGGCCTTCCGCTCGCAACGATACTTGCCGGGAGGGAGACATGGAAGCAAATGCATTCATGTTGGCCGTGGCATGGGAGTTTGCTAAAGCGGAGAACACTCATGCAGCACTTCAGAGCAGCCCTTTCTTGGGATAGTGGCTCGGTGACTTTGAAAGCGCACATCAACATGTTGGCCAGCATGTGCACTGCGTGCAAACATGCAGTCCAACGCGGAAGTTCACCTAAGACTTTGGCCACCATGCTGCGGGAACGGTCCAAAAGCCAGGGCATTTATACTGCGAAGCTCAAAGCACCACCCATTGAACAGGGATCCTTACATTATACGCCTGAACATTGCAACTTGTAAATGCTGGCCTCCCTTTATCTTGGGTGTTGAAAAGGCAACCTGTCTCAAATGGTGGCAAAAAATGAAAATTTCTTTTAAGGAGCCCTGCTTAAGGGCTCCCCTCTCCAGAAGACAAACCCACCCGCAACATTTGAGCCACTTCCCCGGGACACGAAACGGCCTCGGCGCGCTGGAGGTCGTTGGCCTTTGCACAGGCCTTACTCGCGCAGCTCGAGGCGAGGGGAGCGAGCACTCGGCGCACGGCGGTTTTCCAGGGCGGTTGTCCAGGGCGCATTCTGAAGTTCTTGTTGCGCAGTTCTCCGAATTGCTTTTTGGCCCCGGTGTCCCTTTCAATCGCCATGAGGAACGTGTTTAGGACTTTGGACCCAGGATTCCTTCCTGCAAATGTATTGGTGGATGCGTTGAAAATGGGGATGTTAGGAATAGCCAGCCAAGGAAGGACCACGAAAAAGCCAATGTGCAGAGGTGCACTTGCCCCTTTCAACTCATTCGAAGCCCTTGTGGGTGTCTTTTCTCACGGTACTCCTGTTTTGTGGTTTTTAAGGGACACCAGAAAAACATCCACCATTTTGGTGGGTTCCCTGAAAAAAGACACCCGTCACCAATCGCGAGCTATTCACTGCATGTTGACCAATTGCCTCAAAATGAGGGGACAGTCCAAAATCGGTGGGTTCTCTCAGGCCTTGGTTTTTTCAGCCAGCCCTTTCAGCCACCCAAAAAAGGGTACCAACTCCAAAAAGACGGATTGCCACCAATGGGTTCACAGCCAAGTGCAGGGGTGAACCATTCCGCAAACTTTGGCACCCGGGCGTGGATCACCGAAGAGTAGCTGGCCACGTCTGCCTCAAGTCGCTGTCGCATCGGACAACGGCCAAAAGCCGCGGGGTGTTTGCTACGCCAATGGCTCGCTGGGAGAATTGGTTGATGTGGATGGTTCCGAACTCCGTTTCTCACCACGACCTTCAAACCATGGGAAACCAGTGTTTGTTGGTATTTACGGGGGAATCGAATCGTTCCAAGGGTTCTTCCATCCACAACAAATCGGGGATGGCAGCCAAGGGTCTCGGACTCAAGCTATCTCATGGCTTCTCGCTGTCACATGGAGATCAAAACCATCTCCGGTTGCTGAACCATTGACCTGCTTGGCTCATAGGTCGCCGGCTCAGGTAGGAACAGGCTCACATAGCTCTTACGAGTGTTGCAGGGTCACAGCGCTTTACAGTCCGCGCTTCTGCAAGTCACATGGAACCCAAAACGGAATCCTGCAAAAGCAGATTCCTCTGCAATCTGACTGGCTCGGATTATCTGCAGGGAAGGAATTCCTGAAAAAGCAAGAAGGTATTACTGATCCTTCAATCATCCGGGGAGTAGCCTTCCACGTGGCCAAAAAAATAGGACATGCAGAATCCTCCGACTCCTCCAGCGGCTCTAAGAACCTCCGAGGGCCCTTGCACTAAAAAAAACTAAAATGAACCAAAATGGTACCAAAATGGTACCAAAATGGGTGGTGCACCTACCCCAAAATGGTACCATTGGTTTTGACCCACGGCCCCTTGACTGGGCCTGCGTCGAGGACTTCAGCATGCGCTTCAGCCAGAACTCCGCGCGGTCCACTTCCCCCTCAAAGCGTTCGCTTTTTCGAAGCTCGGGTGACGTGGGCTCGGGGCCCCGCGGCCCGAGCAGCTCTCAAGAAATCCAACTTTTAGGGTGCTTTCCTAAAAGAAGGCGCCAGCTCCTCCCGGTAGATTAGAACATGGAACCCAGAAAGGGAAGGGATCCCCAAAATGAGACTCTAAAAATGGTTGCTTTTTTTCGGGGCTCGCAGGAGAGTGAGGGGTGTTCTTGAGGATGTCACTGTCATGGACCGGTGTTTGATGCCAAAAGTTGGAAGGCATGCGGTGAGCTGATCCGATGTGGTGTACGTCTTGAAATAATGGAACCCCCTCAACTTGTGCCTTGCGCATTTGCTGTGGAAGCAACCATGAAACCATTGGGAAGGGCCCAACTGCCAGCTGCATATTGGTGCTGCGCATTGCCATCATCGATATATTTAGAGAACTAAAATCGGAGCTCGCGGACGTCCTCATTTGCTGGAAAAAATACGTCTCACCAAGTTTTCCGGCAATGAGACCCGGTCAACAGATATCGCGAACGTGAGTAGAGCGGTTCAACGAGTGTGGTGGTAGTGGTAGTCTGGCGACTGGGGGCGCCGTCACACCCTGTATATAGTGTAAGTGATGATTGCAAACATGGATGAATATAGGTGTGCATGTGCGTGTGGGTGTGTGTGTGTGTGTGTCAAAAGAGGAATCAAAACAGGGATTTGGCCCCCAAAACTCATGATTCGTTTGGTTGGTTGCCCCTTGGACCCCCAAGGGCTTGATGGTGTTTGTGGCGGTTGCCCCTTCTTCAATTTGGTTAAGACCCCTGGAAAAAAGAAAAAACTTTAAAACTTTAAAACCAACAGAGAAAACCGAAAGGTCCCGATTCACAGCACCACGCCTTCTTCGCGCAGGCGGAGATCAGAGCGTTGTAGGTGGCCCCGCTGACCTGGCACGGCGATGGGAGGTATCGTTTGGGTCAACGGATCACACGCCCCCTTTCCTGGATGTGTTCTTTCTTGAGCTTGGGCCCCCCAAAATGGCTCGGGGGTTCCTTTTGGTTTCCTTTTGGCTTCCCTTCTAGATTCTAGGTCCTCCAGTAGAGAAGTTAGAATAAGTTAGTACCAACTTTTTTTTTTGTCTGTAGTCTATTTTAGCAGGGGAACCCTCCCCCACAAAAAAAGTAAAAGGGCACTACTGGGGGACCTAGGACACCAAAATAATCTTCCCGTTTTAGGGGAGCTATAAGACAAACTCATTTTGTTTAAGAGAATGACGTTGCGGGAAGTTTGCGTTTGAGGCGCCCATGTCCTGCTCATTTGCTCCCTAAAAGCCTGCCTGTGAAAAAAAAATGCTGTGGATGGACGAAATCCTGCACCACCTAAGCAACCCCTAGAATGATGATTCCCCTGTAAATACCAACCAACAATGGTTTCCCATGATTTCAAAGTGGTGCAGGAATTCGTCCATCTACAGTGTCGCCAGAGTTGTTGCCACTACTGTGTATGGTTGCGACATCCGGCTCGCACCACTTGGAAACCATCGAATCGTTCCAGGGTCTTGTAGGTGGTGCGAGATGGATTTCGTCCATCCACAAAATTTCTACAGACATAGTTGCTAAGGCGGCCGTTTTGCACATTGGCGAAGAAATTTGTTTTCAAGTCAGCACAAGTTGCCGGACTTGCTCAAACACACGGCCTCGTTCTGTACACGGCTTCGAGTATGGTGTCACAAGCAGCTCCACTGTACAAATCGAGTTTGGCTAAGAGCGGCTCGGGCTTTCTCTGGGTCCAACGCCTGTATGGAAGCACGCAGAGAACAGCAGAACTGAAGAACAAATTAATTAGTGGCGAAGCATGTCGCCCATTTTCTGAAAGAACTCTGGCACATCCATTTTGTCCAACTTGGCATTCAGCACACTTGGCCCATCGCCCTGGTATGAAGTCAGCGCCTCGCAGAGTTGGGTCTCGGTGGACACTTCGACGCCAATACCTTTTCCGGCACCCAAAGCCTCTGGCAGCAGGTGGTAGTTCCAAACCTGGATGTCATTGTATGAGTCCTCCCGCTCCGGGTGGATGACCCGCTCGGCGGTGTACCCCGAATTGTTCAGGATGATAAGCATGAAGCGCAGGTTGTGCCGCAGCAAAGTGCCCAGCTCCATGCCCGTCATCTGGAAAGAACCATCTCCGTCAAGACATACAACACGACGCTCAGGCGCCGCAAAGGCCATACCCATCGAGATCGGGAACGCGCTGCCCAAAGACCCCCAGTTCCCAGGTCCTGCTGTCACAGTGCCTTTTTTCAGGCGCATCCTTGACATGCTGACATAGCCACCAGTGTTGCCTGCAACAATGTCGCCCTCTTGCACAAAGTGCGCAAGCTGCTGGTACATGAAGTCCATGGTCAGGGGCTTCTGCTCGGGGTTGGCGGGCAGCCTGGTGTAGCTGAAAGCAAATTTGTCCTCCACCTCAGATTTCGCACGCGGGGTGATCTGCGCAGCAAGGCAAGGCAGCAGCTGTTGCAAGTAAATGCCCGGCACCACAGTACCCTGCAAGTTCACCGAGTCATGACCCAGCTCAATCACGCACTCCTCTTTGAAGCCGGCGCTTCCAAGAAGATCGAACTCCGCTCGGGGCATGCCAATGGTAAGGAGTATGTCGGCACCTTCCGTGGCATCGAGCACTTCTGGAGAAGTGGCGCCCTGGTAGCAGCCCACGCAGTTCGGAAGGTGTTCCAAGTAGCCGGCTTTCTGGGCAAACGTCGTTGCAAATAGCAGGTTGCTCCTCTCAAGCATCTCTGCGACCACATCTTCAAGCCAGTCGCGGTCCACGAACAAACCCACCAAGACTCCCACCTTCTTGGCCTTGTTCACCGCCGCGGCAACTTGATCCACCACCCGACGAAGCACTTGCTGGTCTCCGCAAGGGGCTTGGTAAGTGAAGGGCTCAGGCATCGGAATTCTGGCCTTTTGCATGTCATAGGGAATCTCCAAATACACTGGCTTCTTCTGATCCAAAGCGACCTGGAGCAGCCGGTCGATGGTCGCCACGGCCTCCTCCGCAGAATCTATGCGAGCCACTGCAGCCGTAATCGGCGTAAAAACACGAAGTGTCGCACTCAAGTCGCCTCCAACGGAATGATGCAATTGCAGCTTTCTCCCGGACTGATATTCTGCTGTTGGTGGGGCACCCGACACTAAGAGCATAGGGACGCAGGCATCATATGCACCGGCCACCGCATTCACTGCGTTGAAAGCGCCCGGGCCAAACGTCACTGCAGCGACTCCAAAGCCCCTGATTCTGCTGTACCCATCTGCCAGGTATCCAGCCGTCAGCTCGTTGCAGGTACCAACGTGCTGGATTGGGCTTCCCTCTTCGATCAAGTGATCGAAAAAAGGCAAGACGTAATCTCCGGGAATGCCGAAGACGTGCTGGACGTTCAAGTCCCGCAAGCGGGAGATCAGGAAGGCCGACACGCTCTGTGCCATGATTCGTGCAACGACAAATGCTCGTTCTTCAGGATGACAATAGCTTGATCTGGAGCCAAAATGCCGTTGGCAAAGAGAATGAACAAGGATGGTGCAAAAAGGAGGAGGGAGCCAGACATGATGATGGTGATGATCATGTTTAAACTGAAGCCATCAGGAAACCAAAGGAAACTTCCCATCGTTATGACAAAGCCATGTGTGAAAGAGGCCTCTGGCCGACGGTTGGTAGGAAACCAAACTACCTGAACTATCCTCAACGGGGGTGTCCTATGTGTGAAGTGATACAGTGATACAGTGATACATTCATGTCATGTTCATGGTTGTTCGTGCTGTGGCTATGAAAATTAGTAAAGGATCACCTCAAACGTGGTTAGTGGACATGAATCCCCATCCAAATCATGCTCACCGACTCCATCGAAATGGTCTGCCCCTGGCTATAGAAGAAAAGAAACATGTGGAAACAGGAAATCCAAGTCAGGACCCTTTATGGCTTCATGATTCCCTTGTTCACCCAAGCGAGCTCGTTCCCGTTCCGGAAGGCGGCCTCCACGTCAGCTTGCTCCATGCGCTGGAAGATGCGCTCAACCCGCTGGATGTCGCCCATCTTCGCCTGGGGTCGAGTAGTGTTCATGTATGTTCATTTGTCAGAGCTGTGGGCATGCGGAAAAAGAAGGCACCGTCCCATGGGTAAAAACAGAGCTCGCTTTCCATATCCATCTTCTGCCTCAACCATCTTGCAAGCCTTTTTGAGAAGATCAACAATGGCAAAAAAGGAATAGGAAAGGAGCCACTTTCCGCGCGCTACATATAAACAAGAATCCACAAGAACGTTCTGTGTGAGGAAAATGGTCCAATGAATTATCATGTCTCTTTGCGCAAAACCAAAAGTTGGTTGTTTGGATTGCTTTGGGAATTTGAACCCCTAGTTCTTGCAGGGGGTACAGGGAAACCACCCCCAACCTCTAAACCACCGACCTCCAAACCACCAATTAGAGGGAAGCTGATCTTGAAAGCAAGCCATGGCCAGGGTTAAGCCAAACGTTTCCATGAAACCCTGTGATGTTTTGCCAGCGGCCGTGATTTTTCCTCGTCCCACAGGCGTCCCTGTGAACAAGCCCGCGGCCACCGCATTGATGAGCAGGCCATAGGTGCTCGAACCCACCTGCCCCACGCGGATCTGCTGAGGGCACCCCAACTTGTTGGTCGTTGTGTCGAGGACCGAAAGGAAAACCCGACTTTGCTTCTCTTCTTTTTTTGTGGGGGGGGGGGCTCACCTGGATTCTTCGGAACTCCCCCTTTAGTTGGTATTCTAGGGGATCCCAATTTGAGAATTCACCCATGTGCCATTTTAGGAGCCTCCTTGCCATTTTCGAAGACCAATCTTTTTCTGGGGCCTCAAAAAAGAGGGCAGGCCCATGTTTGGCCATTCTTGGGGGGATCAATAAACAGAACCCTGGACCCAACTAAGCAATGTTTGTAACACGGCCATGTTGGGTCTCCCCATTTTCTAGGGGAAACTAAAGTCTAAAGTCCCCATTTACTTGGGAAACAAAAAAAGCTTTGCTTGATACCAAAAAAGTGTAAAACAAAAATGGGAAAAAAGTGGAAAAAACACCTTGGCCCCACCCCATTGGTTGGTGAGGTCCAACCACTTCCGATGTCCGCTCCTTCCGCTTCGCTCGAAGTGAAGATCGCCCATCCGAGGCCTGGAGCCCGGACTTCTCCATCTTCTCCAGCCTGCGGAACCGCGGCTGTGCGGTGGCTGCCGGCGTCCCTTTTAGGGATGTCGAAGAAAAAACACCGTGGGCAGAGGGAACACACCGTGGCCAACGCAGCACCAAGGGAGACAGTTGAGCCTGTTTGTTTTTGTTTTGTTCTTTTTTTTTTGGGGGGGGTGCCTCTTTTTTGCTGGCCTTTGAAAGTCAAACCAAAGGAAAGGCACAATTTTGGGGGTGCCCACAAGAATCCTGGCACCCGCGCAGACCCAAGCAAGCCCCACCCCCAAGATTGAGGCACCGGCCATTGCTCTGCACGGTGCCTGCAGCGGGCGTCGGCCAAGTTTCACACTCACAAGCAGTGTTCGGCAATTGGGAGTTGATCGATTTCCCTTCTTGGAACCTCCAAAAGTAACGATCGGTTGGATGGAAGCCACCGTAAATTGATCAAGCTTGGGAAAAATAAAAAACATTGGGGGAAACCGCTAAAAAGATGATACTTCCCACTAAATGGAAAAAGTTACCCATGGTCCTTTGGGGGCCGAACGGAAACCCCCAATTCAAGCCCCTGGTTCTGTGGTTGGCTGCCAACTCTCAAGCATACAACCCTCTTGCCACTCATGGAAGTGGACCGGCTAGGAGCTCCTCTATGCTAAGACACGAAATAAACAAAAGGAGAGGATGGTCGACATATGCTACAACCAAATGCATGCGGGCAGGAACAATTAGCAGAATATCCCAATGAAGCCAAGGCGTGGTTCCTTCCATTCAAACTTCCAACTATCTGGATCCTTGTGAAGGAAACCTGAGCCCCCAACCAGCCTAAAGAAAATCTGAACATGTGACCACCCACTAACCTGGAACCCACCAAACGGTCCCCAGCGGAAAATGGTCCAGAAACCTTCGAAGCCCGGGCTTTGCCTCCCGGGGGGAGAACCAACTACCGCCCAACCCAACCAAAGGCTGCGGCTGGGTACACCCCCTGAGCTGCTGGCAACTCGCCGCTCTGCGCAAAGGCGTCGATCCTCAGATCGCGGGCAATGACGACCTGTCTCAAGACGAAGCGAAGCGTTGAGACTGGGGAGAGAAAACGGATGACCAGGGCACTGCAAGGCGACTCCGGGGCCCCATTTTTTTTAAACTTCTGCCACTGTTCTTTTGGAATTTGCACTGGCATCAGGATCCCATTCTTTCCAGGCATTCTGATCTTCAGAGCGTGGCAGAAACAAACAAACAAAAAAGAATCCAGGGGTGTCGGTTTCTCACAAGAACGGTGCCAACTCCAACACTCCGTCATTGTCTCCCGCGGACGGATCCCTTTGCCTTTGAAACAACCCCGCAATGGACATTCTCGAAAAAGACACGCCCACCAGTTTCGGACAAACAAGAGATCGTCTTCCCATCTGATGGTTTCCACTGGAGTCCAGAAAATCCCTTGGGCCCCAGCATGGTGCAGTAGCTCACAGCGTCGGCCTGACGTCGCACTTCCGGACAAAGCCATGAAAATCCATGACTAGGGGCGACTGTTTGTGCACAAATCTGGCTTCAATGTTCCCTTCACGTACATTGAGTCTGTCTTCTTTTTTAGGGGTACCCGTTTTGTTGTTGTTTCTTTTGTGTGCTTTTTTTGGTGGGGGGGTAAAGGGAAACCAAAGGGGAAAAAATCCGGGGGAAGAAAAGAAGAAGAAAAAAGCGCTTGGCCCTTTTCTGCGGGGGGGCCATTCCCCTTCCCCACCCAAAAAAAAGTAGCTCAGGTGATATCCGCAACAGCATGGGCTGAGACCCCAAAGCTTTCAGCTGGGGAAAAAAAACAATCCCTACAGCGCTGCACCGCCACCGCCGAAGACGAAGACCGCTTGACGCTTGCGCCGACGGTCCGCGCCTTGACGCCGGCGCTGGCCATGCGGCAGAGCCAAGTCTCAGCGCGCTGGGCGTCCTCGAAATGGGCAGAGGACTTTGGGTCGAAACCGGTTTGGATCGGATCCCATTTTGGGGTTTGAGGTGCACCATGTTTGGGTTTTTGTGGTTTTTTTGGGGGGGTTTGGGAGAATGGGATCCCATTTTGGGGTAGGTGAATAAAACCAGTTTGGGACCACCCATTTTTGCTGGTTTTCGGTGAATTCACCACCCATTTTAGAACCTATTTGAGATTTTGGGGTTTGATGTGCACCTGGGTAGGTGAATTCACCACCCATTTTAGAACCTATTTGAGTCACTTGCTCAAAACCCCAAAACCAGCCATGGGCAGGCAGATGGTCCTGGATGGTTGAAAGCTCTAGGGATAAAGGGCCAAAGTCAAATCAGGATCCCAAAAAACCCGGTATTAGAATGGTCGATCCCCAGAACCATGCTTCAAGAATTTAGAAGGCGGATATTCGCAGCTATTTCTGGCTAGATTCTTTATATGGCTGTGGGTCAAACCAATGAGATCTCATTTTGGGATAGGTGAATTCACCACCCATTTTAGAACCTATTTTGGTGGGGATTGGGATGTTCACTGCGGGTACGGGGTTTTGACCCATGGCCAGATGACTTTGGGTTCTCCCCATCATTTTGAGACGCAGCCACTCAGCTGAAGTCAGCTTCCCTCAAAGAGGGTGGTTCGGAGCCGAATCGGTTTGGAGGTGAAGAAAACCCCATGTAGCCTCTACAAGAAGGGCTTCAATTAAGGGTGACCTGAGGGCGTGTGCCCCTTGTGAAAAATCAGAAGCCCGTGGCCTCTCGAAAGGAAAGGGGTTGTGCCGCTCGGTGGGTGTCCATAACTTGGCTAAGATGTTGGAAAGCACGAACTCCTCTTGGTGTGGTTGTTCCAAAAAAAACGTGTCCCAAAGAAAAAAGGGAAGCTCAACCCCCCCATGGATGTCAACGCGGCCAACGTAACTCCCACAAAGAAGTCCTCCAAAGCGGAGGTGCCTTCGACACACGCCACGGCGGTCTACCCGTTTTCGGCCGGGGAAAAGGGTCCTTGGCGCGCATGCACATGGCGATGAAGGTGTTGTAGGTGGCGACCTGAGCCACATGCAAATTCTGCCGAACAGGGTGTGCCTTAGCAGGGACCCGCAAAGTGGTGAGATTGTTCTAGGGGTACCGTCCCCATTCTTGCCAGGGATCCTTCTTTTCAGGAAACCATAAAGAGAAAAAGAAAAAAATAAGAAAAAAAACGGGCGGTTTTTGAAAAGAACGATGTTTGAAAAGAATGGCGAATCAACCCCTAGAATTGTGTGTTTGCTTTCCCTTTAACCCCCCCCCCCCCCGGCCCCGTTTCTTGTTTGAAATCCTATGGTGACCCAATAGCAAGCCAAACCCCAAAACCCGGCAGGGTGCCGGTCAGACTAAACCTGGATGCCGCAAAAACAACCCAGAGGTCTGCAACTCCAGGCACCGCAGCCACATCAAATTGACATCTTCCCCTTGGCTTCATTTCCCTTGTGGAGCGGGCTCAAAGCAAACCGTCGGGAGAGGGACATGTGCAGTTTCCGGCCGAGCGCAAACATGCTTTGAATGGATGAGCAAGCCCCCAAAAGGAGGGACAACAAAGCAATAGGGTTGCTCATCGCTCCTCAATCAGGGCCCCGCCTTGCAAAACCTTCTGGTCGGACAAATGCATGACAAGGCTACGCTCTCCTCGGCCTAATCGGGCCTCCGGCGTCGGGTTTCAGGCCGACCGCTTGCATCTCCTCCAGCCTGAGCAACCCAAACTACCCAACCGAAATGACCGGAAAAACGCGAAACCGCCTGCTTGTGGCACCTCGTTGCGGCACAGGCATGCGCTTGCTTTTGGCGAGCAGGCGCAAAAACCAACCGCGCAGGGCGCTGGCCCTGTTGTGGGCGGGCACGGCGGCTGCTGCAGGTGCCATCTGTTTCTGGCATGTTGCAACTTGCCTTGTGGCAAGGAACGTTGATGGCGACACCTGCGTCAATATACAAAACAAAAGTCAACTCAAAACTTGTGAAGCAACCCAAAACAAAGGCTACTTCGTGTCTTGAAACAGACTTAGACAACAAGTGGACACAGGTGTTGACCGGCTTTTCACACGCCCAATCCCTGGCTGCTGGCACCTATCGCCGTGGGCGAAGCCGCGAGTGAGACCTCCCGTTCCACGTAGGGATACTTCTTCCGCTCCAGCCACGCCACCTCGGCTTTCTGGGACTCTCCGAGGCCTTCGGCGTCCTCCAGGCAGCGGCGCTCCTCCTCGGGCAGCCAGGAGAGGAAGAGCCGATGGACCTCCTTGGAGTGGGGGGAGGAGGAGTCTGGCCCGCGTTCTTGGGAGAGGTGCTCAAGGCCTGCTGCTTCTTTGAAGAGGTCGGAGCTCTCGAAGATGGGCTTCTTCCTGAGAATCTGTGCTCTGCGCAAGTGCTCGGCCCCGGCAGTGTCGAAACTCTTCACCTTGCCCCTGCCGACCTTGCCCTCAGAATAGTACACCTCCAGAGTGCAATTCTGCTGCACTGCTGTCTCTACGTTCTGGATCCAGCGGGTCCACCACCGGCAGCCCCACTCCTTCTGCTCGCCGTAAAGGGGAAAACACCAGCAAGAGCCCTGCAGATCTTGCAGCTCGGGCGACGCCGGGATGGCGTCATGATGTCCGAAGTGCCGTGAACCTTTCGGCAGAAACACCACGGCCGCGCTAAGCTGATCTTGGCACGCACCATCCCACGCGGATTCATAGCTGCCAGGCCAGGAGGTGACAGTGCTTTGGCCTGGCAGCACGCTGCCCTCGAAGGCGATCGTGCGCTGGTTGGCGCGCAGCGCCGCGTCCAAGGAGCCTTGGGCGGCACGAATCTGCTTCGAGCCCTCGATACCGACCATGCTGAAGCAGGTCTCGAGGATCAGCGCCGGCAAAGAGATCAAGGTCACCGCAATTTCGCCCGCCCGGTCGGTCCACGTCTCGTTCCCCAGGCATTGACAACACACGGCGCCGCAGCAGCTGCAGAGGAACAACCCCAAAGGAGGCCACAGCACCGCCAGCGCCACCGCGGAGCTTTCGCTGAAGGCCACGGTCATTGCCACCACGCAGCCGAGGCCCACGCAGGGCACGCAGCACAGGAAGCAACCGCTGGAGCTCGCGGCTCGCCAGTCGTCGTCGCTCAAAGTCGCGTCATGGTGGGCAAGCCGAAAGCTGCTGAAGCCTCCGCCGCAAGCGAAGCACCAGAGAAGCAGCGCAGCCACGGCGAGGCCAATCGCTTGGACTTGGTCTGGTCTCTTCTCAACGGACCACACTGCGCAAAAGACCATGGATCCAAGGAAAATGCTAAGGATGAAGGTGCTTAACAACAACAGCAGCGTTTGCTTCCCAAGGATTTCATCGCTCACTCTGGCCTGATGCTCTCCGGCAAGTTCGTGCTCCCGCTGCTTTTGCAGCGCGCTTTCCCTCTTGGCAGCCTCTTCTTCCTCTCGGATGACCCGCGCCGCGTCGGCGCCGAACGGCTGGAAGTCCTGCGACAGCAGCCACCTCCCGCCGCCGACGGCGCGAGAGCCCGCCACTTTGGGGTCATCGCGCAGCCTGACGGAAACTCTCAGGTCGCCGGAGGCCTCAACTTGAAGCGTGGAGTGCGGGTAGCGCACCTGCCAGCCATCCCGGAGCCCGCAGTCGATTTCCACCGCGGCCGCGAGGTCGTTGACGACTTCACATGTCTCTGGTGCTAGGACTTCCGCATCATCCGTTCGGATGGCGCCGGGATAGGTCCATGGCTCGCTTCTCAGAAGCTCTGCCTCAGGCTCTGCCATTCTTTTGGCAAAACGTGGCAAACAACACCGTCATGGATTTTACCGAAGTCACCCAAAAGTGGTAGGCACAGGCAAGTTCACCTTGATCCTTAGCTACTTTCATCATATGTCTGTGTCACAAGGGTATGGGTCAGAATCAAACCACCAAAGGACCACGGGTTTTGGTCCATGTTTGCATTTACCAGGATCCCATTGTGGGTACCTATTTTCGACCCACTTGCCAGAAGGCAAAACCTGATGCATGCCATGAGATCTTCAGCCCTGAGCCCCTGTCATGGCTGCGGATCCCAAATGCCTTGACAGGTGCCTGCCAATCTTCCCACAGAAACTACAACCTGTGCGTTTCCTGACATAGGTGCCACTAGAGCAAAACAGCTACGATGTTGTTGAGGGGGTGCATCTGCTTGCGACAAACAAGCAAAATTTTGGGTGTGATCCTGTGGTTGTTTGGATCGCCTCAAGTCCTCAACCCCAAACCACCCAAAGTGGGTGGGTGTTCCTTGTACCTTCTGCGTGAACCACAACGGCCACAAAGTGCTCCAGGGCGCAAATACTTTTTTGGACTCGGGTCGGGCCATGCAATCGCTACTATGGCCCCAATGTTCAGAGGTTCGGCCAGAACATGCAGGAATCTACTACAAGGGGACCCGTCCGCATCCCCAAATGGGCGGGTTGTCCTTTTGGTTCTCCTTTTCAACAAGCTCTGGGTAACGTAAGGGCCTAGATGATTTTGGTCTCGGGTTGGCTAGCTCAAATGCTTGTAATGTAGCCTTTGCATCAGGAAGCCCCGACACGCAGAGAGTAGCGGCCCGGAGGTTGCGACCCTCCCCGAGCAGACCATCAAAGATAACGGACTGTTGCCTGTGAAAATCAGAACCACTCTGCCCACTGGATCCAGTTGCCTGTGTCGGGAAACCAAGGAACCATCATTTATTTTATATATATATTTAAAAAAAAAAAAAAAAAAAAACGTCGGAAATGGCTGGTTACCCACTATATGGGGGGGTTGATCCAAAGGTCCTTTACATGGCTAGTGACCACTAGGGCAACCACCACAAAACATCATGGCAGGGAATGAGAAATGGAATGACCCCGATTTCAACACCCCCAATTTGGTATCCTTTCGCGAATCCCCAACACTGGTTCCTTCCACCAACACCCGGACAAAGGGCATTCCCTACCTATCCCAGCAAGTTGTCTGACATCAAGCCTCATTGTCTCTCGCAAACCAAAGGGGTGAACCGTTCCCTTGCCTCGAACATCTGAAGTCTGGAGCGATTTCTTTGGGGGATCCGTCATCCTCATCCGCAATCCGTAGTGGGACACAAGTACAACAAGGGAGCACCACGACCATCTGGCAGAAGGATCTCGCGGATTAACAACGAAGGTTTTTTAAAGGGTGCCTTTTTTGGGTTGCGCTTGCACGAAATCCATAAACAAACCGCAACATGTTGTGAGTTTCCCCATTCGACGAAAAAACAGATAGAACTATCTTCAGATTATTCCTGAGGAACCCGAACCGGAGAACCCCCTTTAATAGATCATTCTCTTTCCAAAAGGGGATCCGCCCCTGATCAGCATGGTCCTCTGGATTTAATCCGAGCACAGTACATATGGGTGTGTCTTGTTTCCCTAACAAGGACAGACTCCGCATCCATTTCACTGGGCTGTCCTCATATCCCCTGCTCAAAGTTTTAAACTTTTAGTGGGTTGCACTCGGAAACTCTACCAACTTTCACCAACTAAAAACAACTACAAGCCTAAGAACCGGATGGCTGACAAGGAGCCGCCAAGTTCAGGGTGTGCCCCGGCCCGAATCACCGAGCACCCCCGCAGCCGCTCGGCGGCTTTGGGGTCAGAGCACCGGGCAAAGGCCTGGTTTGGCACCGGGCAAAGGGCGTGGTTCGGATCACGGATCAGATGGGACACATGGATATGTGGCCGTGTCGTTTTTGAGGGTACCCCCCCTCTTTGGTGGTTGTTGAGTGGAAACCAAAAGGAAAACCAACATGTTTGGGGGTTCCCTGCATAATAGACACAAATGGATATGTGTCAAAATAGGGATTCGGCGGCCAAAGATGGTGGTTGTCCTTTTGGTTTCTGCTAAAACCAACCTAAACAAGGGTACCCTCAACAAAACACATACCCAAATTCTTTTTCGGGGAGTTCAGGATGGTGTGATTTGGGAGGTTCACCCAGTTTTTGGACCAACCCATATTTCCCCCGAAACATCACCCTTACCGAGAATTTCGTTTGGACACCCCCACACTGCATTGAACACGGGTGTTCCTTTCTTTGAGTGAACCGCCCCAGTTCAAGTCCTTTTGGAGATCAGCAAGACAAAGCTCCTAACAATCGGGGGGGCGAATCACATTCTTCTAGTCGGCAGCCCGGAGTCGGCCGGAACTCTTCTCTCACAAAGCCCATGGGTCTATTGAAGTGACATGTTTTCAGGAATATCCAAGCACCATGGTGGCGTAAAAGGATGTCCCACAGAAGTAATGTTGAAGACCTCTCAAAAATGCAACCACACGATTGTTTTTTGCAGAATCCCCACAAGTAATTCCAAGAGCCTCCACCCCCCAAACAAAAGAAGAAACATGCAACCAACCAAAACATAAGACAACACGTGCAACCGACCACTTTTCAAGTTTTATCCGAACAACAAAGGAAGAAGAACAAAAAGACGCGCCGATCGGATCGATCCGCAGCGATTTTTTCCTGACCGCCGCCTTGAGAGAGGTGTTGAAGCTCACGCGGTCCGCCTGGATGCCGCAGTCCCGCATCTGCCGGAGACGGCGCAGCACTCCCTGCACGTCCGCCTCGAACACGGGGAAAAGGAGAGCAATAAAAATGGGTGGCTCGTCTATTTTCGGGATTTGCGAGCCCCGAAATGGCGCCTTTCGTTTTTTTCATTTTGGTTTATTTTAAAACCGCAAGACAAGGCCTGCCCTCAATGAAGAGACACACCCAAAGAATGGCGGGGATGTTTCTCAACATAGGAATCGGGCCTTTGAAAACGGGGGTGGTTCTTATCTTGGGGTTCCTTGGGGGCGGTTTGCTCTCTTCTGAGAAACCCCCAAATCACCCGCACGTAGAACGACACACATTGGGAAAGGCGGCGGCTGGGGTGGACACCGGGCCTTTGGCCGTATGGAAAAGTGGTGGAATTGGGACCCCTGGGCGGTACCGCAAAAGGAAAGCATCCACACTGAAGAACAGTAGGGATGAATCGCCCATCCTCTGGCCGCCCGTACAAAATGAAAGATGCTTTCAGGCAAACAACGCCTCAGAATGCCTACTGACCCTGTAATCAAATACCGCAGCCTGTCGAGCATGGGCATTGATCAGCAGGTTGAAGCAAATTGTGTTCCTCAGCGGCCAAAAGTCAGCATAGCTGTGGCTGGCGCCTGCTCTATCATGTCTTGCTGTCTTGCTGCTCCGGCATGCCCGAAGCCAGGCCGAACTGCAAAGCATGCGGCACTTGGTCACCTTTTCACCTTGGCGTAAAAGGAAACCCACAGGAAAAGCCAACTCCTTTGGAGTTGGATCCCCCTCGCTCCTTCGACACTTGGAGCGAGTTTCGGTTCTCGGTTCGGCTCGCATTTTCTCAGGGCGGCTCGGAGTCACCCGGCGCTTCAACATCTGGTCAAAGAGCTTCGAGGCCTCGGATCCCACAGAGATCAACTGCCCAGCAGCCCTCGAAGAAAAACGAGCCAGGTCTCCCCAGCCCTGGGATCTTCTTTTTTTTTCTGGGTACCCTGCAGGGCTGGGGATTTTTTCTCTGGGCCCCAGGGGCCCTTTTGACCCCACCCTGGAAGCTGCACACCAAACCACGTAGCCGATGTCCGGGCCAATCGGTAGCTTGCAGGCTGGACAAAAAGGAAAGCGGGGAAACCGCCGTCAGCACACACACACACACACACAGTGCTTCTTTTTTAAGGCTCAAACTTAAGCGGCTCATTGCAAATGCAGCGACTTCTGTTTTGCCAAAAACTTGGATTCACATCCGATCCGCAGTCTCAGGTGCCAGCACGGGCAGCGTCACCAGTCCTGTGGCTGTGGATGTCTTTGTCTTTTTTTTGAGGCCCGGTACCGACGTATGCCTTTGGCATGAAAGATGTGCAACAAAGAGGCGCATGAATCTTCTAGATTCTGACGAATGCTTGCCTTCGCACAAGGGGGAATGATGGCGGCCTTTCCAAAAACACAATTGCGTACGACTGTGCACGACTCCACGAAATTGTGGACTGGAGACGATGCACGTTTCTCAAAACACTCACCGCCAACATGTGTCAGCACGCAAACACACAAACACACACACACACACACACACACACACACACACACACACACACACACACACACACACACACACACACACACACACACACACGCACACCCAGTGCTTTCTTAAGGCTTAAACCTAAGCGTTTCTTTGCAAATGCAGCGACTTCTGTTTTGTGCAAAACTCACTGGATACAGTGACAACACCAGCAGCGAGAAGTGCAGAAATGCAGCTCATCCCAGTTGGAACCAGCGACCCAAGAGGTAGAAAACAGAGCCATTTCTTTCTTTGGGATTGATTCCGTTTTCGTGGGCCTTGAACCCACCAAACAAAAAGGGAAAAAGAATGAGTGACACTGAACAAGTAGGGATTGGTCTGGCTGGCTGGCCGGCCGGCTGGCCGGCCGGCCGGCCGGCTGGTTGGTTGGTTGGTTGTGTGGTTGGTTGGGTGGGTGGTTGACTATCTGACCGCTTGGGCAAAGCGGCAAACACGTCAAACAAAATGCGGGTTTGCGGCCGGAGGGCTTGCTGCAGGCGCTGAAGAGCATGTTGTAGCTCACGGCATCCGCCTCAACTCCAGCCTGGCAAACGGAGGACACGCGTTGCTTTCTGGCTAGGCGATTCGACTCCAATTGAGTCAATCAAAACCCGCTACACAAAATGGTCGACCAAGAACCATGTAAAGAACTAAGAAGGCGGCCGCAGCTATTTATGGCTGGGATCGTCCCTTACTAACCTTCACTTACCCGGGTTTTGATTTGACCCTCCAGACGGGGGGTTCCCCGACAAGATGTCATGTTTAAGTTCCCCGACACGATGACATCATGTTTAAACATATCATGGCTTGGGGAGTTTGCTCGGAGATGTCGGGGGGAGGGAGTGTGGGGGGGGGATGGGGGGTGGGGATGGGGGGTGGGGAGTGGGGATGGGGGTTGGGGAGTGGGGAGGGGGTGGGGAGTGGGAGGGGGTGGGGAGGCGGGGGATGATCGCAGAACATGGTACTGCGTCTTGGACCCGCAGCATTACTTCTCATGCTCAGGTCAGATGATGCCCATTTTGCCTTGGGTCTTGTGCTCCTGTGTCGCTTGGCAGGCGTGTTGTCTTTGTTCGCGGCTCATCCTGTGCTTGCTCCTTTCTTTCAAATTTGCATTTTATACTTGGACTCCCTATTCGATTTGGTGACGCAGTCACACGACCCTATCCTGGTTTCGTGCGTGTCCGCTGGAGCGGTTTCCTTTTGACTGCGCAGGCCTTGGCCCCTGCTTTCCCCTTCTCTGGCATCAATTCCGATTGTGGCTCATTGCTCTGGGCAGGTCTTGCTGTCCTCGTGCAGCTGCTTTCGCTGCCTGCGGTTTTGTTGTGGCTGCCTGCTTTGTCGGTGATGAGGATGGTCATCGAGCAAAAACACTGGGAAAACAACTGTTTCTCACGAGAAACTTGTTATTCAGTGGTTTGAAAACGTCACAAAACACTGCCGGGGCTCATTTGAAAAGGACGGGGCTCGCGAAACACCGCAAAAAAAACAAAGTGAATATGCCAGTCTCCCACAAGTTGACAACGTGAGAGTCGTCTATTTTGTGGCATGTTTCATGGAGACAGCATAATCCAATTACGTTCGCGAGCTTGCATGTGGTTTTTTGAACAAGATACACATCAAATCCGTGCATTCCCCCTGTCAGGGCCGCTGAAGCAAGTTGCCCTGTCTGTTTCGGGCAACCCGTCCAGACCGTCAATTGATGTAACGACCCGTGTCTCAACCTCCAAAGTTGGCTTCTCTTCCAATGCGAGGGACTGATTGAACAAGCTTTGCCAACCTTGACTTGCTTAAACCGGGAATATGAGCGGCTGAACACATTCACCTGATTGGTTGTCCAGTAGGTATGGCAGTCTCCCATTGACCTGGTTCGCACTCCAAAACGGGGCGGGCCGCCACAGGGATGTAGTAGTGACTGAACAGAAGCCAACGTGTATAATGCTGAGCAATGATGGTATCAATTGGACAAAAAGGCATGGCATTAGTGAAGAGCGGCCTTCGGCAAAGCCAAATGCATGTTGTTTCCAAAACCTGTCCAACGGTTGCAATTCTGAGAGAGCCCTTGAATAAATCCCCTGGCGACAGGAAGAAAACCACCTCTGATCTCTTAAGTGCCTCTTCCACCAGTGAGCCTTCCAGAAAACTTCCACCAACGACATGCCGACTTTGGCCCCACCATGTGGGCATGTGTCGAAATAGGGTTTTCACGCCCAAACCTACCTGTTGACTTCAACCACTTCAACCGCTTGGCAAATGAGTGTTTAATTTTTGAGTTGGCACCCCCTTTTTTAATTTCCGGTTTTGGCTTTAAACATCACCTTGTTGGCCCATAGGTGAGTTTCCCTTGGTAGGGGTGATGTTTTGAGGGGAAATGCAGGGAACCCTACTTCAAGAATCAGCACCTGGTATTGACATGATCTACCCAGAACCATTCACTGTCCCTTACCAACCTTCACCAAATGACCCGAGTTCTGACTGAGGCTCACTCAAAGGATGTTTCACAAGAAGACCTGGGTGCATTTTCGCCCAAGGGTGGAGCCTGGGCAGCGCCTGCAAGGCCTTTCTATGCAGTTGCGTTGCTCTGGAAGATGAGCCATCCAAATGGTTCTCAGACCCTGAGTGCCTGCCTCAGCCATGCGAGTCAGCCAGTCTTCGGCCCCGTCGATGTCACCGGCCTGCAAAAACAAACCAAGGCGGCTTACCGGTTGTTCTCCGGGCGTCCCTTTTTAAGGAGACACCATAAAATGAGCGGTCCCCCCCTTTTGGTGTCCTTTTGAAACCTGCCAAAAAGGGTACCCTCAAAAAAGACACCCCCATATAGTGACCCAAAGGGGTTGTGTTTCACAGCAATCCAAATGATGTTCATGAAAATCCAGTGCAACCAAGCAAAAGGAACCATTTCCATCAGAGAAGCTCCCACATTGCACTGGCAAGCCATCTAGATCCTGTAGCGTGCAAATGGAGTCTACGTCAATGGAGGGTCTCAAAAGGATGGCCCCTTGAAAAGGACCCCAGTGCCGCCTTTTCAAGCCGCCTTTTCAAGGGCGTATCAAAAGGGGTGCCGAATTGACAAACCTCCAGAAATACGGGAAACTTCGAGTTTCGCGTGTGCGATGGGGAGATATCATGGGTCACATCTTGACGACAAGCCTGGCAACGCTGATACTGTATTTAGTGGTGGCACATGCTTGCCGTGTTCAAATGGGTGTGTCTTTTTTAGGGACCCCTCACAATGGTGGGTTCCTTTGGTTTTCCCTCTAAAGCCCCAAAAGGGTACCTGAAAACATATAGACACACCCACACACCAAATACAAGCAGAAATGTGCCAGAGTCGTGCACTGCCTCTTGGTCTGGGAAGAATGCCCAGAGAAGCCAACCAGCCAAACCAACCTCTTACACAGAGATCCGAACTGATTGCCATCAACTCAATGATCGCTGGCCACAGAAAAAATCGACGGACCTCTGTTGGCTGGATTCGGCTACGAGTTTTGCAGTGTGGGAACCACCTCAAAAGTGGTTGGTGGACATGAACCCCCACCGAAACCTCTGATGTCCAGCGGGTTGGCCCCCCGGAGGAAAAAAAATGAAAAAAATAATATATATATATATATATATATTACTTGCTAAAAAAAAAAAAAAACGTTTGATTTCGCAGGCATCTCCCCGAATTCTGTCAGGGTCCGAGTCCTAGGCGTTTCGCCCAGCGTTTCGCGACGCGCCGGACGCGCCGCGCTTCGCGCCTTGGCCAACTTGTCGATGATGGTGCTGTAGCTGTTCACCGTGGGCTGCACCTAAAAGCCGAGCGCTGCGTTCCTCCGAGCCCCGGTGAGTTTCGGAATCCTGTTTGCTGGCTTTCCTTTAAGCCCCCCCCCCAAAAAAAAAAAAACAAGGGCACCTCAAAAAGAGACGCCCAGTTTGGAGGTCTGCTTATCCATTTACCCACCAAAACCAGGGGTTCCAATCCAAAACCCGAAGCAAGCCACACCAGCTAAAGGGATACCTTAGAAGGGCTGAACGAAACCTCTCCCGTTTGGGTGACTCGTTTGAGTTCTTGCTGGGTTCCGAAATTGGATGCTGCATGTCCTAATGGGCGCCAAAGATCGTTTCTTGCGGCTCCCCTGAGACCAAAATGGCCGTCCATTGCTCCTTTGCCCCCCTGAAATCCCTGTGAAGAAACAGTTGTCGCCACAGTTGCCCAGAAATCCGTGTCGCGCCGCTTGGAAACTAGTGTTGAAAGTTGAAACCACAACGGTTGTGGGTGGTACTTACAGGGGTTGCAGCGGTCGCCGGTGCTGCTCCTCTGGCCTTTTTGCGCATTGGCGAAGAAATTTGTTTTCAAGTCAGCACAAGTTGCCGGACTTGCTCAAACACACGGCCTCGTTCTGTACACGGCCTTGAGTACGGTGTCACAAGCAGCTCCACTGTACAAATCGAGTTTGGCTAAGAGCGGCTCGGGCTTTCTCTGGGTCCAACGCCTGTATGGAAGCACGCAGAGAACAGCAGAACTGAAGAACAAATTAATTAGTGGCGAAGCATGTCGCCCATTTTCTGAAAGAACTCTGGCACATCCATTTTGTCCAACCTGGCATTCAGCACGCACGGCCCATCGCCCTGGTATGAAGTCAGCGCCTCGCAGAGTTGGGTCTCGGTGGACACTTCGACGCCAATACCTTTTCCGGCACCCAAAGCCTCTGGCAGCAGGTGGTAGTTCCAAACCTGGATGTCATTGTATGAGTCCTCCCGCTCCGGGTGGATGACCCGCTCGGCGGTGTACCCCGAATTGTTCAGGATGATAAGCATGAAGCGCAGGTTGTGCCGCAGCAAAGTGCCCAGCTCCATGCCCGTCATCTGGAAAGAACCATCTCCGTCCAGACACACAACACGACGCTCAGGCGCCGCAAAGGCCATACCCATCGAGATCGGGAACGCACTGCCCAAAGATGCCCAGTTCCCAGGTCCTGCTGTCACAGTGCCTTTTTTCAGGCGCATCCTTGACATGCTGACATAGCCACCGGTGTTGCCTGCAACGATGTCGCCCTCTTGCACAAAGTGTGCAAGCTGCTGGTACATGAAGTCCATGGTCAGGGGCTTCCTCTCGGGGTTGGCGGGCAGCCTGGTGTAGCTGAAAGCAAATGTGTCCTCCACCTCAGATTTCGCACGCGGGGTGATCTGCGCGGCAAGGCAAGGCAGCAGCTGTTGCAAGTAAATGCCCGGCACCACAGTACCCTGCAAGTTCACCGAGTCATGACCCAGCTCAATCACGCACTCCTCTTTGAAGCCGGTGCTTCCAAGAAGATCGAACTCCGCTCGGGGCATGCCAATGGTAAGGAGTATGTCGGCACCTTCCGTGGCATCGAGCACTTCGGGAGAAGTGGCGCCCTGGTAGCAGCCCACGCAGTTCGGAAGGTGTTCCAAGTAGCCGACTTTCTGGGCAAACGTCGTTGCAAAGAGCAGGTTGCTGCTCTCAAGCATCTCTGCGACCACATCTTCAAGCCCGTCACGGTCCACGAACAAACCCACCAAGACTCCCACCTTCTCGGCCTTGTTCACCGCCGCGGCAACTTGATCCACCACCCGACGAAGCAATTGCTGGTCTCCGCAAGGGGCCTGGTAAGTGAAGGGCCCAGGCATCGGAATTCTGGCCTTTTGCATGTCATAGGGAATCTCCAAATACACTGGCTTCTTCTGATCCAAAGCGACCTGGAGCAGCCGGTCGATGGTCGCCACGGCCTCCTCCGCAGAATCTATGCGAGCCACTGCAGCCGTAATCGGCGTAAAAACACGAAGTGTCGCACTCAAGTCGCCTCCAACGGAATGATGCAATTGCAGCTTTCTCCCGGACTGATATTCTGCTGTTGGTGGGGCACCCGACACTAAGAGCATAGGGACGCATGCATCATATGCACCGGCCACCGCATTCACTGCGTTGAAAGCGCCCGGGCCAAACGTCACTGCAGCGACTCCAAAGCCCCTGATTCTGCTGTACCCATCTGCCAGGTATCCAGCCGTCAGCTCGTTGCAGGTACCAACGTGATGGATTGGGCTTCCCTCTTCGATCAGGTGATCGAAAAAAGGCAAGACGTAATCCCCAGGAATGCCGAAGACGTGCTGCACGTTCAAGTCCCGCAAGCGGGAGATCAGAAAGGACGACACGCTTTGTGCCATGATTCGGGCAACGACAAATGATTGTTCTTCAGGACTAAAGCTTGATCTGGAGCCAAACACGGCGTTGGCAAAGAGAATAAACAAGAGACAGTGAGTCAGAAAAGGATGGTGAAAAAGGATGGTGAAAAAGGAATGAGGAAGCGTGATGATGATGATGATGATGATGATGATGATGATGATGATGATGATGATGATGATGATGATGATGATGATGATGATGATGATGATGATGATGATGATGATGATGATGATGATATTGACGATGATGATGACGACGACGACGACGACGGTCCTGTGTCGTGCGAACCATCGGACTCTGTGGGGTCCTATCGGTTCAACACGCTCGATCTGCCGTCGGCAGACGGCTGGCGCTCCAAGCTCCGGGCGCCACGGTGGGACATCTGCTCCAGCCAGTAAGCCTAACGGAGCCCGGGGAACCCCGAAAAAACCCACTCGGACTCGGAGGTGACGTGGGAAGGGTGCCATGTCTGCCAAAAAGCAGCTGCCAGCAGCTTCATCTGGGTATGCGTCAGAATTAAACCACCAGACCACAGGTTTTAGTCCATGTTTTTACCAGGGCTCCATCTTGGGTACCTACTTTGACCCACAGCCATCTATGCAACCGCGGCCTGGCTCTAGCCAGGTGTTGTAAATCAGATTGAAAGGAGTTGGAGAATCAGCTTTCTGATTAATTTCCACTGTCGATATGGGTCAAGAGCTTTTGGCCTTCCAAAGGATTTCTCAAGGGCAAGCGCAAGGTTGAGCTGCTCCAAGCATGGCACGCGCTTTTTGTGGGTGTCGATGTTTTTTTGGAGGTACCCCTGTTTGGCTGGTGTTAAAGGGAAACCAAAAGGAAAACCGTGCCCACCTTAAAAGGCCGCGCCACCCATTTCAATCTAGATGCTGTGCACATCTTGAAAATGCCACAAGGATCTCCAAGCGTGCGAACGCCCAGTAACTACGCTTTTCCAAATGACCCAATGGGTATCTCTCTTGTCTTGCTGGTGAGGGCTTGCGAATGAACCTGATGCCCTTAAAGGAAACCATAGGGCATGCTTCAAAGGGGTAAGTCCCCTTGTCGGGTTGGAAGGGAAACCCACAGGAACACCATCTTTAGTTGTGCCATGTCAGAAACACCCATGGGTACCAATTTGAATAGTGGACACATCAGACTTCGGGGATACAAAGGTCCAACCCGCCACAGAAAGGCTTCCAACTCCCAAGATTCACAAAGGGTTTCGTTGCAGGAAAGTCTACCGGAAATGGCCCTGAAACGCCCTACATCGGCGTTTCTCCCGCAGAATGTCCTGTCACGAAGCCAATTGACTCGCCCAAACGGGACCCAAAGGGAACCCCAAAGGCCCCGAAACCGGGCCCCGCACGGCACGGCGGGCATTGCCCTCCTTGCACCAAGCCTCAGCGACTCAGAGCCCCTCTGGGCGATGGATGCAGGTCTCCCTCCCCGTGGGGATCCATACATATCGTGTATCCACACATGTGAATACATATGTGTGTGGCTATCTATGCACATATGTATATATGCATATACACATGTGAATACATGTGTGTGTGTGTGGCTATCTATGTGTGTATGTATATCTAGGTATATATACATATATATATATATGTGTGTGGCTATCTATGCACATGTGTATATATATATACATGTGAATACATATGTGTGTGGCTATCTATGCACATATGTATATATGTATATACACATGTGAATACATGTGTGTGTGTGGCTATCTATGTGTGTATGTATATATAGGTGTATATATATATGTGTGTGGCTATGTATGCACATATGTACATATATATATATATATACATGTGAATACATATGTGTGTGGCTATCTATGCACATATGTATATATGTATATACACATGTGAACACATGTGTGTGTGTGTGGCTATCTATGTGTGTATGTATATATAGGTGTATATATATATATATGTGTGGCTATCTATGCACATATGTATATATATACACATGTGAATACATGTGTGTGTGGCTATCTATGCACATATGTGTATATATATATATATTCACATGTGAATACATGTGTGTGTGTGTGGCTATCTATGTGTGTATGTATATATATATATGTGTGTGTGGCTATCTATGCACATATGTATATATATATATATATACACATGTGAATACATGTGTGTGTGTGTGTGGCTATCTATGTGTGTATGTATACAAATATATATATATATATATGTGTACACACATATATGTGTATAACTAGATGCGTTTCTCAAAATTCACGCACGCACGCACACACACACACACACACACACACACACACACACACACACACACCGGAGTCGTTCACTTGAAAACCCGGAATTGGACCCACTTCTCCGCACCAGTCTGGCTGAATGGATCCATCAGGTCCATCTCCCCGACTCTGCCGCGCTCGTGCCGCTTCCCCCGAATCCAGAGCGCGTGTGGCGCCCGCGCGTTGATGATGGCGTTGTAGCAGATGGCGTTCGGCTCGGCGCCCTTTGGCCGGATTCGCAGTCCAAGCGACGTGGGCTGGGCGGTTCTCAGAGGTTTGAGGGACGTCGCGCCAAATCTTTCCTGAGTGGAAGGTCTGCTGCAAAACAGGTCCAGTGGTTTTCTAGTGCTCGGATTCTCTCACCAAAAAGCAGGTCCAGTGGTCCAGTGCTCCTCTTTCCAACAGTCTCAAGGAAGCCATCATCGGTCAAAGGTTGGACTGCCTCAAAAAAAGTGCTTCCTATTGGCGAAGTCAAAGCTGTCAGCCCAGCAAATCAGATTCCCGCAAATACATGAGGCCACTGTCAAAACGACTTGTTTCCCCAAGAGGACCGTGGGAAACACAGTGACTCTCCTGGTTGTGGGGAAACTTAGAGCTCGCCCCCCTTTCCCTCAATGACCATACACCACTTGTCAAAATCCGGGCAACGGAGAAAGGCAACGGGTGTGTCTCTTAGGAGAACCTCCCGCCCCCTAAAAACATGATGGTTGTCCATTTGGCTTCCCTAAGCAACCACCAAAATGGGGGCACCCCAAACAGAGACATAGCCCAACGATGCTTCAGTCATCCGCACTTCTGCGCCTCTCTCTCCATCCTCTTGAGCCACTGCTCCGCGAGGCTTGCGTCGCCTTCTGGAATTCAGCCAAGAAGTGCCACTTTAACCGGGGATTTCAACCCCAAGCCTATTTCTCGACCTCCGATTTACGAATCAGGGCAGCCTGCATCAAAGAATCAGGGCTCCACGGATGACTCAACCACCTCTCAGAGAGCTCTAGATTGTGGGGCACCTTGTGCCCATTGTGCCGTTGAGTCCTACTAGGCATTTGGTGCATCGCTACCTGGCTCAAGGATGACAATGATCATCAGTGATCATTTGCTGATCGTGCCGAGGATCGGCAGCCAAAGTTACACATCAAGGTGTGTCTGTTTTTGATGGTACCTCTTTTTCTGTGGTTTAAAGGAAACCAAAAGGAAAACTACACATTTTGAGGGTCCAAATGTCCAACCTTAAAAAAGAAATACCCACGCAAAGGAAGAAACGGCCCCAAACGACGCTGAGCCTTTGCCCAAACGAGGCCACTGGCGGGCTGTGGTTGCCCCGATCCTGAAACTCAAGCCCTCGGCCTTCCATTCATCAAGCTTTGCCACCGGATACGAGAAGGAAGGCATGCCCTGTTCCATAGGGAATGATTCGCCCCAAGCAATCCTTCACTCTGAGTCCAAAACTCATGATCCACCAGGTTGAGTCGTACCCCCCAGTTCACTGCAAGGCGAAACCTGCTCGAGCGTCCGGGCAACTGCGAGCGCAAGCGTGAAGCACGGAGCTGTAGCCTCAATGCAGACACTCTGTCCACGGATGTAAGTGGCTTTAAGTCTTGTCATGACATGGCAACGGCTTCCATTCTTAGCGTCAGTCCATGGAAGTGGTTTTGAGACGTGTCAAATCCACATCGCATCCGCTTTTCTTGGTACCCATTTCGTTTGCTGCACCATATTTTTCACTGGTTTGCATGCACATCTCAAGCCTACGATCCGGTCGTGTTCTCAAGATCAGATACCCCAAAGATTGGCTTCGGGGTGCCCAAGCCAAACCCAAAAAAACCGGGACATGCCCATGTGTCTGCCTCGCGAGAACACTGTGCCCCGTGCTGACCACGTTGGGCATTGTGCCAGCCTCGGCTTGAGTTACACCAAGCCATCCGCCAGTGAAGGTTGCGAGATATCCCGTGAAAAGGCTCTGATTCCCATGACTGATCCCTGGGGTTCAAACCACCATTAAGAAAGGGTGATTCCCTTAGTGATTCCCAGGGTGATTCCCTTATGAAAGACGTGCCTTTGTCACAGGGTTGCCTTAGTCGAAATGTGTTCCCATGTCCCACAACCTGGCCCTCAGGTGAAGCCATATCGAGGGCTTCCTCCGCGTGGAACCCAGGTGAGTCACAATCAAAACATGGCATCAAAATGGTCTACCCAAAACCCATGAGAAGACGTGGCAAACGGCGGATGTCCGCACCAATATTATATAGAAACATGTGTATGCATATATATATATGTATATATATATATACACATAGACATGGGCGTGACGTTTCTTGAGGTGGTTCTAAAGGGATAGCAAAAAGGAACACCACCATGCATGTGTCTTCTTCTAGCTCTTCTTCTTCTTCTTCCTCTTCCTCTTCTTCTTCTTCTTCTTCTAGCTCTTCTTCTTCTTCTTCTTCTTCTTCTTCTTCGTCTTTTTTGCTGGGGGGGAAGCCAAAAAACACGATCGCCTTTTGGCCATGTTTGGGCCTCTCCCTTGCCTCACCTTCTGCCTGGGATAGGCCGCCGGCAGCCTTCATCTTCTCCAGCCAACCCTCGGCACCTCGGCTGAGACACCGGTCGACGCCAGGCGGCCGGCGGGCGGCGGATTTTTGTGTGCGGAGCGCGCGGCTGGTCAACAACCGCTCCCTGCAAGTTGGTTGTGTGCGTGTGTGTCACTCCATGCATCCCCGTGGGGTTTTAGAGGTACCGCAGCAGACCCGTGCTTTGATCACCATAGATTTCATCCACTGCCGCCCTGTCATGAGCTTCTGCTCGAGTGCGACAACATGTGTCACAACACTCTTCTGAGGAGACGACGTGTGGCCAAAGTGCTGCGCTGTGAAAGCATCAGCTTTGTAAGAATGGGAATATGTCCCAAGGTCAGGAACCTGTTTATAGTTTGAACAAGGAACTACACGAAAATCAATCATTTCAAGAGGATCCATGTGAGGAATCTACTTTTTTGGATTCCAAATCCCAAACCCTTCACTTTGAGGGGTTGCAGTGACCTGTGGACCTGGTATCCAGATTCACTGGATGCAAAAGCATGGATGTCAAGTGGCAAAAAAAAGGAACGGATCACGGCCGGGTAATTGTTTGCAATGGGTTTCGTTCTGGAAGGCCAGAATATCTGGTAGGTTCTGAAAGGTCAGCTTCTGTTGTTTCTGTTCCAATACCAGCCAAAAACAGGGCCGCCAGTTGAGTCACAATCCAAACCCGATATTAAAATAGTCGACCCAGAAGCCCATGTGAACGAATTAAGAAGGCGGATCTCCGGAGCTACTTATGGCCAGGGGATTGTCCCTCAACCGAATCATCTACCCGGGTGTTGAGGGCCCCCGAGGCGCCGGGCGTGTCACATCTCCGGTGCGCGCGCAGGCGTCGATCACCGCGTTGTAGCTCATCACGTCCGGACTGAGCCAAACGAACATGCGACGCAACCTGGTTCTCAAAGGGCCCCCCTTTGGGTTGCGGGGCGATTCCCTCATGACAATGTGACTTGCTTTAGGGGCAACCCCCAAAAATGGCAGGTGTTCCTCTTGGTTGTCGCTCGGTTTTCGTCTTGGTGGTCGCTCTAAAACGCCAGCAAAGGGGTAACGACTCCAACAAAAAGGCAGACCCATGGGGCCAGCCACGCGCGAACTGGGGCCTTTTGGTCTGGGAGGCGCCTTCTTTGGAGGTGAAAAACTTGAGAAGGTGATGTTTGATACCAAACAGGGTGTGTTGTGCAATTGTTACTCTTCCAAAAGCTGAATCCAGAAGTGGATCCTCAAGCAGCTCGGACCTTCATCATGTCTTTTTTTCGCTCGAGTTTTTTTAATACCCGATTTGGTGAGCTTCGCTCTAAAATAGGCGCAGAATACAGTGCAACCGGTTGATGCTTGGCGTATTGTCCTTTGGAGCTGGATCTGAATTTCCAACCCAAATAGCCACTCCAAACCTTTCAAGCATTGATTTTTCAGGTTTGGGAGAAGTGCTCCTTTTGTGCGAAGGCTGCGACGGCTTGGTGGATTGCTGAGCAAAAACCATTCCGGAGATACATGAGTTAAAATCAAAACCGAACGGTATTGAAACGGTCTACCAAGAACCATGTAAAGAAGTAACAGGGCGGGTGCATCCACTTGTGGTTAGGACTATGACGCAGTCCAACCCGGTCTCACGACGAACATGGCTTCCTGCCCACTGGGTTTGACTTTCGATGGTCGCTTTGGAGATGTGTTGTTGATCAGCCAAGCTGCTCGCAAGTCCTTGATTTTGTGGATGGTACTGACTGTCTCAATGAAATAGACCAGGTGTTGATCATGCAAGAGCAAAAAAAAGAAAGAGAGAAAGACAGACCAACAACAGTTCCTCGCGGAGACCAAGGAACCACATGGTGCTAGAACCGAGTCTGCTCCAGCAAGGCCAACGGTCTCCGACGAATGGCCGGCCACATGGTGCCGTGGTCAAAACTCCTCGTGACTGCGGGGAGTGCTCCCAGGCGGATCACCATTCCTAGTGCGAATGGTTACGATCTCCAGAAATCGCACCAAGTTGAAAACCACACCAAACCCATGATTTGTTGGTAGTTTCGTTAGGGAATCGAATCATCATTCCAGGGTTTCTGAGAGGTGGTGCGATTTCTGGATTTCGCAACCATCCACAGTAATTAAACCAGAGGAAGGTGCCTTTTGACGCGTTGCCCCGTTGTCCCCCATAAGCTCCATCCGAGCGCTCGGCACCAAACCCAGGGAGGGCATCTTGGCCAGCCAATGCCTTCAGAGCATCGGGCACGGGCGATGGGCGCTGCTGGCTTTTGGTCAAGGGTCACTGGATTTCCCGGAATCAAAAGTTGATCAATTTTCTTGCAGCTTCCACAAAAAAAAAAGATCGGTTTCCACTTTTGGAGATTCCAAAAGGGACATGGCTCGGAAACCCCGTTAATTAGTTGGTTGGAGTTGCAGGTGGCTTTGGCTTTGGTCGTGGTTGGTTGTGATTGGCTTTGCTTGAATGGCACAGCAAAGGGCAGAGAGGCAACTTGAGGTGTCTTACTGCAAAAGTGCAAGATCACGCTGCTGGAGAACAAGATTAACAGGCCAATATGTGCATGTCTCAAAATATGGACAACTTGTCGGTTCATCGCAAAGGAGGCATTAAACAAATATACTGTCTACTGTCTAGCTTGATTCAATTCAATGGTATTCCAAGATGAATCAAGTCCTGCTTGAATCATAGGGGGGTGTGCCATTTTGTTTCAGGGGATACATCATATTAGGGGGCAACACGCTCTGAAACAAGGTCTTGGCCCCTAATGTTGACCCGGATTCAGAAACCCGTCCTATCAATAGGCGGGTGTTCCCTGCAAAAGTGATGAACCTTCGCCAAAAAGGCCGTTTTAATCACCCATGTGTTCTGCTTTGTCCGGGGTGCAAAATTTGACTTTGAAATTTGAGATGTGCACCTCTCTAAAAATTCAGGGGCACCCGAAACTGGCTGGTTCCCTCCGGATTCCCGTTAATAACCAACGCCGCAAAGCGTGCCCTGAAAAAAAAAAAAAAAAACGCGCGCCCGTGTCCGCGCGCTGAGGTCGCCGCTCGGCACGGTCCACGGCATTGGATTTGGCGCAGGCGCTGATCAACTGGCGACAGAAGGGGCTCCAAAACTAGGTGAAAACAGAAAACCGTGCGGCGGCAAACACACACACACACACACACACACACACACACACACACACACACACACACACACACACACACACACACACACACACACACACACACACACGCACGCGCGCGCACACGCACACACACACCTACACCTACACCTACACCTACACCTACACCTACACCTACACCTACACCTACACCTACACCTACACCTACACCTACACCTACACACACAGACAAACACACCTACACACACACCTGCACACACACACACACTCACACACACACACACACACACACCTGCGCTCACACGGGCACGTGTGCACAAAGAAAGATATACACTGAACAAAGACGTACTTGCGACGCCTGTCTGTGTGTGTGTGTGTATCCTTGCCTGTGCTAGCGTATGTGTCTTGTTTATGTATTTGTGTATGGGGTGGGGTGTGGAGGTGTATGGGTGGATGTGGGTATGTGGGCCTTCACGTGTCACACGCTTTCTAGCTTCATTGCTCTTACGCACAGCCCGCAGAAAAAAGGACCAGCGAAGGGTCGCTGGAAGTCTCTGAATCCGGTAGCTCGTCATCGCGTCACCCACAACTGCCCCTCGCCCCTGCCCCAAGTCTGAAAACCTACAAGTCGCTTTGAGAGTCGAAAACCAGCTCGAACGCGCCAGTGCAAGTGGCCGGGCAGGCCATGTTCAGGCAAATGCCGTTGGGGCCTCAGGTGCACGGAAGGGTCTCTAGGGGTTGATTCCTCTTCTGTGACGGCGTGAAGCCCGGGCTGGGAAATCTGGAGAAGACTTCCTAAGAACGGGGAACTTGAACCTGAGCCCGAGAGACGAGCATAACAAGTGCTTTTTGGACTGCCGTGGTTGTCTCACCCGTTTTTCCTCGGGCCTGAGTACGAATTTTGAGCCCCCAAACCATCCAACGCTTTTGAGAGGGCAAGGTAGAAATCGGCAAGCCCTCTCGGTCGGCGGCTCCCGACATTTGAAGACTCCAGCGCCTGCGCAAGGGATGGGTGCAAGTGCAAGCATGTGGACGCTTCGTCCTTTTTGGTTTGCCGTGCCGGTACCCCAAAATGGCTGTGGCTCAAAAAACCGATACCAAAATGGAACCCTGGCAAGTGGAAACATGGACCAAAACCTGTTTAATTTTGAGCCACACCCAAATGGGAATTAAGGCCTGCCGTCTCGCGCAAAACGGCACGTAAAATGCAGCACATGGCCCTGCAACATGCAGCATGCGGCAAACGACATGCCTGTAGTGCAAAGTGCGCACTGCAATCAGGATGTGTAACTCACAGGGACAACTGTATCCCGTGTACATGCATAGACCACACTGCGGATAACAGCGTTACACAGGAGCTACAATATGTAGTTTGCTCAATTCGCGGCACATTAAGGTGGGTTGAAGAGGCTAGAAATGGAAGGAGAGAGAAAGAGAAAGAGAGGAAAGAGAAGAAGGAGAGGAAGGAGAGGAAGGAGAAAAGGAAGGAAGGAAGGAAGGAAGGAAGGAAGGAAGGAAGGAAGGAAGGAAGGAAGGAAGGAAGGAAGGAAGGAAGGAAGGAAGGAAGGCAGGAAGGCAGGAAGGCAGGAAGGCAGGAAGGCAGGAAGGCAGGAAGGCAGGAAGGCAGGAAGGCAGGAAGGCAGGAAGGCAGGAAGATAGAGGAACGTATGGTTGAAGCTTGGGGTGTGTAACTCCCTCTTGGTTTCAGAACGAGAGAAGAAGCCGGCACCCCCTGTTGACCACGACCACTTGCCACGCTCACCTGTGAAAACTGATGGATTATTTGTTCGTTTTCATGGGAATACCTTTCCTGTCCACGTTGACATGGAACCAGAGAAATCGGACCCCAAAACGTCAGGTTCCATGGCGGCCGTGGGGAGTGACCAAACCTGTGATACAACAGAAAGGGCCAAAGACTAAATTGTTCATAGAAAGAAAAAATCCCTGGTATCCCAGAAGTGGTTGGATAAACTCCCAGTGATCCCACAACCCTGACGTGGACAGAAGAGTAACAGCAATTTGCGAACCGGATGTTACCCCACCGCCTCCAGCCAGTGCTCGGCGCGCTTCACATCGCCCGCCTGGGAAATTTCGTTGGCTTTCTCATGCGCATAGGTGTCCTTTTGGCAGAATAGATGGCCCCGGTAAATGGAATAAGATCAATCTAAACCATCGCCATCTAATTCTAATCAAACTCATCCCCAAACTCTACACCCAACCCCCATAGGTGGCGCTCCTGATGCAACCTCCGATTAACATATCACAAAATGTATCTCAGTCTTAGCATCCTGACAGGATGGTTCGCAAGGGAGGCTCAAATTCGGAATGGTGATTCTGGGACCCAGCGCTCAAGTGCAAATCGGTGGACCCACACACGGCAATTTGCGACAGCGCTTGGCACATTGATTCAAGTGTCGTCCAACGGAGTGTGAATTGCTTGCCTGCTTCAAATCCAAACACCGGAGATGTGGACTTCTGATAAATCGCCGCCAAAACATTTGAAAGAAACGCGGCATCTCCTCGCTCCCTAGCCTCCAACTAGCCTGGAACCCTTTTCGAGGCAAAAAGGCTCACAGGAGTCCGCAGTTGCGCTCCATGTTCGCCAGGAAACCGTACTCCTTCCAACCACTCCAAGCAAGCAAACCGCTAGTGCCAGTCCTTTGAGAAGCAAAACTGGGAGTATCGTCAATCATTTCAATCCATCAACCACTCCATCGCAGCTCCCGTTCCAACTTGAAAGGCTGAATGCATAAGCCCAAATATATGAACCCGTGACCATTTTGGACCAGTTTTTTCCCGTAGTGCAGCCATAACTAACGGTTAACTAAGCCATAGCCCATAATACCAAACGTTCATATATTATATAATATGGCCCTACACATTCGGTCTTTGTCAACTCCCCACCGCTTCCGAACAAAAAGAAGCCTTGGCAAAGGCAGAGATCAGCGCTCCGTAGCACACCAGGCTCGGCCTCAAGCCATTTGGACCGATCCCCAGAACCATGGGAAGGCATGCATCGTTCTGCAAGGGGACGCATCGTACAGCCGCAATGTCTTGCTAGCCATACATGACGCTTTCGTAACAACCCTTGAACTCAATCCAAAATGGGGGGGGGGGGGGGGCGAGGGCGCTCGAACGTCCAAGTCCAAAGCCACCACGCCCCCCAAAGGTCAAAGCGCAAGCCTTGCATCGATGCAAAAAGCAGCAGCCCACAGGTAACATCGTACTGATTTACCAGGGCTTTCCACGTGTCTCGGCTTGCTGCTATGCTCCTGCTTTGACAGCAAGGAAGGACACATCCACCGGAGTTGTGCCTGTTCTTTGGGGGGGGAACCCTTCTTTCTTGCTTTTCTTCTCTTGAGGAAAGCGAAACCGAAAACGCCAAAAAAATGAGGCGCCTGGGGCGCCCCTGGCGTGCACGCTTCTTGCTATGCTATGCCGTTGGTCTGTGCGAGTCCTTCACCTCCGCTCCGAGGCGCGCGCACTGCCCCGTTGCCCAGAATGGCCCTCGGCTCGTGCTACCCAACGGGAGGGTTGGTGCCGAGTGGACACCCGAGAATCGCCGTGGGCACCCCCGTTTCGCCTGCCCAAGTCGAGCAACACGCGATTTTGTTTACCAAACTCATCAGGGCCTGACTAAAAGGGGTCCCCTTCAAAAGTTGCAATTTGAATGGCTTGCATTGAAATTGACAATTTTGGAGGTGTCAAAAAGGGAAGCGGAGGAAGCCCAGTCCCATGAGGGTTGATCAATATTCCCTTCGGCCCCAAAATGACCATGCGGATCCTTTTCCCATTGTTTGAAAGCTATCCATCCTTTTTGGGTGGGTTCCCCAATGTTTTCCCCCAAACCAAAGGTTTTCCCCCACAACGGGAGGTGCTTTTCCCCCCGCCAGCGGGCTCCTCCCCACGAATCGATCTTCGGGCGCCGGCTCCATCGCCGCTTCAGCAGCGTCCGTGTCGCCAGCTTTGGCCGCGATCTGTCAGCTCGTCACACAAAGTGTTTGCCGATCGCGCCGGTGTCTGTTTCTTGTGGGTGTTCGTCGAACTAGTCCCTCCAGGAAGCTTGCAAGGGGCATCTTTGTTGCTTTCAAGGGCGTCGGTTTTGCGATCGCGCCGATCTAATTGTTGTTGTTTGTGTGTCTTGTTCCTCCACGAAACGCACAGGGCGCAGTTGCCAAACATCACGCGGAGGTGGGTTCCAGCTTGTCACAGAGCTGGACTTTGTTTTGCAGTCCAGTTGCATGGAAACCGTTGCGCCATTCATAAAGGTCCCCACAAAAAGAACGTACCATAAACGTCCCACCATAGGGAACCAAAAGGAAGAGACTGTAGTCGAGTTTTGAGTTGGGAACCAATTACCATTTCTACAACCCACCATCTGTTGGGGTTCCCATTTGTTGCCATTTCTGGGGGTCAGATTTTGTGGGATCTACACTCGCACACACGTCGAGTGTGCCGGCACCTGGAGTCGACTGTGAAGGCCACTTACGTCCTCCTCCCGGACTCGCCTGAGGCAAAGGCGGAAGGCGAAGCTTTAATGAAACCCAGCGGCGTGCAATCAAGTTCGACATCGAGATTCCCCCTCCTTTTATTTTTACATGGTGGTTCCTCTTCTTTTCGTTTTTTTTGGGGGGATTCCTTCCACATGGTGGCTTGGTTCCTCTTTTTCTACATTGTGGTTGGTGAATTGGTGGTGATTTTGGCAAATGAATAGTCTGTCTTCTTTTTGGGGAGCCCCCCCCAAAAAAAATATGGCCAAAAGCGATGTTCTTTTTGGCTTCCCCGCAAAAGCCACAGCGTTCTTTGTGGGCAAACGGTCTTCCAATCTCGAGCTCCGTGAGTAAACTCAGCTCTGGCAAATGCCCTGGAAAGTGCTCGACCCCTTCTGGAACAGGCCACAATAAAAACCCTTAAAGAATGGGGAGACACAGAGAGAGAGAGAGAGAGAGAAAAAAAAAAGGGGGGAAACAAAAAAAAAGCTGAATCGAGTTCGCCCTGAGCCCCGCTCTTGTCGCTGCCGATGCTTTTGCTCTTCTTGGACTTCTCCTGCCTGCGTCGTGGTCTCCCTGTTACGAAACCCCAGGAACTGTGGCAACAACTCATCCGGGCTCAGCGCCGCATATCCAATGGCTGTGTCGCAAAAGAAACTTGGGGCCCAACAAAAACTGGGCCCTTGCGAGAAGTTACTACAGTTGTGTTCTGTGCATATGTGTATAATACATATATATATATATATATATATATATATATATATATATATATTATATATATACTATGGTGTACGTGTCACACACACACGTACATATGGACACCCAAGCCAGTCCGAAGGAGCCCCGCCGGCGTGTGAAGCTTAGCTCCAGCAGCAAGAGCAACGCCACGACCGTCAGCTCCTAGCGCGGAGCAAACGCCCTCGGCCGGTGGTTTTTCGCAGTTCGGCGTTTCTGGGGCGAACAAAAAAGGACTTTTTGGGAGGGGGTATCCCAAAAAAGTCCAAAAGCATTTTTGGGGGTAATCCCTTTTGGTTGGGGGGCTTTTTGGGGGGGTATCCAAAAAAGTCCTAAAAAAACGCCTATGGACCCCTGCGGAACCCCCATGGAACCCACAAAGGGTTTTAAAAAAAGGTGCCACCCAAACCTGCAGGAAGCGCAGTTCTGTGGCACATGGCTTTTTCCGACATGGAAACGTCACACGCTCCAAAAAAAAAACGCCCCCAAAAGCCCGCCTCAACGGCGGCCGGCACGGGGAGCCGCAGGTCCATCGCGGCGAAGAACTCGGGGAGCGGAGTTTGACTTCGAGCGCAGGAAGGCCAAGGAGCTACTCTCAGCTGAGTGGATGGCCCAGAAAAAGTCCAAACTTTTTCTTAGTACCACAAAAAAAGGTCTTCTCAAAAAGTTTTAAAGTTCACGAACTCAGGAAGTGAGTATGACGGTATGAGGCCTTCAATGGGTACTACCCACCACTTTACTCGGTTGCGCAATCTGCGAAGCCCTGCCAAAAGTGGCTATAACTTTTAATTTAGTGGTTTAATATGGAAAACCCGTCAGTTGGCAAAAAGTTAGTTAGTCCTAACATCCAATCAAAATGCAGCAAAGTTTACATGAGAACCTGACGTTTTGGGGTCTTCGTTTGGACCATTTGCCGGGTCCCTGTCGGGTTCCATGTTTATTGGTGGGAGGGTACCCCATTCTAATTACAAGGTGTAATACAAGGCGTTGAGCCGAAATTATTTTTTACTTTCAATCCACATTCAGTCATGATTCTGGGGGAATGAGGGGTGATTGTGTTGCGGGAAGGAAGGCCATTCCTCCGTCAAATTTCCTCTAGGAACTCAGGGACCATGGTACCGTATTAGATGCACCTGAAGCGTAGCAGCATTGAGCTTCCAGCTGATGACGTGGCAACAGCGAGGATCATAGTCCGCGCCTCACATCGCGCGGAGCCGAATGAGGGAGGCTCACGGCTCACGCGCTGCATTAGGCTCCGCGCTGCTATGTTGAAAGTAGTGGAGCTGGTCAGAAATGAATAGCCTCAAAGCAAGGCGCGTTTTCAAGGCAGATCGAAACCAGTTCCGTGTGCGAAGGCAGTTCTGAGGTGCGAGGCATGAGCTCAGGAATGCCATGATTCCAGTAGTAGGCCTGGGGCGCGAGGCAATGCGATAACAGCTTGGCCCGTGAGCCGAAGTAGGCCCCCACATTTTAGGCCAGCATTCAACAAATCAGGAAGCCAGTGCGGTCAACTAACTGTGATTTTGATGGGCAATACCTTCCCAAATGGTCGGACACAAATCAAATCTCTTCGGTGGTGAAATGGGGTGGTTTCTTATGTGCACCCTACAAGAACCACTTCAAATTCAAATCCAAACCATTCAAACCACCAACCTGACGGGTTCCTGATGGGTTGTGTTAAAGTAATGCCGTTGCTTTTTCGGCCCAAACCAAAAAACAACACCTGACCTCGCCTGACCTGGCGTTTCTCGCTGAGTGCGAGGCCCTAGTGAAGGATATGACCTCGCCGGGACGAGAAGTCGAGCGCAATGGCTAAGACCACTGGTTCAACATGCTTTCCCTATCAAAAGGGGGGGGGTTATCAAAAGGTTTGGCCCGACACTGCAAGCAACCAACCTTGGCCTGAACTTTCTCTGCAAATGCCTTCCGAAAGGCTGCAGCTCGCTGCAGCGAAGCTGATTGAATTTGCCTGGACCTACAGCATGTGACGTGCTCTGCACATTGTTTGTTTGAACTCAGCAGCCTCTTCTGTCACCCCAACTGGGTGAATACTCAGAGTCTTAAACTGGAAAGGGGAGGTCCTGAAAGTAGATGACATCCAAAACTTGAGGAAATCGCCCCGAAAATGCCCATCTTCCACGTGGTGTCCCTTCAAAACCACCAAAACATGGGTGCCAACTCCAAGACAGAAGGACACACCGCCATGGCCGACCCCACTTGGCCCGCTGCAATGTGAGGTGACCTCGAGCAGCTCGAGATCGGATGCGGAAGCCTTGCATATGAAAGCCCCCCTTTGGGTTGGTCAAACCAGCTGTTTTTTTAGGGGACCTTAGCGGAAAAAACCCATGAACCAGAAACCCAAAGGAAACCAGCTGTTTAAGGGATTTTAGGGGAGAAACCTCCATGAATCAGAAGAAACCAGCTGTTTTAGGGGACCTTAGGGGAGAACCCCCCATGAATCAGAAAGCCAAAGAAAATTTGCTGTTTGAACCCCAACGGAAACCAGCTGTTTTTGGGGACCTTAGGGGAGAACCCCCCATGAATCAGAAACCCAAAGCAGCTGTTTTAAGGGACCTTGGGGGAGAACCCCCTCAGAAACCCAAAGGAAACCAGCTGTTTTAGGGACCTTACAAAAGAACTCCCCATGAATCAGAAACCCAAAGGCAACCCGCTGTTTTAGGGGACCTTAGGGGAGAACCCCGCATGAATCTTAGGGGAGAAGACTCCATGAATCTTAGGGTGCCCATGAATCAGAAACCCAAAAGAAACCAGCTGTTTTAGGGGACCTTAGAGGAGAACCCCCTCAGAAACCCAAAGGAAACCAGCTGTTTTAGGGGGACCTTACAAAAGAACCCCCCATGAATCAGAAACCCAAAGGAAACCTGCTGTTTTAGGGGACCTTAGGGGAGAACCCCACATGAATCTTAGGGGAGAAGACTCCATGAATCTTAGGGGAGAACTGCCCATGAATCAGAAACCCAAAGGAAACCAGCTGTTTTAGGGGACCTTAGGGGAGAACCACCCATGAATCAGAAAGCCAAAGAAAACCAGCTGTTTTAGGGGACCTTAGGGGAGAACCCCCCATGAATCAGAAACCCAAAGGAAACCAGCTGTTTGAGCGGTCCAAGTTTGAGAAACCCCCAGAAGTCAGGGCAAGACTTGTTTACAGTTCATCGGAAAGCGAGGCAGGAAAAAGGCCATGCCTCTTGAAGTCCTTGGAGCAACCCGTCCGACCGCCAAGCTACCCATTTGAGGCTGCGGCCACCGTTGAGAGGTTTCAGACGGCAGCTGAGCTTTCTTTATATCGCTTGAGCCAAAGGCGCATCGTGTCAGATGTGATGCCGTGGCCAGCAACAAAATTGGGAGCTCCGTTGGTTCTGTTCAGGTTGAACGTGGGAGCATCCAACCAGACCAGGAAACTTGGTACGGCGTGGACGTTCGTTCGGGAAGTCCAGCGAAACCCTCAGATTCAAAAATAACGTCAACCAAGGCAAAGGCATTTCCAGCTTGCAGTCAGCAGCACCCAAAACCGAGCTGACTCTTAGTTCTACCAGTATAATGGTTTGGGCGCTACCAACAGCCAATGGGTTATCACTCTACAAATGTTGTATACGCATTTTCATACGCAAAAAAAATGGCATCTGTGATTCACCGATTGTTTTTGCCCTATTTTCAGGTGGTCATCGTTGTTAGCTTGTTCTCAATCTACATGTGGCACTATCACGCAAACAAAAAGTAGTGATGCGCAAGAAGTTTCTTTTGGTAACTCGCCAAGCCTTCGAACCGGAGCACCAAATTTTCTTCGGCGTGCTGCAAGTCCTGTGAGGGGAAGGAAGCTGCTCACAGCGCTGACCCTGAGCGGAAAGCAAGCATCTGGAAGCTAAACATGGAAGTGCGCATCTGCATTTGGGATATGGCTGGAAACATCTTCACGCTATCTACCTTGTATCTATCCATCTCCCGCTCTCTACCTATCCATTTATTTGTCTACCCTATCTATCTATCTATCTATCTACCCATTCTATCTATCTAGCCATTCATCTAGCCATTCTATCTATCTATCTAGCTATCATCTAGCCATTCTATCTATCTATCTAGCCATTCATCTAGCCATTCTATCTATCTATCTATCTAGCCATTCATCTATCTTTTGTCTGACAACATCTACATATCTATCTATCTATCTTATTGCTCCCTATCTACCTATCCATCTATCATGTTGTTTCTCTCTCTCTCTTTCTCCACTTATCTACTCTTTTCTGTCCATGATCTTCATCTATTTCTGTTTCTACACATCTAGTTAGCTGTCTGTCTATCTACCTTCTATCTACTCGTCTCTGTATCTACCTCTCTCTCTCCCTCTTTCCCTATCTATCTATTTGTCTATCTATCTATGTGTCTATCCCTGTGTCTAGATTTGCGTTATTTCTGAGGGCCCTTCGGCTCAACCCATACTGTTTAAGCTTCTTTGCTTGCTGTTGGCTTGCTGTGGTGCAAGTTACATGGCAGATTCAAGCTTCTTCCTCAGCACCAAGAGCACCGCTACGAAAATCGAGATTCTGGTTCGGAGCGCCAAGGGTTCCTGGTCTTCAGGGCCGACGGGAAGGGACACACACCGTGGATGTTGAAGGCCAATACCCGATATGGCCGATGATGGTTTTCAGTGCAATGAGGGCGAGCAATTTGAGACATCAACAACATGTTTTAGGACGGCCGACAACCCATGGATTCCTGGCAAGCACTCTTGGGATGAGTTCATCCCGAAAAAGGCGCTCTGCTCGGGAAGGCTCCCACACTACGTCACCGACGGGGCCTGACAGCATCGTTGCTGAGGAGCATCTCGACACCAGCGTTGTTCGTGTTGGTGAACTGCTGTATTCACAGCACGGCATTCGCGCGGTTCTCTGACCAGTGAGTGTTCTTTGGAAGAGCTAGTCGAGAAGCTTGATGCTTGAGAGCTGCACCCAACGAAGGAGGAGTTTTCGACCTTGGGCGCACTAAGGATGCGTGGAAACATCCAGTGGGAGTGAACCTCATGTCACTAGAAGGTGACTTCCTTGCCCGTCTGTTGACCTGTGGGCTCAATAGTGGCGGATGCGACATTCGTGCGCGCAGCGCAAGAAATCCAGAAATCTTCGGCAGGCACTGCGCGCTTTCTTTTTCCCCACCACTCAGGATTTTTTAAACACCTAATTACATATCTATGTATCTTATTTCTTGTCTATCTATCTACCAATTTCTCTCTATCTACCTATCCATCTATCTATCTATCTATCTGGGTCTCTATCCCTCCTTTTTGACGAAATCTATACCTGACCTTGCGAAAGTGCTGCGCCTGCGCGAAATCTGTACCTGACCTTGCGAAAGTGCTGCGCCTGCCACGAAATCTGTACCTGACCTTGCGAAAGTGATGCGCCTGCCACGAAATCTGCACCTGGCCTTGCGAAAGTGCTGCGCCTGCCGCCTGCCGCAAAATCTGTACCTGACCTTGCGAAGGCGCTGCGCCTGCCGCGACATCTGTACCTGACCTTGCGAAAGTGCTGCGCCTGCCACGAAATCTGTAACTGCACTCGCGAAAGTGTTGCGCCTGCCGCGAAATCTGTACCTGGCCTTGCGAAAGTGCTGCGCCTGCCGCCTGCCGCGAAATCCGTACCTGACCTTGCGAAAGTGCTGCGCCTGCCACGAAATCTGCACCTGGCCTTGCGAAAAGAGCTTGCGTGCCAGTGATTTGCTTGCATTTTCAAAGGTGGGGATCACTCGAAATAAAGTAATTAAGGAGATCCGGAAAATTGAAGGCTTGGAGATCCATCGCCCAGGCGTTGCCGGAAGGCGGAAGCTGTCGCTCTCTCTCTCTCTCTCTGAGCTTGTGGCGGGCAGTCAGGCACCAGCACCTTCCACAGGGAGACGCGATTGGGGGAAGATACTTGGCTCCAGGCAAACCAAAGGGAGCCACACCACTGCGTGAGCAAAACTCGAAACCGAGCTGATCAAACCGAAAGTTACCTATCTTCTACTTTAGGTTTGATCATGCAGGAACGAGTTGAAAACTCAGCGGCCGCGCGCGGCTACAATGCGCTGGCAATTTGCAGGGCCAAACCCGTCTCTGTCTCTTTAGCCGGAGCAAGTGGAGTGAGTGGAATGAGTGGAATGATTGGAGTGAGTGGAGTGGCGAGCAATAACAACCAGCGCGCAAGTGAGCTGAGTGACGGAAGCGACTGACGACTGACCGACTGACCGAGTCTCACCGAGTGAGCCGGACAGAGTTTTCTGCACAAAAGACGTGGCAAAGCAAAGGAGCTTCACGGCGCCATGCCGCTGGCTTTCGCGCATGGAATGGGCTTCGCCACCTGAGACGCGGACGAAACGAGAGCGCCTCAAAAGGAAAACCGCGGGAAAGGGAGCGGTGCCGGACTGAACTGCCGCTTGGTAGATTGGTTAAGAATCAAAGAAACCAGGAAGGGAAGAAGACAGACAGAAAGAAGGAAGGAAAGAACGAAAGAAAAGAAAGAAAGAAAGAAAGAAAGAAAAGAAAGAAAGAAAGAAAGAAAGGAAACGAAGAATGAAGGCAAGAAACAATGAAAACAAAAAAAAAAAAGGAAAAATGAACAAATGAACGATGACAAACAGCATGGAGAGCAAAAGGGGCGGAAAAAAAAGGAACGATAGTCTTTTATATGTTTGAAACTTCTGCACAGCGGTTTCTCCGGCGCTACTGGTATTGTGCCGATACATTTGCGCATGTGTCAATGCATGCATCAAAAAAGCAGTATGAACATGGTGAAACATTGAGAGACCTTGTGAAACGTGATATCTCTCAGAAGACTTCTACAACATACCCCGGTGTGTTGCCTTCGTCAGAACTGGACAAGGCGTCATCCGGTTCTTCATGTTGCACACCCTGCGCATCGGGATTTTGCACGGCTTCAGGTTCCTCATGCACATCAATTGGCACATCTCGTGGCACATCCATTGGCCCAGGCGAGTCACTTGCTTTCGGATCCGGGTCTCGAGACCCCCAGGGCCGTCGGCCGAAGAGCAATCGAAGGAGAGCTGGGCCGCAGGGAACCAGCGAAATCCTCCCTGGGCCGAGGATGCACAAGAAAAGAACGAATGGAATGATCGCAAGGTTCGCGGCCATATCGTATGAACGCCCAGTCCAGACGACGCCAAAGATTCCAGGAAGCAAAAGCAACAAGAAGACGCAGCATCTTGCGCTAAAGGACTTTCTCTCAACCGGCAAGCAACAGAACATGACGGGCCACACAATCGCTTCCAGTGCGGCGGCGCTGAGAAGGACCCAGGAAATTGCAGGAGGTGTCATGAGGGGAAACCGTGGCCCATACTCATCGATTCTGTACTTTTTGATCTGAACAAACTGAAATACCAAGAGGCCACAAACACAGGTGAAAGTTGCTCTGCTCCAGCCCGAACAATTGCCAAGCGGCCCAACACGCTTGGTCACTTGACGCAATTCCCTCGTGGACAAGTTCATAGCCTGCAGTGCCTTCACTGTCTCATCGACTGCGTTCAATTGCCCACTTTGCTCGATCTCGACCAAGATATTGTTCAAATCAACGGGGTTGGAACTGGTCGCATTTCTGACCGTGTCTGTGAAGCCTTGCCGCAGCAGCTGAGCTTGCCGGTTCGCTTCTGCGGCCCGCAGCCGGTCTCCCTCCACCGCAGGTAGCGCAAATACTGCGATGAAAAATGCAGAGAGCGCTGGCTCTGAAGTAAAGCCTTTCAAGCATATGTCCGCTGCCAAGAACACGGCCAAGCACATGCTGAAGACATACATTGCAAGCTGGCATGTGATCCAGCCATGCTTCTTCATCAAGAACAAAAACAGGATTGCACCAACACTCACCGCAGTCGAAACAAAGCCTGCTCTCCTCACATCTTCCACCTCATATACCACAGAGGATCTGTGGAAGCCTTTGAAGGTTGCTTTCTCTATTAATATCAAAATGAGCGCACCCAAGGCGGCAAGGCCGGTGCCGGAGACCGCTAACATGTCCGGCAGTAGACGCAAAGGTGACCTCGCCGTCCGGATTTGTTTGTCCAGCGTATAGCCCAGGAATGCTTCGTAAACACACCAAATGCGGGTGTAAATGCTGCTGACCTGATTGGTGACCACAAGAATGGAGGATGAAGCGTGCAAAGCTTTGGCAAAGGGTGACTCTTGGGGGCTTTGTATCAGGTCCGAAATATCCAGGTTCTGCGGATTGGACAAGAAGCACACATAACCTGAGATGCCCAGTGCGGGGAGAAAAGGGCATCTGGGCATCCTTTTTGGGCTGGTTGAGTTGAAAGGGGAACCCTTCCCCTCAAAAGGGAAAGAAGGAAAGGGCGCCACTGGCAAACTGAGTCACATCCGGTTGCTCCCGGGGGATAAGAATACTCGACTTTGTCGATGAATTCATAGATGCCTTCGGACCATGCATGAGTGACAAAGACGTCACAGCGCAGGCCGTCAGGATGCTTTAACAATGCCCAACTGACGCTCCCAGCTTTTAGTGTCACCGGCTTGATGAACTGCTCTGTGACAGTGTAGACCGACGGCCCAATCGTTTTGTCCTTCACCAGAAACTGATCGCGATCGGTGGGACGGATGTCGCCCTTCATGACTGCAGCGTGCACCAGGCGCTTGAACTGCTGCAAATCTGCCAGAGTCACACACCATAAGTCCTGGTCCACTTCCCGGTGCAGTGTGGCTCCATCGTACACCGGAGGATTTTTCCACCAGTTGGGTATCCTCAGCGGTTGGCGCTGCAATGCCGGCTTTCAAGCAGATCTTCAATAGGATGGAAGCCACCACGCCTGCAATCCCTAGGACGAGGAAGCACATAGCGAGAGGTGGGAGGAAAAGCCAGTCCATGATCTCACGATCACTCTCTCCCACACAGCAAGTATAGGCCACATGGCCACCGTCGCTATCCCAAAGGGATGTTGCCGGCGCATACACGAAATACCCAGCTGGACAAACAGGGCGCAGTCTAATACTACCACCGAAACACGGGTCCCACTCCCAATGACGCTGGTCTACGGGGCAAAGGTTGCGTTCGCCAGGAGATCCGTCCGGGCACCCCGGAAAGACCACTTCGAAGTTTCTGCTCCAACCCTGTGGCACCTGTTGGGGACTTGGAGTCCACGGTTCGAAGCCAGAGGGCGCTCCTAGACTCGTCACTGGCCACAGCTCAAAGAATTGGTCGTCGTCTGCATTGTCCAGTGCTCCGAGTTGCACCGGGGTGCCCACCTTCCAATAGTGAGCAAAAGAATCATAGCCTTCGAAGTCAGTGAAATTGAAGCCTGGAAGGTCAAAGCAGTGGTCACTGTGGAGGTGTCTGATACGCCCATTGTCCCAAATCCAATCCTGGTACTGCAGACCCTGCTCGCAGCTGTTGACCCGCAAGGGTCTTCCGTGAAGCCCGTAACTTGCCTTATAGAAACTGGCACAGCCGGTGTACTCGGTCCGCTCATGCTCGAATTTCTGGAATCCGTTCACCAGCCAGGTATTGTTCCAATACCAAACATGAGAGTTCGCCATTGAATGTCTTTGTTCATTACAGTCTTGCATCCACAAATTCAGTTTGCTATAATAACCTCTCGAACCAACTGTGAGGCACTTGCTGGTGTCCACTGAGCTCCGAATGGTGAAGTAGCCTTGCACATTTGCGGAAGCTGATACCAAACTTGCAGCCAGAAGCCAAAACATGGCTCGCAGTGGCTGGCACTTTCGTCGATCAGACCTGCGGCTTTTGCCGCGCGGCTCGGGTCTTGAGGCCAAGACTGTGATCAGCATGGGGGGCTGTCGGTTATTTGGAAAGCGCAAAAAATGGTGCACGGATGCATGGATGCTTGTATTATTTTCTAGGGGTTGATTCCTTTTCCTTTCTTTTCAACCGTCCTTCTTTTCTAAAAACCGATCGCTGAAATTGTTCAGGGCTTTGGGTGGTGTTTTAGAAAGAAGGATGCCCGGAAAGAATGGAATTGGAAGCTACCCCTAGTATCGTGGCACCTTTCTGGGCCCCCTCCCTTCGCACCCCTGTTGCCGCCTCGCGGCACGGCGTCCATCTTCCGCCTCACCAGCAAACCCCGCGTTCTAAACGGTCTAAAACCCTGTCACCAACCTGCCCTGCCTAATTGTTCCAAAGGAACACTCAGCGCTTCCAGTCTATGGTAACCAGGGTAAACCAGCTATTTGTTTGTCGGATACTTGTAGGATGGGTAAATGTAAGGTTGAATATTGCTGGTACTGTTCAGGTTAAAGTAGTTACGCAATTAGAAACAAAGAACAGACTTGGGCTGCTTGGAGAACCTCACAGGCTTGCAAAATGAACAAGTGCCCCCAACAAACCGACAACTGCTTCTTCTCGCCTTTGCGCGCCTTTGCGCGGCTTTGCGCGGCCTCGCAATCCGTCGCCGTCCTCCATTGGGCCGTAGGCCCACAGCTAGTCCGACATGGCTCCAGGATCGCGAAGAGGTCCCCAGGTATACACCCAATATGTGTCGAATAAATAAAAAAAAGATACTGCCAAGACCGCGGTTTTTCCCTCGAGTGTCCGGCCCAATCTTCGGCAATTGGCAACTGCTCTGGAGTAAGCGAAGCTGCCGGCGACCAAGCACCAAGCACCGGCAGCCTGAGAGATTTCAGTGCAGACCTAAGGGCTCAAGCACAGGCGACCATTTTGGCTAAAAATCGATGGGTGTCTCTGGGAAATGGGGCAGAAAACCCCATCTAAACGCGTGGCTTGCCCATCTATGGTCAACCCTAACTGATCAAAAGGACACCTATGACCCCAAGGTTCTGCATCAATTAGTGGTGCAGAACCTCCCCTCGAGCGACTCCAGGACTGCGCTGCACTGCTTTCCTTTTTCGGGACAGTGGCTCGCAGGACTTGCTCCACAAGGAGCAGCCCTCAATGGTCCAAATGTCCAGCAGCATGTACCCGAACAACGCGGCGCCTCGGTTCAAAGCCGCCCGACGGCCCGACACCATTGAAGGGGAGGCGAAACCCGCAAAAGCCCCAAAAATCCACAAAACCCTCCCACGGGCAATGTTGCGAAGCCCTCAAAGGTCTAGCCTTTTTGCGCCTTAAAAATATTGGATCTGACCCAGGTTCCACGACTTCAACGCATATGGCTGATCAAGCCCCCTTCATTGGCCCCAAGCAACTTCTGACAAGCAACTCTCATTTTTTTTCAGCGGCTTGCTGGTGATCTGCATGTGCATCCTGCTTGTATCCCTGTCCTCTCCCCAAAGAGACAAGGGCGGCTCAGGTTGTTTGCCCAACCTCTCGTGCACGGTTTTAAGGTTGCCATTTGGGTCTCAAGATGAGGTCGAAGGAGGGCGATCCACTTCCCAGATGAACTTGGCATCCGAACAACCTCTGTTGCAGAGATGTTTGGGAATCGCATCCCCTCTTGAAATGGTTTTCCGGTACTTTCCAGAGAATGTATTCATGAACCCGTCCCATTTGCTGGCTTCCCCTCCAAAAAGTGGTCGCCAAATTTTCGCTACACCGAGAACACGCTCGGGTTCACTTCACCCGACCAAAACCTGGCCTCGGACCCGCGCGCGGCGGGTTGCCATTGCCTGGGCCGCTGGCCGATCAGGATCATGACACCGGCGAGGAGGTGCATCGCGCAGGAGTGGATCCTGGCCAAGAAAACGTCAGCAACGGGTGGCTCACCACCTTTTTTTCAGCCAAGAAGGAGAGTCAACCTATGGCTCACCACGTTGTTCAGGGTGGACCTCCCCAAAAAAAAGGAGAGTGTTCCTTTTGACGCTCCCTGAAAACCGCAAAGGGGTACCCTCAAAAAGACGAGCCGCCCATATGGGCCTGTGAATCGTGGGGGATCTTGTGGACTTGTGAAAATGGATTCAGGTTCTGTACTGGTGCTCAGGGAATGACCCAAGGTTTTGGGAATGAACCTAGGGGTTCCCAAGGAAACGAGAGGGGATGCTTTATCAGGGTCATTCCAACTCATTCGCTAACCAGCAAGCTTGAAATTCAGAGTCTGTCAAGATCGGGGTCTTTTAATGGCTGTCTCACTTCTGGCTCTCCAAATGCAGCTGACCTCTGCAAAAAGCTTGAATTGGAAGACCCCAATGATTTCAGCCAAAAAGATAACATCTAAAGATGCAACCCACAATCAAGAGAAAAGTCAGCTCTTGAACGAGTTGCTGGAATGAAGCCACGGCGTTTGCCCCCTTCCTTGACACAAGACTGATTTTCCTTGCCACAAACAACATGGAACAAGCAACCCAACGAACAATGGATCAGAGAAGGGAAATGATTCGGCCTTCACCTGCGGAGTCTGTGCCCAACGTTGCTGTTGTGACGTGAAAATGGTTCTTTGTCTTTTGCTCCGTCGTAGTCTGTGTATCTGTTCATGCTTGGCATAACGTTGAGCTGCCAACAGCATGGCCTGCCTTTCTGCAGCACTTTCCTCCTCAGCAAAAACAGGATGCAAGTGCCGGTGTATAGCGTATGTATATGTCCATGCCATTGGAAACTTGAATCAGTGCAATCAGCATGGTCTGCCGCGCTGAATATCAATCTGCGGGAAGCAGGATGAAACTCCCAGCAGCATCTCTCAAACGAAGCTGTTCATATCGAAGGTTCAGGTGCGGGTAACCCCTCATGGCAGGTCATCCAGAAAATGCATCCGACAGTGGAATTTGGCGCTTTCCGCATTTTCTAGGCGGCGAGGTTGTTTCTCTACCGAAAAAGCCGATCTTGAGAACCCAGACATAGCTCAGAATGCGGTTCCTTGTTGCTCTTGCCTGCCCCACGCTTCAGGCGTCCGTGTGCACCCAAGCTTCTATGAACCATGATTTCCAACAGTGAGCAGGTACACAAAAGCATTCAAGGCTGTTGCGGACCTACCTCAGGGATCTATATGCTTCCCAAATTTGCCACGCCGGACAAAATTGGAGACCTGCACAAAAAAGACTTGCCCTCCAAAACCAAATCCATGGCCTTCAAAATTTGCTCGACGCCGGGGAAAACTGGGGTGGCACTGTTTCGGGGGCACCTCGTTTCAACAACCAGGCCTAAGGAAACCAAAAATACTACACAGTATCGACAGCTCTGGCAGGAAAATCCGCTGGCTGAAAGAATCTGCACTGCAGATTAGTTCATTCACATGCTGGTGTTTCAACATTTGTTACCCTGCCTCCCACTAACATAGCATTTGTGGGAGTGTATCTGGAAGATCAATTTCCTCTTCTGAGGCACCCTCTGCTTCCATGCCATGTGCCCATGAAAGCCTTTCTAAACACGCATTCTTCCTCCGAAAACAAAACGTTCCTTCCCCGGCGAAAAAGTCCAGCAAGGCAAGCTTTCGGCGCTTGAAAGCGCCGAAACAAAAAAACAACGTCGCGCCGGGCGGGCTTCAGGCTGTTGCAGATGTACTTCACGCCCCCGTCCGCGCCCTCGGCGCGCCTATAGGCGGGCCGGAGGAAAGCAGAGGGCTCTGGCACCCGTTTTCTTGCTGGTGCCATAGGTCAGGAAAGCGGCGAATGCACCTTCCCCTTCAGGGGGCTCCACCAGTTGGATGCTTAAAGGAAACCACCCGGTGGATGGTTGAGGGGCATTCCCTACTGCACCAGCAAGTGCTTGTGGGTTTCAAAGGGAAACCCCAAAGAAAGTCCACCATGTTCAGGGGTCTACACAAAGACACCACAAATGGAAGCGGCCCAAAGCGAGGGCACGCTCCTTGTGGCATCCCCGGCATCTCAGCCTCCGAGAAGCGGTTGCAAATTTTGGCAGATCCATAGCAACCTGCACCCTTGGGGCTTCGGAGGGTTCCCAGATCAATGCCCCAAATGAAGTTCCCATGTTCATCAACCCCAGTTGATCAGGGGGGGAAACGTCCCACTCCAAAAGCGTTTCACCCAGGGACACTCAATATATAAAAAGCTGGGGTGGATTTTTTGTTCTTTTGGGGTCCACCTGGGTGGCTCAAGGCGGCGTTTTCCCCCTCTCCCGGCTCGCTGAGGCCAGCGACGTGTGGAGGATCTTCTGGTGCATGCGAATGGCCAGGCAGCCCACGCAGGCCGGGAACACGAAGTGGACCACATTCAGCCTGAGGGCCAGAATGGAGAACTTGGCACTTGCCCCCCCCCTTTGGATTGAAGACAAGATAGAAGTGAGTATTTCAAGGGAAAACAAAAGGAAACACATGTTGCCCCCCTTGGATTGAAGTATTTCAAAGAAAACCAAAAGGAAACATGATGGCACTTGCCCCCCTTTGCCTTTGCGATAGCGCGCAATGTCTGTTCGACGCAGCGATTTATTGGGGGGAGAGGGAAAGAAGGAGAAGGAGAGGGAAAGAAGGTTCGAGCAATCCCCGCCCAGCTTACGATCGTTACGACAAATTCCTCCGCATCCTAGAGGCTTCAACTCCAAATTCCCATCGGCCCTTTTGGACATTAAGCAAAACCAGACTGGCGAGCTGCTCTGCCGGAATACCGGCAAGATCCACTGGCGAATACTGGCGAGCCGCTCCAGCTCGATACTGGCCGAATACTCGGCAGGATCCACCGCCAAGGGATACTCAGCGGGATGCTCGGCGAAATCCACTGGCGAGCTACTCTGGGATACTCAGCGGGCGGGATCCACTGGCGGGCTGCTCTGGTGGGATACTCGGCGGGATCCACTGGCGAGCCGCTCTGGCGGCTGCTCTGGCGGGATACTCGGCGGGATCCACTGGCGAGCAGCTCTGGCGGGATACTCGGCGGGATCCACTGGCGAGCCGCTCTGGCGGGATACTCGGCGGGATCCACTGGCGAGCTGCTCTGGCGGGATACTGGGTGGGGGCGTGGTGTAGAAGCATCGCAAACGCGGATTCCAACATAAAATCTAACAACCCCTTCCTGTCGGGTGAGGAAAAAAAGGCCAAAGGCAACGGACAAAACAGAAGCGGAGAATCCTGCGGTTTATCCGGTCTGCTTTGGCGCACCGAAATGCTATGGAGCGAAAGGCCTGGGCCACCCCACACAAGCCCGTGGCACGCAAGACTCGGGTTGAATCCTTGTGTCAGCTTCCCCCCTCAGTGGCTGGTGTGGTTTGGTTGAGGGTGGCTTCCCGTTTACCCTCACAAACTAGGGGTTCACATCCCCAAACCTCTAGGGGTTAATTCCCCTTTCCATTCTTTTCAACCATCGTTCTTTTCTCAAAAACGAGATCTGTGTCCCCTGGGTTCTTGATTTCCTGAAAAGATTCGGATCCCTGGAAAGAATGGAAATGGAAGGTACCCCTAGAAAGACAAATTGCCATCAGCTCCGAAGATCAAAAGTTGCACCATCGTCTACAAGTGGATAGGCCCCAGTCCGGTAGCAACATGCCGCCAGCTTGTATCAAGTGAGTGGGACCAATCTCCATCCCGCGTGAAATCGGGGACCCACTCCCCACTCGATTGCCGGCGGCTTTCCAACATGTCCGAAATGGCAAGCCACAGAATGTCCTTCCGATCCTCAAGGCACAGTGCCGAACAGAGAAAGACCCAAGAAATTCCTGGTCGATTGGGGTGGGAACCCCAAAAACGCCCTGGTCCGCCAGGTGAGTCACAATCAAAACCTGGTACAAAAATGGTTGACCCACCACGCTTCAAGATCTAAGGTGGATATCCGCAGCTATGGCTAGGGGATTGTCCCTTACGAACCTTCACTTACCCGAATCGGTTTTCAGCACGTGGCTCAGGTTTCATCTGGGCTCGACCTCTGCCTTCCCCCTCCGGATCGATCGATGGCACAATCGGCGCCGAGCTGCGGCACGCCCATGAAGGCGGTGACCATGGTGTGGTTGCTTTCGCTGTCCAGGAGCAAGGTCATCCTGCGGCAAGGTCCTGCTTTCTTCAGCAAGATCATCCGCTTGGGGAACGGAGAAAAAAAAGAAAGAAAAAAAACAAGCCCAAAGAAATCAACAACCCCAAGCGGAACAAACAAAGCAAACTAAAGTTTAGGAACAAACTCAGAGTCCCCAAGCCCAAGAAATCGTTCTTTTCTGAAATACAAACAAACTCAGAGTCCCCAAGCGGAACATCCTTCTCGTCGCCCTTCCGAAAAACCAGCCACCAGGTTGAGCAACCACCAACCTCTTGCTTCGCATCTTTTTCCCAGGAAGATGGTTCAACTGTCCGAATTTCTCCCCGCGCAACCACCCGCCATCTCTCAGCCATTTGCGGCCCCAAGTCTCTCTGGGCTTCCGGCAGGCACGCAGACACCAGCGCCACCTTGGTGAAGACCTACGAGGCGATCCAAACCCCTTGACACGTAGCACACACCGTGGTCGTTCTATTTGTTGCCCCCTACGAAAAGTGAACAACATCAACAAAAAAACAATGGCGTTCTACTTGAGGTTTGGTCATCTAGGAACGAGATATAATCGCGAGGACTTGCAGCTATCTGGGTATGCCATTTGTTCGGGGACCCAAAATGGTTGGTTTCCATTTGGCTTGCCCTCAACAAAAAGAGACAGACCCGTCTTTGGTTTCCTTTTGGCTTCCCTTTACAACTGATGAAAGGGGTACTCGCAACAAAAAAACAGACCCATCTTAAGAAAGATGAAGTACGTTGTCTTGCTCGTCCCTGGACGAGGTGTGTCCAAGCTTCCGTGAGACATTCAGCCTCTTTCAGCACACAAAGTCACCTGCTCAACTTGTGGCGAAGCAAGCCACTTGGAATGCAGGGTTTGTACGTATGAGCAACAATGCTTCCCGTTCGCCCAAGAGCTGCGGAAACCGTCAAACTCCAAACCTTGAAAAAACATGGCCCAGACACTCAAAAACCCCATGACTTGTTCCACCTCAGATCTTCTACCCCCTCCTTCGGTTTTTCGGGCCCCCTCCCCCCCCCCCCCGCTCCCTCCAAACCCCGGCGCCTTGAGGAAGCGCTGGCGCCGGATGGCCCAGGGCAGCTGCAGCTGCAAGCCCGGGGAGTCGTCCAGGTCCAGCAAGGCCTCCACCTCCATCCGCTCAAAACACTCAACCGTCGGCTTGGAATGATGAAAACCGCCGGCTTGGGCCATAAACTTGGATAGGGAACGACCAAAAAAAGCCGAAAAACGACGGGAGAGAGAGAGAGAGAGAGAGAGAAACAATTATAAAAAAAAAGCGCGCGGGTTCTTTGGCTATGAATTCGTTTGGAATGATACAAGCCGCGAGAAAAATGACGGAGGGGAAAAAGTGACCTGGCTCTTGGGCTGATGAATTCGGGTTTGTGCGTGTGTCCTGTTTTTTTTGGGATGTGGACCCAATGAAAATGGAAAGTTCAATTCTCCTTTCCGTTTCCCTAAACCACAAAAATGGACCCAATTGAATAGGCTAGCCCCTCACACAAGCTTGGTGGTCACAAATGCCAGTCGAAATGATGTCCTCAAAATGCATGGCAAAAGAACCGGTTGAAACATTGAAGCCGCTGGTCTTTGCGTACCAAGGGGTGCCCTTTTGAAAAGTGAAAACCCTCGCAGGGTCCAGCACCTTCCAAGTCCGTTTTGCCCTTGGGCAGGTACAAGTTGACAGCCCTTGGGTCCTGCGTGAGTTTTCATGGAGCCCTGCAAGACAGGTTGGACATAAAACATGTAAATGATGTCCGCCAAAGGGCCCCCAATTAGAATTCCTGTCCTGGCAAAAGCACAGTAACGGTTCAAGCCGCTGGTCTTTGCGGTGTTCTTGGCGCAAGCCAGCTCCGCACGTTAAGACCAAAGCGCGTGAAATACCATTACACGTCATCCAGGGTTTTCTTGCACAGGGCCATGATTAAACTTCCGTGAGCCTCGGAGGGTCCATGTGCGTGTGTCTTTCTTAAGGTCGGACCCCCCATAATGGTGGTTGTCCCCCTTGGTTTTCCCTTAAACCCCCCCCCCAAAAAAAAGGACCCCCCTCTTCAAAAAAGGACCCTTTAAAACCATACAAAAAGGGAACCCCCCAAGAAAAAAAACTGACCCATGTGACTTGAAACAAATCCCTAAGCTCTGCACCACCCGAAAGCGTTTTGACACTGCCATCCTTCGACCCCGTCACCCGCCTCCCGGTACAGCGGCCAGAAGGTCAGCGGGAAGGTGGTGACCTGCTCGAACCGCTGGAGCCACGACCCTCAAGTACGTCATGGTTTTGTTGGGGTGGTACCCTATTTAAAGGGAAACCCAAGGCAAACTGTTGCCAGTTGCGGTTTGTTCTTTTTGGGGGGGTTGGCGTCGGTTTAAAGGGAAACCAAACGGAAAGCGCTGCGATTTTCTTTGGGGGCCCATATCATATCCTATTTTGAGGCACACCCATTGCACATCCCCAGCTGAAAACACCCAAAAAAAAGGCGACAGTTTCAAAAACTCGCGCAAGGTGAAAGTCAAGGAGTCATGGGCGGTCAACAGTATGGGCCCCTTTTTGGACCTTTTTTTTTGGCGAGCCCCACATGAACCAGGGCCCTTTCTAAGGGTACCTATTTTTGACCGCCCTCCAAAGGCTGAGTTGTTCGGCGCTTTGAGCGCGGGTCCCGTCTCAAGCGAGCCAGGCAAGCGGTCTTGATGATGAACAGAAAGCTGATGACCCGAGCTGCATTCTGGTAGAACAAGCTCCTCGCGCATGTGTGCCCCCTTTGGCTCTTCCACACACCTCTTCTTGAAGGTGCAACATTTCCACGACAACATGCAAAAAGACAACGACGTGAACACAAGAAACGCCACAGCCGGGAGATGCAAGCCGCATCGACCCTGAAGCCTCCAAAAGTCAAGCTTCCAAGTTTGGGAAACAGCAAAAGGGAAACCCGAAAGGCGCCTTTTTCGGGCCCAATTCCTAACGACGAGCGATATCCACGGTTCTCCGGAACCTCACCATTGAGCCGGGCCGCATGGACATCATCTGCTGCAGCGGGGTGCGGGACTGGATAGAGTCCGCCCACCCGAAGTAGCAAATCCTGAGATGCCAGGTCGCGCACGCGCCCAGAAGACCCCAGCAAGTTGCAGGGCGCGAGTCCCAGAAGATGTCCACGAAGATGAACATGGGATGTGCATACTTTGGGTTTAAGAAGTATAACCCGCATATATATATATATATATATGTTGTGTAATGACATGTTTGCATATATGGGTGTGTCTCAAAATAGGGGACCCGAGAAAGAAAAAAAAGGTTCCCTCAAGCAACACACACACACACACCCATACAGCCCATTTCCCTATACGTAGCGGTGGGGTGGAGAATGCGCGAATCGTGCAGAGGTGCATGGCGACGGAGAGGTAGTAGAGCATGATCTGAGTCGTGGCCTGCCAGGTTTCCACAGGATCCAAGGGTTTAAAAAAAAAAAAAAAAAAAAAAAAAAAAAAACGAAACCAACCACGGTGGATGCCCTAAATATTGCATGTAAGTCAACCACAAATCATGGGAATTTACAGGGCTTCCTTTGTTCCCTACTTGCAATGTTTAGGGCATCAACTGTACCGTACGCCATCTGTGGCTAGTGGCTTGGAGATAGGAAACCATCCTAGAGGCGATAGCTTCTTTGGCTATCTCCATCTCTACTTTGCTTGCAGGCCCGGTTCCTTTCCCCTGGTCGGATTGAAGCGACATGTTTGAGCTCCCGATTTTGACACATACCCAAAGGGTCCTATGGATGCACGAAATCCACTTCGCACCACGAAATGAAACCATGGTTGCAACCATTGTTTGTTGGCATGTACAGGGGAATCAAATCATTCCAGCGTGTCTTAGGTGCAGGATCTCGTCCATCCACAGTACGGCCTGTGAGTAGTGTGTCATTCCTGTGCATGAGACCAATGATCATGACAGGTTGAGGAAGGACCATGATAAAATGCAGAAACATGTAACGCGATACTGTCATTTGGTCTCACTCCAAGTTTGTCCAACCTGTCACGCGCCAATCAACGCTCCAGTTATGTCTGCCTCTATCACCACCTTCCGGGCATTTTGCGGCTGAAGCATGTCGGCCAGCACATACGGCCTTGGCATTCACTCTCTCCCACTGCCACTTGCACCCTTTCTTTCCCTGTAAAACATCACCCCCAGCAAGGGATACTCACCTTGCATGGGCCAAAAAAGGTAGGGACCCTCTCCCACTGCCTCTTGCCCCTTGCAACTCTGCGCTTTCGACGTTTCCTGCTCAACTCCCGGCTGGCAACATGTTGCTACTTGGGGCAGGGATATACACGGGGAAGCCCGGAAACCCAAACTTGCATTGGCGTTTTCGCCCCATTCAAAACAAGAGAATATGTGTGCAGTAGCGATAGATTCCCTCTAAAGCCAAAAAGGAACAAACAACCACATTCTGACGCAAATGCAAACAAAAAAAGCTGCTGGGCGTCCGGCAGAATGGCAATGCCGCCAAATGCCAGAAGCATGTCATACAAGCCTCCCAGCAAAGCACAGAGCAGCGAGTAGCCGTGCTTCTGTGCAAACATGGCCCTTCCCAAAAGGAACCACTCTGCCCCTCCGTCATGGGTGAGCTCATGACACCCCAAGCTTTGTCCAAATTGATTGTAAATGGAATTGCGAGGGAATAGCTCCCCTCACCAGCGAGAGCAAACCAAAAGGCGTCTTGTGAAGAGTCAGGCGGTGCAGGGAAAGAGCACGGGCCCCGGACCTTTGTGACTCGTTGATCCCTTGCTGAAAGTCAGACTTTTAGTTGGACATGTCATGAGTCCCTCTAAACTCAGATCAAGCGGATATCCACCAAAGTCCTCATGCGCGTTCGTGGCAACCCCCTCGGGGCTTGGCCTCCAGTGATGTTGTTCCCACAGCTGTGGTAGTCTGGAGGATCTGACACCAACCTCATCGCCCCAGATGCGCCCCAAGGGGTCAACCCCCGACCCTGGGAATCTTTTGCGGTTTTGGTTGGCTTTAGGCAACCAAAGACTGCTGTTGAGGACCGGTTGCGATATCATCCATGGGGAAATTCAGCTCCGTCCCCAAAGCCGCCGCTTGTCTATGCGCACAGATTGGTTTGTTCCCCTGGAAGCTTCGGGAAGTGTTCTCCCATGACCTCCCAAACCAATCGACTCCCTTCATACTCATAGGCATAACGCCATACCGGCCATACCCGACCCGTCTGTCACACCTCCGTCACCATTGCTCTAAGCCTGTCGCTTGAAGATCCCGTGGATGAAGGCGCAAGTCATCTCTACCACACCAATCTGAGAGCAAAACAAGGACATCGACCTTCTGAAAAGGCTCCAGTCGTTGTGTGTTTTGTTTGGGAGAGGGGCGCAAATGTAGGGGACACAAACCCAGTTGTCTGGGCGGACCCTTTCGTGGACGCCAGTGTTGGGTGGGGATTCATGTCACACACTTTTGAGGTTCCGTGTTGCTTTTTGCGGTCTCCAGTTCGGGGTGATTGCGAGCTTGAAACTGAAAGGACACCCCGCTTTTTTGGGCCCCACCAATTCTGACACATGCCAGACCATTTCCCTCCCAACAGGACTCCCTGAGAGGGGGAAGCTACTTTGGCGTGAAGAAAGACCTGCGTTTGGGAAGGACGCCAGGAATTGGCCAGCATCACCTCGAAACTCGTTTCGAGTTTCGAGGGGCGAGGCGCTCTCCACTTGGTTGCTGTTCCTCAGTTTGCCCGTTACGGCAAAGCCACAGTGCTACTTCCATAGGTGTCCTGTTAGGGAAATAGATGGCCCTGAAACCACCAGGTACACCAGGGCCATCTATTTTTCTACCAAAACAACCAAAAAGGATACCTATGGCTACTTCGCTTGGCCATGGGTCAAAATCCCGTACCACCTACCCCAAAATGGGATCCCATTCGTTTTGACCCGCAGCCACCTGGAGGACCCAAAAACACTTCAAAGGATCCATGTTGGGCATCCGCAAAAACGCTCGTTCCCACGCGCGTCCGGCCGTCCAGCCGCCAAGGCGACCTGGGGCCTCCTGCCGCCAGCATGGCATACACCGCATAGGAGGCCTTCGTTTGCAGGTCCTGAAATCGCTCACCGCCTCCGTCCCTCGGACCAGCTTGAAGGGGCGATCGATTCGGTACGTCCGGTGCGTGGGGAATAACCATGGTAAAGTACCACTTGGTTGCAACCCACTTGACGGTCTTTTTTGCGACGCGCTCCTGGCTGTGGACGGCTTCTATGATTGGCGTCAGGTTTTCTATCCCTTCCAAGCCATCTGGTATCCCAATGTCCTTTTAAATGGCGTGCAACCACTCAAGTTCACAGTATGCAGCTATAAAAAAAAAACTGATTTGGGAGTTGCTGTTTGGAGCTGGCACGCTTTTGGGGGTTGGCTTGAAGGGAACCAAAAAGGGGGAAAAATACATTTGGGGGTCCCTTTTTTCCACACACCATATGGAGATTGTCGCAAGCGCCTTTGTCGCCTGCATATTCCAAAGGATGTATGAGCATCCTTGGCAACCCAGGGTTCACGAATTTCTGGCAGATGTGGGAGGCATGTCCCATGTTAAGAGGGTCCCTACTCTACCAGGTCATTCCCACCACTTTGAATATTTGGATTGTTCGTATCGCTGAAAGTGGGCCCTGAAGTTTGCAGGTCCTTGGCGCTGGTCTTCAGCGAGAGGGGCACCTGCGAACAGAAATTCTCCACCGCGCTTGGTCAGAGTCGAAACGGTCAGACTTCGGGTTCAGAGTTCGAAGGTTCAGAGTTGGTCAGAGATGGTTCAGAGTTTATAAAGCCATAACTAAAGAACATGTGTTTCTGGTTGGCGGGGTTTGGAAAAGCGAGGAGTATATTGTGGCTCGGACGGAATTGTCAGTTTCGAGAATGCAAAGTGGAGCAAGCAAAGGGTCTCAAGTCAAAAGCGTCCAACCAGCTGGCGACAGCACGCGGATGCCATGTCACCAAAACTCGTTAAGACTGAGGGCGAACCAATCTAGAGGAAAACTTCTGTGCTTTCCAAGGATCTGCCGTTCAAAAGAAAACCGGCAAAGGGACGCGTCTGTTGCATTCCTTTGGTTTGTCCTTGGAAAAAGCCACCAAAACCCGGTTGCCCTCAAAAGAAGCACACCCAAAAATGCAGGGGCCGGGTGTTGCAGAAGAACAATGGCCGAAAAGATTTGAGAAAAAAAAGGCGCAGGAAGCCCACCACGGGCCAAGCATCGCGGTAAAGATCCAAATCTCTGGATCCAGGGCCGGCGCTATGACCAGGGCCAGCACGAAAGTGCCGAAGAGCTTCCAGCCGAAAGGCGTCTCGTGCCTGGCCCGTGAGGCTGCTGTGCCCTTGGGTGCTTCGAAACTGAAGCAACTTGATAAGCTGATTCACAACAAATTGACCACCTGCTTTGGTTCAACCACACTTCCCTTTGTGTCCAACTTTGGTCGAACTTTGGTCGAACTTTGGGGCAAGCAATGAGGAAGGCAAGCCTCCAGCATGGCACCCTGTGCAACTTGGAGCCCAAGCCCATCCGAGCCGTGGAAACCCACACTCGACCACACTTGAGTCACTTGCTCAAAACCCGGTATGAAAATGGTCGTAATCCCAGAACCGTGCTTCAAGAATTAAGCGCATCTCCGCAGCTATTTTAGGATGGTCCCTTAATTACTAGCCTTCATCTACCCGAATCGGTTTTGAGCAAGTGGCTCACCTCCCCTTGGACTGGGCCTCGACGCCTGCCCCGCGATGTCAGCGGCGATCACCGAGAGGACCTTTGATCGTATGACTTTCATTGGAAAGTGGCGGGGGCTGGGAGGTCGGTCGATTTGCATTCCTGAAAATATCGATTCTGGAAGTGGTGTTTCATGCTTGATGTTGTCGTGTTTCATGTTTGATGTTCGCTCAACCTGGGTTCGCAAAGGATCAATCTTCTCAGCAGGGATCCTGGCTTCGGCCCTACCGAAGGTTAACCTTTGTATGAGAGGTCCTGCATGAACCATAGTTGCAGGCCCTGGCCAACAACCTCCCATGCCCAAAAGTTGTCCTGAGGTCGAACCAATGTGGGGGAAGGGGTTTTGGCCTAGCCCAGCCTTCCCCAGGCCTTCGTTGGTGTTGTCAGCTTCTCTCTAAGAATGGTGCTTTGGGTCCCGGTGCGTGGGATGTTGGCTTCCCATTGTCCCACAAGAAATAAAGGGTTCAAATCCAAGACCAACACCAAGACCAATCCAAAACCAAAGGGAAGCTAACATCTGCCTTTTGTGAGGCTATCCCCTTCAGTCTTTGAAAGGGCTTGCCCGCCCCTTTCGTGGCATCCCGGCGTTGGTGAACACGTTCTGCAGCTGGATGGCGCAGGCGCCGAACCAGCTTAGCACCTCAAAGGGGAAGCGAAGTCAAATCCAAAGAGAAACCGGCGAGCTCTCAGCAAAAAGGCGCTCGCATAAAATGTTGAAGAAAAGAGTGTGAGATACTCCGAAAAAATCCCCTTCAGGTCACTGGATTACCCCTTCGAAAGTTGCAATTCACTCGTGGTTTCCGCTACAACTGCCACCTTTGGAAGTTCCAGAAGGGGAAATGGCTCGAAAACCCTGCCCTTGAGTTCTATCTGCAAAACCTTGATTTTGGCGTAGGATAGCCACTGAGCAGCTGAAGACACTGTCTCTAACGACTGGGTATCCTTTATTAAGAGGGACACCATGCAACACACTACAATTGCTGCCCATGCTTTCGTTTTGATACACAATCATTTGAAGGGCACTGCCCTAAATCATACCAACCTACGAAGCAAGCAAGCAAGCAAGCAACCAACCAGCCAGCCAACCAACCAACAACCAACCAAGCAGCGAACAAACAAACAAACAAACAAACAAACAAACAAACAAACAAAACAAAAACAAAAACAAGCAAACAAAAGCCAAACCAAACAAAAGCCAAAGCCAAACCAACCCAAACCAGGCAAGTCAACAAGGTCCGTGCAAGGCAAACTGCCCCAAAAACCGTCTCTGCCATAAACCTGGAGTGGACCAAACGCCGATGGCAGGAACGCTCAACCTGTGAGCGGCGCTGACAGAATCGCCATCATGGAGTAGGCCCTGCGGTGCAGGAAGACCTGGGAGATTGGCCAGAGTTGCTCTGCCCTTTTTTCTTGAGCCCCGTTATTGGGCGGCTTTAAAGGAAAAGCAAACGGAAAACCACCCTTTTTGTTTTTGTGCGGGGGTTCCCTTATGTCAGCTTCTTCTTGCGAACTCATGTGGGGGTATCTCAAAATGGGAATCTGGTGGTCCAGAGGAAGCTAAAAAGAAACCACCTACCTGGAGGGGTTTCCGATTTGAGAAACACCCATGTGTTCATTTGGTTTAATTGTTGCATGTCACGCATCTTGGTTTGACGTTTTCAGCTTTTCTTTGCTTCGAGCCGCCGAAAACGAGAGAGCTGTGAGCCAAGCCTCTTGCCCGGCAAAACCGGAATCTATGGATCATAGCCACCGTGTCACCATGTGGGAATCTAAGGCACGTCCTGGCGAGAGCGCCTTCTCAAGGGGGCGAGAGCAGGTGCTTTCCGTCCGCTTTGCCAAAGTCTTCAGTTGGGAAGATCTTGAAGGGCACAAGGCTGTGGCAGCGATGCTGCCACTCTTCTAGGAGTTGATTCCTTTTTCATTCTTTTCAACCATCGTTCTTTTCGGAAACCGGCTGTTTCCCCTGGGTTTTTGAGGGTTTCCCGAAAAGAAGGATCCCTGGAAAGAATGGGGAAGGTACCCCTAGAACTATGGACTTAGCAAAGAAAGAACCCTGGAGCATTCTTTGAAACTCGAACTGAACTGATCTCGATAGCCCCCGAGAACCTGTGACTGTCGCATATAGGAAGCCTGGGGTCTGAAGCCGAATACACACTCCCATTCAAGTCGTCCCTTAAACCTGGGCCAGGGGTGGTGATATCCACCCTGGCCTCAAACTGCACATCCAGAACAATAAAGCCTGTGGGCTTGCCAGTCGAAAGCCTGGTCCAGGGAATCAACATCGGAACTTGCCGCTGGCCCGGCTTTCTTCTCTTTTGGTACTCTGGATGGACGAAATCCTGAGAAACCCTGGTTGAAACCATAGCATCTGTGGGTATTTACACGGGGAAATCGAATCATTCCAAGGTTTCTGTTGGCAGTGCAAAATGGCCATGGGTCAAAATCCAAATCGTACCCCCAGTGAACATCCCAATCCAACCACTAAACAAATAGGTTCTAAAATGGGTGGTGAATCCACCTACCAACCAAAATGGGATCCCACAGCCACATGGAGGACCCAAAATCACTTCAAAGGATCCCCGTTGGGTCTTTCCCCTACTAACCTTCACTTACCCGGGTTTTGATTGTGACTCAAACGGATTTCGCCCCATCCCACAGGCGGCCGCAGCCCGGCCTTGGCCAGGAAGGTGGCGTTGGGCACGTCGCGCTGGATCAGCTGCGGCACCTCCCGCAAGCGAAAGCGTTCGGCTCTCGGCTTGGAGGAAAACCGGAGAGAGACGTGTGAGGTGGGTATGGGTCCAAATGAAACCGCCAGGAATGGGACAAAGGCTCGTTTTAGTCCTTGGTTCCTCTTACCAGGGCAAGCCATTTTGGGTGCCGATTTTTTGAGCCACAGCCATGTGAGGTGCCTTCCATCCTTGCCGCCTCAGATCCGTGGCGTGAGGCAGCGAGGCGCGGAGAGATGTGAGTTTGACTCGGCTGAAAGTTTGAAGAGGGACGATGCATCCATCCCTTTCTTGGGGAGGATTTCAGCGGCTTTTGTGGGGGGTGTCAAAAGGGCACCGAAGTGTGTCCTAACGGAAAAGGACATCGACGGCCGTCACGGGTTTCGCCGGGGCGATCGTTGCGGGGTACCTCAGGCGGCCCCCCCCATCTTTGCCATGCGCGTCTGCTCACGCGGCTGTGTCTCTTGTTCCTTGTTCCTTGGTAAGGAGAACCTAATCCTCCATTTGCTTAGGTCTGGAAAAAAGACACAAAATATGTCTAGTGACAGACCCCATGGCTCGGCCTTGCTCAGCCATGCCCGGCCTCCACCAGCCTCAGGCAGATGAAGACGTGCATCAGCGAGAAGACCACAAGGGCGCCAAACCTGAGCTCGAAGGGATCTACGGATGGCCGCGAGAGACCTGCCAAGCGATACAGCCTTACGCGCTATGGCTCTGTCTTCTTTTGGGAAACCCCACACTTCTTGGGTCTTTAAAAAAAAAAAAAACGGAAACCGGCCATTTGGGCTGAGTCCAACCTCAAAAAAAAAGGCAAACAGAAGTAAAACAGAGCGTCCACGCTGAGGGACCGGGCCCAATCAGCCACCCGCACCTGGAAATGGCCCTCGACAGCCTGGCCAAAGCCTTTGGGCCCCGCCGGATCCGAGGGCATGTCGAGAGTACCACGCTTGGGGTCCAGAGGGAAATCGAAAGAAGGGCCACACATATAATGTAGTTACAATAATAGATATATATATATATATATGTAGAGATATTATGGGACAGTCTCCGGATGTTATCTACAGCTCAAGTGTTTCAGCCCGTTTGCGTCCCATGCTTCAGTCGAGCCGTAGCCGCTGACCCGAGTGCCCTGTCCTGAAGGTGCCGGCGCCTGGGCCCGAGCCGAGTCCGAGCCGTCGGCTTGGCTGACGTCAATCGATGGAAAGCCCGGGTGCAAGGGGTGCGGGTGCGGGTGGGGAGGGGGGGAAGGGGGGTAGTCCCTTCTGCGCAGAAGTTGATCCACCTGGATTGGGGACCTTTGAGCAGCAGACGCAATGAGCCCGTTGTCAGGCACATCTGTGTAAACCATGCAACTCGTTCGATCTCCCGGAGCCTTGACAATCACACGTGTGGAAGAAAGTGTGGCTCCTCCAACGCGCCTGCCGTGAAGGTGGCTAACACCTCCCTCAAATGCTCGGCATCGCTGGCGAGCGCGTGTGGTTTCACCCTGCCACGGACTGAAGTCTCCGTCTTGGATTCGAACTCCAGCGCTTTCTTTTGACGAGCTACCCGAGCTAGCCGCGCGGAGCTAAGAACTTGACCCTGCCAACATCGCCCCCTGGAGCCCAACGACAGAGACTTTAATTGGATGGCTCTCAGGCGAACCAAAAGCAAAACCGACCATCCCACTAGAGCAAAGAGGCAACAGCTTCCTGAATGCCCTGAGGCAAAGGTGGGTCCCATGTCACACACGTTTTGTATGGATATGTCTGTGCCCACTTGGCCTGGTAATTATCGCGCTCGCGGATCGATCGATCGAAGCGCGCTGATCGCTGAGCGCCGGCGAAACCGCTGCCGTAAGTCCCAGGCCCAACAGCGTGGCCATGTACGCATTCACGCAAGCCTCAGACGCGAGGCGGTCCGACGGGATGTCACAAACGTAGCGCCACGGAGCCGATGCGTTGTTTTCGCTTGGCCAACTGAGCTCGGTACTTGGCCTCATAGTCTAGGCCTGAAGATCCTTTGGATCGAGAATCGAGACCCAAACGTCCAAAGACTCCCTAACACTTCAATAACCAAAACTCGAAAAATTAAAACTCATATCACCAGCAGCCGGCATAGCCTGCTGGTGAGCCGCAGTTTGAGGAGGTACCTGGCTTTCGTGGCCCAGTTCCGCCCTCGCATCCTCATTCAGAACTCGTACAAACACGGCAGCTGCCAAGGCCAGGCTCAGTGCTCGAACTGCTCGATTCATCTCCCGGTGTCGTAGTCGCGGCCGTGCCGCCAGCGTTGCTGGCTTTGCTGCCAGCTTCAGTGGTGGGCTTGGTGCTCCCGCCGCTACCTGCGCTGTGGTCATGGTCACAGTAGTGTCACTGGCCGAAAAGCTGTCGTAGCTGAGCATCGGGTAGACGAGGGTGTCAGGACCGATGGCCTTGTGGACTCCAGCGCCAGCGTGCGGCTTCCACCCTGGTAGCCCGGCGGATCCAAAGTCTGGGCGCAACTGGCATACTCGGTGGATGTCTCTCCATTGACGATGCTGTAAGTGATCAAAACGGAAAGGAACACACCGCCAAGGTCCTGCACATCACCAGCCACCTTCGGAGCTGCCATCAGCGATGACCTTGTTGGTCGTCGGAAGGAATGGTATTAATCTGCAAAATGGTATCCGTTTGAAGATGATGGCTTCCACCACGAGCTTGGCATCTGCCTCAGAGTCTCCACCTCCTAAGTAGCTGGTGAACGAACTCTTTGTCATATCGTAGTCAAAGGGCTGCATGCCGGTGGTGTTCTTGACACCCTCGATGACTGTGGACTCTGGCGAACTGGAAGCGAAATCCTGCGTCGCAGCTGTTGAAGGAGTGCTTCGCGTCGCCTGAGTGAGCCCTGCAGGTTGCCTGCTGCATCGAGCTCCTGCATGTTGGCCATGACAATCTGCACCATGTCGTCTGCGGAGTTTGTGGGCTCGCTGGTGGCGTAGTTGATCTTGCCACTGTGACCCAAAATCTTCATGAAAATACCACCCCCCGACAAGGACTGGTCCGCGCTCGCCAACGCGACAGCGCATGCAAGCAGGCGCTTGACAGCCATGATTGAAAAGTTGAAAGAAAGGCAAAAGCATTTTTACACGTTTGCCTTCAGCCAAAATAGCCTTCTGAATCGAAGAGGTCTGGCAGCACTTGGCCGCTGGAGCACTGTTGCCTAGCATGGCTGGAGGATTGTTGTGGTAAAACAGCTTCCATCAACTTGGAGCAGGCAAAGCTGACAAATCAATCTGATCGGCAAACAGCGTGCACTCCCCTTCCGCCAAGAAGCGCTATCGGAAGCTTTCGAGTACGGCCGCAAGATGTCCTGCCTCAGAACTCAGGGCCAACCAGACGTGCAATGCAACCCACGCCCAGATCCGCAAAAAAAAAAGAGGAGGCAGCAGCACAAAGCGAAGCGGCGCAGACATGTGGCTGTGGCTCAAAAAGCCAGTACCAAAATGGAACCCTGGCAAGTGGAAACATGGACCAAAACCTGCGGTTTGCCCCTCCGATCGTTTAATTTTGAGCCACACCCATGTAGACGAAGAGATCTCTCCAGACCCGCGTCTGAGAACCTTGCGTCATCTCCGGCGAGGGGGAAGCTCCAGGTGAGACGCCCAGGCCTATGCAAGATGCCGCGAATGGTCACAACGCCCCATCTGTAAACAGGCAACATGGGCGGGGGGGGGGGGGGAATATTGGGGGGTTGGGGGGTGGGGGGAAATGGGTGTGCCTTTGCTGGAGTTGGTGCCCTTTTCATGTTGGGTGAAAGGCAAACCATCGGGAACCACGATTGTGGGCGCCAGCAGCCACCTCAAAGACCCTGTGATTGAACATCACGTCCAGGCGTCCCAGTTCTGACCAGTCAGCAAAGGCAACTCCAGGAGTCAGAGAGCCATGAACCTATCACTCAACCAAGTGAAGATCATTGAGAATTTGGGCTTACTGATGGACGACATCCATTTCGCACCCCTTGAAATCATGGTTGCAACCACTGTTTGTTGGTATTTACAGGAGAATCATCAGAAGCCAGGGTTTTCTTAGGTGCTGCGAGTTCTGGATTTCGCCACCATCCACAGTATGCCACCTGCCCCATGGCTCCGAGTCGGCCTCGGAGTAGCTCAGTCGGGTCCCCGGCTCAAGAGGATCGACTTCCGCGCGGAGCGGCAGAAGTTGAAGTTCCGGATCTCCGAGATCGCCTCGTGGACGTCTCGCCCCGCAAACCGGCGGAAGCGGCGAGGGTCGGCGAGTGAAAACATCCCAAAACGAAAACGCATCTATGGATGCAACGGGCTCCGATAAAAAAAAAAAAAAAGAAGAAAAAAAAGTAGGGTGAATAAATCCCAAAACCTGCAGATGGTTGCGAAATCCAGAACTTGCACCACCGTTCAGAAACCCTGGAATCTGCGTCGATTCCCGTGTAAATGCCAACCAACCATGGTTGCAACCATGATTTCAAAGTGGTGCAGGATTTTGTCCATCCACAGTATGGACGAAACGGGTCCAGGGACAATCCAAAACCTATGGATGAAACGGGGCCGAAAATGAACCACCAAATAGTAGGATTTCGAAGGCTCCTGGGAACATGGGAAGAACGGAGATCACAGCTCGAACCATCCAGAGGACTGAAAACCTTCTTTCCTTGTTTCTGCACGCCTATCCCCTCAAAACCCTTGTCAAACAAAACTTGAAACTGACAGGACCATGTCACTGCCTCAAAAACCACCCTGGACAGGGGCAATGACCACCGGACAAATTCCGTGTAGCCACGGCTGCGAAGGAACCTTTGCCACACCCCCATTCAGCACGCCTCGTGAGTGAGCGCATCACTGATCTCGAAGGCCTCTTGCACGGAGCCGCTCAACCCCAACTGGGCGACAACTTGCCTTTTGACCTCGGAGGTCCAAAACTGTTGTGATGCACTTCATACAAAGATATATGAGTGTGTCTATTTTGAGGGTACCCTTTTTGGTTGGTAAAGAGAAACCGCCAGTGAACCAGCCATTTTCGGGGTCCCCCTCAAAGACACGACCGTATGGCTTAGACTCAATGAAAAAGCCACACTGTGCCTAAGGCTACAGCTCAAGCAGTGGAGGATGTGCCTTTGACCCAACTGCCCAGATTCCAGCGCGAGTGCGGTGCCAACGCCCATTTCGTGCAAATCCCCAACTCTGTCAAGTTCTCCAAATGGGTATGGCTCAAAACTAAACAGGAGGGGCAAACCGCAGGTTTTGGTCCATGTGTCCACTTACCAGGGTTTTTTGGTATCGGCTTTTTGAGCCACAGCCAAATGGGTGTGCAAAGTAAGTGAACCCCAAAATGGTGGCTTTCTTCTTGCTTTCCCTTCTAAGCCCCCAAAATGGGTACCAAATCGATCCGCGTGCCTCCGCGCTCAGGGTCCCGAAGGTTGCCCCCACATCCACGACGCCGGACTCGAAGCCTGGGCGAGGCCAAGGCTCACGGCGCCGCGTGGCGCTTGTGATCATGCTTCAATCAGCGTCTCTGGCATCATGCCAATATTTGCGGCCAGAAGAAAAAATACATCACCCAAAAAGGAAGAGGAAGGGGTGCGGAACATTCATGAGATCAACAATGTTTTGCACCCCAAGGTGTTCTCAGCTCGGTGGTGCAAGGAACCATGATTTAACAAGTCAATCTTGATTGTTGATTGATTTTTGCAAATCGACTATAGATTTGTGTTGTTCAAAAGAAGTCAGATGTTCAATCGTTGTTCAATTGTTTGTGGAGTTAACTTTCCGAAACAAGTGTTGTTCTATTGTCTACATTCCAATCAATCGAAATGTCAATCGTTGTTCGATTGGTTTCCGTGCTTTATAAACGCAGAATGGGGAATGGGAGTGTGCAAGATACAAAAGGATGTAACAAAACCACCCGTCAAACGTCACACGTATCTTCAGTTTCATGCGACACAAGTTAACAAGACGTGTCACAAGATCACTGGACATGTGTCGCAGGAAAAGCCAGTGGCAAGAAAAATGCCAACTCATCAGAATTATTAAGAAGCAAGACCCTAGTTTGCAACAGTGATGTCCAATACACTTCTCCAGCCTGTGGATGTAAATGGTAATCAAACATTGATAACACGTGTTGCCCAGCATTATATTAAAAAAAAGAGCCAAACATTCTGGCTCTAAAGCCTTGCGTTCAACAACAGTTCGTTGGTTGGTTGTCTAGCCAAGCCGCTAAGTAAATATATCTGTCTCTCAAGCTGCCCAGCCCGCCCACAAAATAAATCAAGCGTAGCGTGTCTCTCTGAAACTTCCCGTCCCATCCACTGAGTAAAGTAACAATGCTTCGCTTAAGCTGTCCACCAACCAAACCACTAAAGCACAAGTTCGTCACCAAAACAAAGTAAAACAAATGCGGTGTTTTGACACGTGAGGAGGGGTGAGTGTTTCTTCCCGCAGTTAAAATTGCGCCTCCCATTCACGCACAAAGGGAGTTGCCTCTTCGAGTCAGCCAACAAGGCGATGTTCATCGCCGCAAGCCGCAAGCCGGACTGCGACGGTTGGTATGTTCACGCGCGGAGACGGGTCATTGAAGCATAGCGCAAGTGCGGGGTGGCATCAAATTGGTTTCCCAGATTTGCAGAAAGCATCCGCACAGAAACCGACAAACAACAAACCGTCTAGAGGTCTTGAACTAAATTTCCCTTCAAAGGGAAGCTCCAAAAGTGGATCCATTGGTTCCATTGGTTCCATGGAAATCACCAGTCCTTAGCGGAAATCCTGGGGATTGAGCTCAACCTTAAGGAAGGCAACAAAAACACGCGGCTGGGAGCCGGGCTGGAGTTCGCTCCATCGAGCTCCTAAGGCGCCGCTAGCGGCGAGACTTTTTTTCCGCTTTGCCGAACTCGGACGCCCGGACCGGCGCCTTTTTTTTTTTCGGCGTTGACTTTTGGTTTCCCTCCACCGCACTTTGGACAGGGGTAATTACCCTCCCCTTCCTTTGTCACATAGAACCGTTCGACGGCTTCGGGGGAATCGGTCCTTGGTTTGGACCATTTTCCTTTTACAGGGACCCGAACGTCAGGTTCCACGCTTCACAGGTGGCCTTTGCGAAAAATAGATGCCCTGGGAAATGGAACAAAACCCATCTAAACCAGTGCCATTTATGTCAAACTAGCCTAAAAAGGACGCCTATGCCACGCTTGTGGGTGGCAGGGGAACTCCAAAGACGAGCGGTTCACGAAACCTGCCAATCCCGATCCGGTCCTCTGCCTGCACGTCCTCTCGAAATGAGCGATTTCGCGTTTCTCGGGGGCGCAAAAAAGCACAACGCGGGACCCGAGTTTGCGCGTGTCTCTCAAAACGGGGACCGCCCAAAATGGCGTATTCTCCCGTGAATGTCCTTTCAAAACCAAGCCAAACAAGCTTAAGAATACCCCTGCAAAGAAAACCACCCGCATAGACAGCACCTGTTTGGTTCTGCAAAACTGACTCCTCCAAAAGACTCTTGTGCGGTTTAGACGGGGTGCGACCGTAAGGATACCTGAAAACACCCAGGGAACCTGAAATTCTTCGGCTGATGAAAAGGCACATGGCACAAGGTTCTCTGTGTGCGTGTGCGCCGATATTGCGCCCTTGGCTTCGGGGAACCTGGTTGATTCTCGCATGGGTCAATGTGGTTGTGCTTTCCCGATTCCCAGTGCCACGTCCACCAGAACCATTTCGCAACGCTGTTGAAAAACCCTGGCCTAGAAGGACGCATCTGCAACATCCCAGCAAGATTCCTAGACTTCCTCAGCAGACACCATGCCATGGATACTCAACCACCAACTTTCTATAAAACTCGTCTCGTTCTGCGTACCACTTCCGAATCTCCCATTCGAGTGCCGCTCACTGCACCGGCCAAGCGCTCAAATGCGAGGGTCACCATGGTCTCCTTTGAGATCCCTTGAGCTGTTCATCAGACTTAATGAGACCTTAGCCAACAGATTGACCAGGCTCTGCCAAAGCCTGGCCGAGCGCTTGAATTGTCCTAGAATGGAGTTGTTGCCTTCGTTTCCTGGCTTCACCAACACCCTCTCCGCGGATGGATGAGAACTATGGAGCACAGTTGGGGCGAATATGGCCCAGCCCGAATCACACCTAAGCACCTCTCCGGATCCGCCCCGTCTCCGCCCCAACCAATCCGGGGCTGGGCAAGGACGCTTTCAGCTGGGGAAAAAACGGATGTACCAGTCATGACCATAGGCGTCCTTTTAGGGGAAATAGATGGCCCTGGTAGTTGATTGAACCACCAGGGAAACCAGGGATCGCCGTCTATTTTTCTACCAAAACAACCAAAAAGGACACCTATGGCAGTGAGAGTTAAAGATTGCTCGTCCCCTTAAAGGTTTCCTTCCAGCAAATGCACGGCTCAACTATGGGCTCAGAACGCCTCCCGTCTCCACCTCCCGTCCAGCGCGCCTCAGCGGAGGCCATCCGCCGCGGTGCCCGCCTCACAGCCTCGCAGCGGGGTTTGGTCGGTTTGCCGCCTACCCCCACGAGAATCAGGGGGAAAACCCCCCGAAGCCATCACTCCAAGTAACCACACAGAAGGGCAACCTGGCTACAGCCTCTACAAGAATCAGGAGTAAGCTTCTGAAACCATCACTCCAAATCACTGCAGAAAGCCAACCTGGCAGAAGCGCTGACTTCCTTTATGTGCACAAAATGCAGAAGTACCTGGTGTGGCTGTGGGTCAAAGCCAATGGTTCCATTTTGGGGTAGGTGAATTCACCACCCATTTTTGTCTATTTTAGTGGTTGGATTGGGATGTTCACTGGGGGTACAATTTGGATTTTGACCCAGGACCCGTCGACGCCTCCACCGCCTGCACGAACTTTGGCGACGGCATGGCGGGGGGGATCTTTGCCCTCCAAAGGCCGAACCGAACGCCCGCCGATCTATGCCCTGAAGGCCTGTGCTCATTGAAATTGAGATATGCTTTGGGTTGCCTCTTCGTTCCCCAATCATAGGTGTCTAAGATATGCATGCACAGATATATATATATATATATATATATATATATATATATATATATATATGTACATATGTATTAATATATATATATATATATATATGGTATATGGTGTATGTATATATATATATACATATATATGTGCAACTAGTGCTGTGTTTGTGGCGCGGAACAATGCAAAAAGCGCAGAAAGGAGCACTCACCTCATGACCCGCCGCCATCTCCCAGAGCTCTCAACCGTAAGGTCTGCAACAACCATGCCATCTGGCCATTCGGACGATTGCCGGCGGATCTGCACGTCCTCTTGGCTCCAGCGACATTCAGGGTCCGAAAATATGGGTGTCGTTAAAATCGGAGGGACCCCCAAAATTGTGGATTTCCTTTTAACTTCCCTGTAAAACAAGGTGAAGAGGGTACCTCGAAAACCAACACACCGATATATAATGACGGCACACGCTGGCAGTCCCTTTTTCTTTGGCAACGACTTGCGAAATGCCACGCGCTCGGCCACAGCTGCTGCATAATGCTGCAAGCTTCTGCCTGCGTGGGCCGAGGAACATTTTACGGCCCTGCTATTCCAAAAGGTCAGTAGCTAGCTGATTCACTAATGGTCGTGCTTGACGTGCTCTGCTTAGAGGGTGTGAATGTTTTTCCGGGTACTGGCAAACATCCTTAATGCGCTTACTGGGCATCTGCAAGCCTCCCTCGCCAAAGGTTTCTGTTGCGTTGCTGACTTCATCCATCTGGCAGCAAAGGCGCCTTCGCCCTGCTTGGAGATTGTGAACCAGCCGCCCCCACCCGCCTGTAGTCTGCATCCATCAAGCCTCAAAACTCCCATGCAGCTGTGTGGACAAAGTCTTCCATCCTTCAGAGACCCCAAGCAGGGATCCTTACATTATACACCGGAACATTGCCCTGTAAATGGCGGTTCCCCTTTATTTTGGTGGAAGAAGCCATGTTTCAAATGGGCCAAATGTATCTTTTAAGGAGACCCAGTGCAAAGCGCTCCGTCGTGTTGGCCCACGGCCCACGGGTCAGCGAGCTCGCTTGAGGCACAGGCCGCGCTTTGGCTGTAGATGAGACGACCTCCGTACTGCAGCTTCCTGCGCCGGAATCCAAGCTCAAGGATCATGCCTGGTTTCAGAGGGAAATGGCTGCGGGTCAAGAAAGGTACCCAAAATGGAACCCTGGTAAATGGAAACATGGACTAAAACCTGCGGTCCCCTGGTGGTTTAACTTTGACCCATACCCAAATGAAATGGTCACGGTCGACATGCTTTGTTGGGTGGCGCCTTGAGCAAATGGGGGAACGCAATCATGTCAACTTGAGAACGATGTATGGCTTCCGTGTGAGAAACACAGAAACTCCCATGGAAGCGTTGGGCGCTTCAATTTCCTCCAGGGCCGATGGCCAAAACGTTTGAATTCCCAAGAACAGGGCAGTGATGTGTACGCAGAACATCTGGGTCAAGGGTCTGGCGAAGAAAGTTTCTCTCGCCGGTAGCAGCTGCTTGGGGAGATGGTCGAAAGATTCATGGTCAAACTGGTCCTCTGCACAAAAAGAGCATGATCATCTGTTTGGGAAAATGGATGGCCCTAGGTTGTTGATGATTGAACCACCAGGTAAACCAGGAATCGCCCTCCATTTTTAACCAAATCAACCAAAAGGACACCTATGATGATCATTCCCCTGTAGTCAGGGCTGCGAAGAGATCACGTTTACTCTCGCTCACTGCTCTGGATGCAGCCTCTGTTTGCGACTTGGTTGCTCGGCGGGGGTGGTGTTTTGCGCTTGAAAGCTGACGCCAAGATGCTGTTCTGGGGGTACCTTCCATTTCCATTCTTTCCAGGGATCCGAATCTTCTAGAAAACCGCCCAAAACCCTGAAAAAACAGATCCGGCTTTCGAGAAGAACGATGGTTGAAAAGAATGGAAAGGGGAATCAACCCCTAGAGGTTTGTAAATGTGAACCCCTAGTTTGTGAGGGTAAACGGGAAGCCACCCTCAACCAAACCACACCAGCCACTGAGGGGGGAATCAACCCCAGATCCGAACCCCGCAGCATGGCTCTTTCTCCGCGCGAGGCGGCGAGAAGGGCTCTGGTGAGACTGGGCCTCGCAAGCGCACTGCAAAAAAGGGGGGAAAAACACCGGGAGAAGAAGAAGAAAAAAAAAGGACAGCAGTAACAACCAAAAACTTGCAGTTGAAAAAACGCCCCTTCAAGGGACAACTCCAATCCAACTTTTCCAAGTTAGTCCAAGTCTTTCTCCCCCCCCCAAAAAAAAAAGCCAAGCAAGGCGCCACCGATCGCCCGGCCTGGACTCCAGGCGGCCTTGCTCAGCAACAGCAGCCCTGGCCATTCAGACGTTCAGGGCAATAGAACTAGACATGGGCGTTGACCAAAAGGTTCATGATACATGGGATGACAATTGGGTGGGAAACTAAAGGACATGGTTCCCATGTCTGCCATAGTCAAAACTTCCTACATGGCCCATGGTCATGGTTCTGTCAACAGGAATCGTTATACTGCGTATTGAGGATCCGCATTACCAGGTGGATGACAGTTGATCAAAAGGTCCTTTACTTGGGATGAGCATAGGGGAGAACCACTAGAAAGATGATGTGTCCCACTCAATGAGAAAAGTGGCCCATGATCTTTTGGGGGCCAGGAATATTGATCATCAACTCCCACATGTCGACCATCCCAGAAGCCGATTTGCCATTCGACCTGCTGTGAACCATGGCACGGCTCTCGACACTGCCTGAAGAGAGGTCAATTTATAGTGACACCAACACAACACCCTTGTCATGACACGCCGCAATGCCGGAATGCCTAGCAAAGCAAGTCTGTATCAAAAATCCAGCCCATAATGGCCTGACATTCCGTTTTAACCCACCTTAAAAGAATGAAAAGACACCAAGATGTTCCTGAACGAATCAATCGGGGAGAGAACCACCAAGTGCTCCGCGATTCGCCCTCATTGGGGAACGACCCCAAGCTCCAAAACACGATGATCCTAGTAGAGGCAGGTCCAAAGCAAGAGCAAAAAAGCGTGGCCCGAACCGAGGCCTGCAGGAGAAAAGCTAAAAAACGAAGACTGCTATCCCCAGTTGTCCCAAGAAGCCTAAGAATAGAATCCAGCAGCTCCTGCCTTCTTCCGCTTCTTTTCCAGCCTCGAGCGACGGTGGTTTCCCCAACAGCTGAACTTTTGCGCTGCTTGCAGCCATCTACCGATTGGTCTTGAGTGTTAAAGCGCGCCCGCGCACTCGCAGCAGCCAGCAGATTGGGTTCCAGCAAAACAACTTGGTCACCTGGTCAAGTCGGCAGTTCCCTCCAGTTCACATGCACATGCTCGTGTCCGAGCTCTTGAAGACAAGACGTTACAGGCAGTTCTGCCCAAGTACTCAAATTCTGTCAAGCAAGGTTGATAAACCATATGGGGATGGTTTTCGAATGTCTGATTTAGAGACACACCCGCTTTTAACACATAGCCACATGCGAACATGACAAGTCTTGAAAGGGCTTCTAGTTCTGATTTGGGGGAGATGGCAACGGATGACACGGGATCCCCCGTTGCAACAACACATGCTGACATTGACCAGTGCTCATGTAGAAATCTGCCGTGCTTAGCTGCCGCTGGTTCTTGGGTCGAAGCATCGAGCTTGCCAACGACGCGCGGCAAGGCAGAAAATTTCAGGCCACCAAAAGCATCTGCCAAAGTACTTGAAATGCCGAAGGCTCTTCCGTTGTTCATCGCAAGATAGCAAGCATATCGCGGACAAAAAAACTGGGGCTGCGGGCATTCCTGGAAGTAAAAGACAAGCAACCTCGAGCTTCTCTATCAACACCACCTCACCCCCCCACCCACCCCCCGCTGAGCACACGGCTTGGGATCTTTGTCCACCTAAAAAGTGGGGAGCAATGGAGAGCAATCAGTTGGCATGTCCGATTCCCACTCTGGAACTGAACATGCGATCGTCTCACGGCAGATGTTACCATGGACGGCTACACCGTTGACAGTGTGGCGTCCTGCTCCATTGAAAAGACTAGCCGTGTGGGCTTGTGTTTTGTAGACTTGGCAGCCTTTTTACCTTGGTTTAAGGGGAAACCCAAAGGAAGCCATCTTTTACCTTGGAAGGAAACCCAAAAGACGCCATCTTTTAGGGGGTCTTTCTTTGAACACGCACTCATGTGTGGAAAGCGTTGGCTTTGTCTCCGGCCGCAGGGGTGTAGATGGTGTCTGATTCGTTGGAGCCGGCTTCGGATTGGCTTGGGTTTGTCTTGTTCAGGCGAACTTGAGACGTCATACCATCAGTGGGCAGACTGTACCTCTGCTCTCTTACCCGCTGGGGCAATGTTTGGATCTAAGTCACCAGAAGCCAAGGATTGTCATTTAGCCCAACCCTAAAACAGCTCTTCGGCGATGCACAATGCGAGTTGGGGCGGGGGGGTAAACAAACGCCACAGGCATTTAACCGATGCTAGCTTTGATGACAGTGCTGCATGGTTGGAAGTACCCAGGGCCGTGGGGAATGACCACTTCTATAATACAACAGAAAGGGCTTCCCCAAGACTGAATTGTTCATAGAAAGGGGGATTCCCTTGTATCGCAGAAGTGGGGATAAACCCCTTAATCTTGTCCTTGATCCCACAACCCTGGAAGTACCTGTCCAAAATGCAAAAGTACCTCACAGCAACCATTGACCCACTGCTTGAAATTTCGCAACTTGGCCCCAAAGGACAGGCCGAGCACCGAGCACACGCCCCCTCTCCATCTGGATGTGTTCTTTCTTAAGCCTGGGCCCCCCAAAATGAGCTTGGGGTTTCCTTTTGGTTTCCCTTCTAGGTCCAGTAGAGAGGTTAGAAGAAGGGTACCCTTCTTGCCGTGGTCTATTTTGGTAGGGGAACCCTCCCCCAAAGAAAGAAAGTGGGTCAAAGGGCACTGGGGGACCTAGGACACCAAAATAATCTCCCCGTTTTAGGGGAGCTATAAGACAAACTCATTTTGAAGACCTAGCCTACACTCATTTTAGGGCACCGGGCCTAAAAAAACCACCCAAACCGTGAGCCACCCGTTCCTCTCCCTGCCTTCTGGCTGCCCGGCCTGGAAGCTGCAGAAAAAATCACACCCGGCGACGTCTGAACAACGCGCGAGCGACGAGCTAGGCCCAAAACAAGGTTTCACGCGCCCAGGTGCGGAGGTGGGGGGGGGGAAGAAAGTTCCCTCCCGGCCAAGGAGCTTGTTTCGCTGGCTTTCTGCAGAAATCTGAGCTGGTTGAGCTGGTTGAGCTGGTATCTAGCTGATTTTTAGCTGGTGTTTTTATAGTCGTCCCTTCCGAGTTGTAACAGGCTCCACCGTCCACTCGACTCCGCGCGACTTTCTGCAGAAATCCGGTCCGAGGCTTCTGGCAGCTGCTGCTTCGACCCCGGCTGCGGCGGCCTGAAGGGGCGGGGGGAAACAGCCGGCCCCAGAAAGAAAGCGTTTAGGACTGCATCCGCCGGTTTACTGGGTCTACCAAATGCAAAAAAACAGATTTTGGGCGGCGGGGTGTGTTTTTAATGCCAAGTACTACTGTGGATGGACGAAATCCATTTCGCGCCAAGTTGAAACCACAGAAACCATGGTTTGTTGGGTATTTACAGGCGAAGCATCATTCCAGGGATTCTTAGGCGGTGCAGGATTTCGTCCATCCACACTAGAGGTCTACCAAATGAGCAAAGCTAGGTTTTGGGCGGGGGGGTGTTTTTGTGCCAAGGCCGGGTACAAATTCCAAAAGCCATCAGCGAGATACATCCCAAAGTGATGACTTTATCACTCGGAGGGACTCTCCTGGTATCATAGACAATGGCCCTAAAACCAGTTTTTCCACAACCACGCTTCCCGTGGCATGCGTGGGGACGAGAGTCCGGAGGATTTGTCATTTCTCGCTTCTGCTTTCAAGCCACATAACTCCATGCAATATACTGACATGCGTTTGCGCTTGAAAAAGGCCAAGCGCTGCTTAGAGGTTGCTCCCTCCTTTCTTCCATTGCCAGATGCGGATATATGCAGAGCTGATCAAGAATTCCGTAGGGATGAGGAGGTAGGGGTGGGTGCTGCAAGCTCACGTGGCCAAGCACGCGCGATACGCAAGGGATGCATTTGAGATTCCATGCTTGCATTTGGGGGGTATCGCTTCTCACTCTCAGGGTTGGGGAAGCAAGGTTGGTTTCTGTTGAGCAGGGCTGTGGCATACCCTGATGGCGCAGCAGCCACCGATCGGCCCCAAAGAAGGCACTGTTTCATGTTCGGGTGGATTCTCTTAGCAAGCTTCCACCAAAGGGTGGCATTTCTTGGTTGATTTCGGGCAAAGCCAGAACTTCGTTTTCTTGAGAAGCATTGCCTGCGATCCCTTCCTTTCCTTACTTGCGAAATCGCATACACAAAGCAGTGGGCTTGAATGCGAAATCTTAGAAGTCACGCCCCAAGCGAAGAATCAGCTGACCGACGCAAGAAAAGATATGCATACTCATGGTCTAGGAAAAATAAAAGGCCATAGGTGTGCAAACATGCCGGAGCCTTGGTAAACCCTTTGATCCTCGAGTGACAGTTTGCGGAAGCTTCAAGAGCGGGCACCCGCCTCGTTTCAATCCTGCCGCGACCAAGCACACTCCCTTCCGTGTTGGCGGAGCAACAGTCTACCCCAACCCCCCCAAAAAAAAAAAAAATGTGGCCAACGCTCCAATCATCGTTCTTGGTGCGCTTTCTCACTGCTGCCAAGTGACCCCTATCAACCATCCAACTGGTTTATAAGGGCCCCAGATTTCGATCCGTTCATTCCACGTCTCATTCCCTACCTATCGCACTGTTCATTCATTCCCTACCTCAACCCCTACCAAATTTTGAAAGACCTGTCGCCTGAGCAATTTCGCACCGGCAAGTCTTTCCATCCCAAAAAACAAAGACTCCGACCCATCCCATTCCATCTCACTCCCTATCGCACCAGCTCTTTCCAAGTCCTTTGCTCAGACCTCAGCTCTAAGGCTCCTGCCAAGAGCCGCTCGCCGAACCGGGGAGGATGGTCCTGAGCCAGCGGTCAGCGCTGAGCTCCGTAGAACCGGAGAGTCTCTTTGGTGAACGCTCCTTTGGCAAACCGAAAGAATAACCCTAGGTTTATTTGGGGGGTTCACCAACAAAAACAACAAAGGTTCACCCAAAAAACCGAGAGGATGACCAATTAACGGGTTCACCAACAAATAGCCCTAGGTCTACCCAAGAATGACCCAAAGGTTGACCCTCCTTTGGTATTTGGGGGGGGGGGGCAAGGGTTGCCCTTACCCTCCGCCACTCAGCCCAAGCCATGAAGCCCTCAGACAGCGCGGCTGGGTCCCGCACTGAGGCGCCGGTCCCAGAGTTTGCCTCAGCGGGAAGGACGACACGGCACACGGGCCATGCGATTTTTGCCGGGCTGTACGAGCAAAATAGTGATCTCCACGTGTCAAGCACTGCTGTACCATTCCTGCAACAGTGCACCCCCAGCTAGACCCATTTGGTCCACAAGGGCGGCTCTTTTGTTTTGGGGGGGCTCAACAAAAAACGATCGGGACTTCATCGGCATGCTGTTCATCTCGACTGCCCGCAACGCGTTGTGATTCGCGCTTGGAAATTTCGGGGTCTTTCGAATTGCTGGTTCATTACTTGTCCATCAGCAAAGCCACCCCGTAGATGAGCTTCTGACTTTGAAAACCCCTAGAAACTGTCAAAATAAGAACCCTGGATTGGTCAGATCCATCCGACCGGCCACTTTGGGATGCCAGGCACCGTCGCCATCTGCGAGACGTCATGAACCGCCTGCACAACTCGAGAGCGTCTATCTTCGGGGGGGGTATGGGGGGGGGGGGCTATCCCTGGATAAGCCCAGGGTAACCCAAGGATAAGCCCTTGATAAGGGCTTATTAAGGGCTTTATAAGGGATAGCCCCCCTCCCCATAGCCCCCCTTGGGGGTCCATGAATCTCTTTTCGGAGCACCTTCTGACCCTCCAACAATCACGGAAGTGGACAGGGGCAGCTTCCCCAAAAAGGATCGCGTTAAACGAGCGGTAACTAGTTCGCCTCCGTGAGCGACCGGTCCCAAGGCCTGCTGCTGGAACATCTGAGGGTTTGTTCTCAGCTGTGGGCTCGTTCTCATCTGAGGGCTTGTTCTCAGGCCTAAGTGCCCAAAGCCTCTCCCCCAAAATGCCGAACAGCGCCGCTCATGGAGGCTTTTTAAACAGAACTTTGCTCGGTCGCAAAAATTGGGCTGGATCCGAAAGCCATGGCTGAGCTTTAGGGGAACAAAGGCTGACCTCGTTGCCACTCTGGCCTCAACTCCGAGAGTCTTTTGGGGGTCTATGGGTTCTCTCGAAAATGAGCGGGGACCCGAAACCGATTGATGTTGGGTTCTACATGGTAAAGGGTGTATTGGACTTGGTGTATGGTGGCAAAAAAAAATGGGGGGTTTCGAGCCCCCGACAAAAAGTGAACCAAAACAACAAAAAATAACAGTTGGAAGCGAGCGGGTTTTCGCCATGGACCTTCCGTTTCAACCATCGAGGCGCAGGCCGCCAGGCACCTCACACGAAAAATCCGCCCGGAGAAGTGGCGTGTCTTTTTGTTTGGGGGGCACCTGTCCTTTTTGGTTGGTTTTAATGGGAAACGAAAGGGAAGAACGGTTGCGCCATTTGGGGGGATCCAACCTTCAAAAAGACAGACCTATGTTCATGAGTTGGGCATCCCATGGCTGCTTCAAGAAAACAAACCGGAAATCCGAGTTTCTAGCAAAGGCCATCCTTAGGCTCCCAGTGCGCTTTCAAAGAAAAACATTTGAGTCAATACTTTTGCAATCCAGTTTCCAGCCCTTTTCGCTTGCCAGCCTGTTGTCACGAAAACATCCAAACGGCCAAAGAACGTACCTTTCCTCGCGAACAATACACCCTGCAAGTCCTGAGACAACGCTGCCCGTTCCGCCCATACCTGATTTGACAAAAAAAATCACCCTCACAACTCATTTAGACGGAAGCATATACCCACCTCGAAATTGACCCTGAAGAAATAATCCATCTGTCTACATCTGCACGTCAAGCAATTCTGATACTGTGCTTTGACTGCCAAGTCCATGAAGAACTGAGAGCCACAATGCAGCACGGCCTGCTTTACCCATGGATCTACCAGCATGAGTATGGTGTCTGGAAACCTACTACAACCACCATAAGACCAGGTAGAACCACCGACCAACATCGCCAAATGTTGGTGGTATTTTTTCTCCCCCGGACGCGCCGATGTCCAGACGACCCAAAACCCGAGCCTGGCAAGCCGAAAGGTCCGTCGGCATTGGACCTCTTCGCTTCGCTCCCAGCTCCAGCGCTTTGCTTTTGAAGGGGGGTGTTCATGCATGTCTGTCACAAGAAATAGACAGGAAGCAGGGGTTCTCTGCAAGTCAACCAAATTTGTGACATGGCCAGCCCGTTGCCCTAGCAGGCGGCCTTGAAATAGACGTGCCCATCACTTGAAACACAGGTGTCCTTCTGATCGGCGAGTTTGGTGGGTGCCCTGTTGGGGTTGCTTTCAAGGGCATCGGCTTGCCGAAAGGGACACCTGCTTGAAAGAAATTCGACACGCTTCGCCTGGCCGAGGCCGGGGCCCGAAAGAGGCCGCGTTCCGTTGGCCTATCGGCAAAAGCTGAGAGCTTGAGGCACAGAGTCCCCCCCAAAAAAGCGATGGGCTTCTTCTTCCTTCTTTTGTGCGGAGAGTCTTTTTTGGCTGGGCTTCGTGTTCTTCTTTGGTGCGGAGAGTCTTTTTTGGCTGGGCTTCTTCTTCCTTCTTTTGTGCGGAGAGTCTTTTTTGGCTGGGCTTCGTGTTCTTCTTTTGTGCGGAGAGTCTTTTTTGGCTGGGCTTCGTGTTCTTCTTTTGTGCGGAGAGTCTTTTTTGGCTGGGCTTCGTGTTCTTCTTTTGTGCGGAGAGTCTTTTTGGCTGGGCTTCTTCTTCCTTCTTTTGTGCGGAGAGTCTTTTTTGGCTGGGCTTCGTGTTCTTCTTTTGTGCGGAGAGTCTTTTTTGGCTGGGCTTCGTGTTCTTCTTTTGTGCGGAGAGTCTTTTTGGCTGGGCTTCGTGTTCTTTATTTGCGGATAGTCTTTTCAGGTTGGCTCAAAGGCTCAAACACCCAAAGGAAAACCACGGCGTTACAAAAGAAGGCTCACCTGCCACCAGCACTAGCACGTGGCTGAAACTGACAGGAACAAGAATCAGTCCTCACAAGCTTTGAAGCCTAGCAAGCACATCCTGCTTAAGGCCAATTTAGACCAACGACGCCGCCTGTGCCATCCGAGGGACAGTCGGCATGGAACCGCCTCTCCTTGGTCCGGGCTCGAAGTGCAACATTAGGGACAAAAGGCAACCACTGTCTTACTCTTGAAGAAACTTGCCGCATTGCTCTACAGCCACATAAGGGCTCCTGAAGCATAGGGCCATCATGGTGAGCTCGTTAACCCCCAGGGGAGCTCGAAACCTGTAAACCTTGCAAACAAAATGTGTGCAACTACGCGGACAAGAGTTCCCCGTTAATGAGTTTTCATAGACTCCCAGCCGCCCTTTCCTCAAACAAGACATTAACCTTCTTCGGGGCTTACTTGGGGGAGGCTGGGAGGGAGTGTTTCCAGAAACTACAAAAACAGCAAGTCCGCCTCCAAACTCCAAGTGTCCTGCCCAAAGTCCAACAAAATATCGGCGTTTCTCAAAAACAGGTTCCTTTTCGGATGCCTCTGGCCCAAAAGGAAGCCAACCACCAGGACTCCTGAGCTGCCCGCTGGCCGTACCAGCTGCCTGGACGAGAACAAAAAGCACGGAGGGGCGCCCAGCCGCAAAAACGCATATAAAACGTTCATCAGAATTGAGCAAACCTGAGCAAACCTCAAAATATGTTGAAGCGGTTCGGAGCACTCGAATCTTTCAACTTTGCCTTCAACAACACCAGTTGCCCTCCCACCAATGAACATGCAACCTGACGTTCGGGGGGGTCCTGGTTGGCCGGGTCCCTTGCAGGTTCCGTGTTAACCGGTGGAAGGCCGCCAAAAAAGAGAAAACATGGCCAGGCATGGCTAACCGGGGGGGCAACCGGCCTGCCGGGCCCACCGGACCCAGGCTATCCAGCGTGGGCCTGGGCGCGGTCCCTGGCAAAGGGTTGCTGACCCTCCCTGCGCGTTTCGAGGGGAAAGGAACCATCACAGGGAATCAACCGGATAGACCGGACAGATGGCCCTCCCAACTTTGCACGTCAAGACCCTATACCCTGACATATCCCCGCGTCCACACGTCCCAAAGAAAACGATTTGTGCGCATCTGCCCTTAAGAAGGTGATGGCTCCTTAAAATTAGGGAACCCAAATAAGTGTTCCTGTTGGTTGCCTCTCAAATCAAGCTGCATTTGGGGGGATTCCCTTAAAAAAAAAAAAACGGACCTCGAATCTGTGTGTCCCCCGGTCCCGGATGCCCTGAGCCGGCGACAACGCCGCCATGTACTCCAGGTCCGCCGTGTCCAGGGAACTCGTGGCAAAGTTGGCGCCGCATCATTGAGCTGTGGGTCAAAATAAAGCCACCAGGGGACCGGGGGGTTTAGTCTTTGGTTCTATGTACCAGGAAGCCAGAAGGATACCAACCTTGTTGAGTCTTGAGGGGTAGCCTTTGAGTCATAATCAAAACCTGGTACCAACAATGGTGAACCCAAAACTCTTTGCCAAGGCGGCCGCACCTATTTATGGCTGTTCCCTTACTAACCTTCATCCACCCGAATTTTGACTGTGGCCCATTTATTTGGAGACAAAGCCCATTTGCAAGGCTGTGAGGAAGAAGTCCCTTCACACACCCGGTGTTGGTACCCTTGGGCTCTTAGTTACGTGCAAAGCCGCCCCAGGTCAAACCGCAACACATCAAAACGCAACGGTGCTGTTCAGGGATTCTGGCTGGCCGCATGTTCCTACCGCAGAGAGACAGAGAGGTTGGAGTATGTTTTATTCATTTCATGTTCAGTTTATTATTTTAATTTATCTTTTTGATTTATTTATATATTATTTCTTTTTCTTTTTTTTTTGGGGGGGGGGGGGGTGAATTCACCAAACTCTTAGATGGACGAAGGGGCAAATGGATAGGGAAACGAGCTGCCACGGACATGTGATCCCCAGAGCCACGGGGGAGCCAGCCTCCGCATGGCGCCCGGAAAAGAGCCGACCTTGGGGCCAACACCTGAGGCGAGAAATCAGGCCACTTGGTTGGGTGAGCGGACAAAGTGAACAGGAAACAACCAAAGACCTTGCAGAAAACCTTTGATTTGTGCTGACCCGCATCCTCCGACTGCAATCGTTTCACGAAAGAGCGGAACAAGCATCATAACCTCCATGCCTAAGATAGCAAAAAGACGAAAAACGCGGGGATGTAACAGTTCCAAAGGAGTGCAACTGTTGGATTCCAACCGGAAAACGGGCCGGGGACTCCAGGCAGGAAAACGCAAATGTTCCCGAGGGACCCATCTTGGCAACCTGCAATCAGGACTTCTCCCTTCGATCACGTTGGCAACATTCAAGGTAATACATGTCCAAACAAAAATGTGGTCAACCTCACAAGCTGGCCGCCCATCCGAACGTCTCTCGTCGCTTTGGTCTCCCGCGTTAACCCGACTGACTCCCTGACTCCCGCTGTACAGGCTGTGGGATCACAGCTCTCCCAGCCACGACAGGCCGTCGTTCTTTTCGAAAACTCACCGTTTGCCTGCCGGATCCCTGGAAAGAATGGGGAAATGGAAGGTAGCACTAGAACATGGGGTGCAAAAAAAACTGACGCGGACGCGGCCGGGATGAGGCTAAAACTGAACCGCCACAGGGACCTTTGGTCCCGGCAACGATTCCGAGTGCCAGCACGCCAGAAAAGAGCTCTGTCCAACTCTAGCGCAGGCCTTTACCTAAGCAGTGGTGATGTGCATGTTCAATCATCTCTGAAAATGTGAAATCTTTGCTTCCTCATTTGCAAGTGGCTGCAATAGCCGCCTCTCCTTGTGTTTTATGATTCAAAAGGGCGACATGCCTTTTGCTGCGCGAGCGCACAGAAAACTGCCCTTTGGCAGACATTACGTTTTGGTGACTCTCAAATGTGGTGCCACTTGCAGCCTGCCAAGACCGACAGTGCGCTGCAAAGACAGGACGTGGAATTCAGATGGCATCCCAGACGTCACAAGCATGTGCGGAAGGATAGGTTTGAACCCATTCGGCCTATCAATGAAGCCAAAGCGGAACACTCTCATGTTGTGATCAGCTCCCAAACCGGAAAGCAACGTTGTTCTTTTGCAGGGACCGTGTTGATCGCTGACGAAGGAAGCGGATGTTCGGATATGCGGGGACAGCGGAAAAGCTGGACCACTCTGTGAGCCACAACTGCAACTTACGTTGCCACAATAGCTGCGAGTAGTGCCCAAGCAGAAACCCTCCGAGCTCTTCCCTTTGCTGAGGGGTCCCCTTCTCACGCAGTAAGTTGTTCCTGGCAAGAGGACCGGGAACTTTCCCTCATCAGCCACTGGCTTGACGTCCCGGACCCTTTCCTGACACCACGATTTGGATCACTGTGCTTGGATCAATTACGTCTTTCAGCTCTTGTTGCCCTTGTTCTTCTTGGATCGCATACGCACATAGGATTCCTAGGATCCCTTCATGTTGATTCAGGGTGGGAGTGTCGGAAATGTGAGGGCGAGCACGCGAGCCCCCATTTGGACCACGTTTGCACCACAAACCCAGCCTTCAACAAAACACATCCCTTCTATGGCTTTCAGCAACCCAACGATCCAAAAAGATCCCCTTCTCAACACGGCGCACAATATCCTCCTTCCCCCCAAGAAAAAGGAACCAAAACTCCCCACCTGCCCCCCCCCCCCCCCAAACCCCAGACCCCCTAGACCCAAAAGCCCCTCTCCGCGCCAAATGTCTCCATCCGCAAATCCATCCACCGGCCTCAGGAACTCCCGGCCGCGCAGCGCCCAGGACTTGTGGATGCCGCTGCTGGCGTTGGAGCTCTCCACCCGCCAGGTGGGCTCCTCGCGCGCCGTTTCGAAAGGGGGAGACCTGGGCCCCGGGTTTCTCTTGGGGGGGAAGCCTAACCGAAAAACGGGGCAGGGGGGAAGGGGGGGTGGGGGGGGGGATGTGTGTTTCTGCTTGGGGGTAAAGCTACTCTATGAACCTAAAACAAAAAGCGGGTAGACCCGCAGCTTCCTTCTAGGGGTAAACCAAACCGGAGGTTTTGTTCAAACTAATTTCAAAAAGGGTTCCACTCAAAAACAAACACATATATATATATATATATATGTATATATATATATATTTTAAGTGGCCTTGGAGCGATGCACAGTTCGCTCCAACGAAACAAACCAAAGTTCGCTGCCACACTGTTGGTTGAAAGCATCAAACCTATCGGGTGTGTCTTTTGTACGGTTGGACCCCCGAAAAAAATGGCTTCGGTGTTCCTTTGGCTTCCCCTTTTTAAACACAAAAAAGACACCAACTCCAAAAAAGACGAGCCACCCCTTTGGCTTCCCCTTTTCAACCAAAAAAAAACGTGGTACCAACTCCGAAAAGAAAAAAAAACAGCCACCCCTTTTAAGCCAATGAAAACGGGCCCAAGCTCCAAAAAGGAAGAAGAAAAAAAGAGGAAAAAAACGGATCGCCTCACCCATCCACCCAACCCGAACGAACGTAACCCGGGGGCTCCAGGAACACCAGGCCCTTGCCCCGATGCACCCAGCGCGTGCCAGTGGAGACATCCTTCAGCTTCACCTCAGTCGACTAACTCCCGAACCCATATAAGGAGGACATCATTTGGACAAAAAGAATTGTGCCCACCCACTATTCAACAAGCTCCCTATTGAAATTGATAGGCCAAGTTGGACAGTTGGGCAAACATGTGTGGCACACCCCGCTCCTTTCTCCTTGGCGTTTGTTTTTTTTGTTCTTTTTTCTTTTCTTCTTTTAATCCTGGGTGGGCCCAGTAAAAGGGGAAACAAGTACGCACACCCGCTTTTCAGAAAGTTTCAGAGAGTTCCCTATGGAAATTCATGGGCCAAGGTGTGAGATACGAAAAGGGCACAGGTCACTTTTTCTACGAGGTCCCACAGGGTTCACGTTCAACTCAATTTTCCGACAATTGCGGGGGGCACCCAAGTTCACTGCAACCCCAGTTTAGACAGCTTCAAGCCGGGTCAAATGAGCACTGCCCGGGTTTGCACTCCATGCTTCATCCCTCGTTTCCGCCAGACGGCAGGTCCCCGGTAAATCTCCAAGCCGCATACTCGTCATCCTGCAACACGATGGCGTCCCTCACGGCAGAGGCGGTGTCCTGAACAAGCAAAGGATCATGTCATTTCACCACAAATCAAAGGCGGGGGAAGTGTGGCGTAGATTGCCGCTCTCCTGCTAAAGAATGCAAAATACCACCATCAAGGCCTTTCCCAGGCCTCAAAAACAGCAAAGAACCGCACATCTCCCGCATTTCCTGACCAAGCCGAACACAAGCGCTGAAGGCCAAGAGGCGTAGGGGCCCGGGAACCAGATGCAAGGGCCCTTCACCATGGTGGACTTCCCCGTGAGCTTATTCAGCACCGTGATGTACCTTCAGCGCAGCGTTTCGCCCCCCAAATTGGAATCCGCGTGGAATTGTGAAATAAATCCATGGGAGCTGGAATCCCATGGAAGTGAAATAAATCCATGGGAGTTGGCATGAAGTTGGTGGGTGTAAGAATTGGTTGGAGGCTAGGTGCGGTGTCCCATTTCGCCTCTGCAAGAACAAAGGGCTCAGATCCCGTTCAAACCGATCCAAACCACCTAAGGGCTGCCTGAATCGGTGCGCCGGAGAACGCGCAGCTCCTTCACGCGCTTCCAAAATAGCTGCCGAGGCTCAGCTCTACCCAAGCTTCAACTAACTTCTTTCGCAGCGGCAGCTTCAAAATACGTGCAAAGTCCATGCATTTCCCAAATAAACAATGCCCTGCTTCAAAACTGCCGAGTCAGGTGGGGCGTTTGAAAAGGGCCTCAATCAAATCCATAACAAGCAGATTCACTTTGTGGTCCCCGCGTCGCCACCTTTGCGGGGGAAGCAGGACCAAAAAACCAGCGCTTTCCAGGTAAGGAATGATGCCGGAGAAGTCCACTCCGCCAGTCAGAAGAACCTCCGAACCTCACTCTGAAACTCACACTTCCCGGCTTCGGCTTGCCCGAAGCTTCAGCCGCGCCACACTCCGCCCAAAACTCCAAGCCCAAGAACTCCAAACCTCACCCTGAAGCCCAGCCCCCGCCCGAAGCTGCCACGCCACTGTGTGCAGGTCAAGCTCGTGCTGGTGCCCTTGGTCCACTGGTCATAGGGCCCAGGAAACCAGACGCACGGGCCCTGGCGGCTGGCGTCGGACGCGCGAGCCAGCGGACTCCCCTCCAAGAGCAACCTATGAGTCGCACCACTTCCCCTTCCAAAAGTGGCTATAACTTTTAGTGGTTTAATACGGAAAGCCCTTTAGTTGGATCAAAAAGTTGAAGTCCTAACATCCAAGCAAAATGCGAGTAATTGACCACCAATACACCCCCCCTATTCATTCAGAAATCTGGGGTTGACATCAAGGGGGAGCTTTACGCTGAAACCTGCATCCATGCACGGGCGCAGGTTCCTGCCAGCCCGGCGCTTCCGGCATTTCACACACCTCCCATATCCCATGCGTTTCGCACTGCGCAAATCGCGCAGCAGACACGGTTTTGTCCCAGAAAACTCCAAAGCGGCGCAGCCTTCCGAGCGGCGACGCTCGGAGAAACCGGAAACCGCCCGCCTTGTCCACCCGGCGGTCGCCGGTGGCGGTGTTCTGCACCGTGACGTAGTCCGTGCCGCTCAGCCAAACCCCACTCCCCTGCCTCGGCGCGGAGAGCGGCGCTTGCGAGCCCGGCGCGAAAGCGCGAAACGCACGGCGCGAGCGAGAAAAAAAAAGGAAATGGCCATGCGGCATAACCTATGGCTCCAGTTTCAGGGGTGGATGAGTCCATTTGCCACCGTTTTTTTGACGTTCACCAGGGGTACAGAGTTTTGACCCACTGCCAAATGGCGATGCCCCTACGCACGTTTGCTCCAAAAAGTATGTTTGCCCTGGGGACAATGTTGCAAACACAAACAGTTCTGCCAGCCTCCACTCCGGTTTAAAAATGTCCGAGTCCCGTTCTTCATGACTGATGCCGACAAACTCGAAGTCACCGAACCGAGGGTGTTTTTTTCTCGGCCGAGAGTCTCCCACTCCTCGTAGGGACCGGGGAACCAGATGCAGGGGCCCTTCTCCACCCGCCGCGCCCCCGTGAGTCGGTCCTCCACGGACACGTACTCCTTCAGACAAAGGCGGGAGGCGCGAAGCAACTTGGGGGGGAGGAGGGTACCCAAGTTTGGTTGGACCCCCACGCAAGTTTGCGGGGTTCCATGTAGAGGCAGTTTGTTGGATCCCTTTTGGTTGGACCCAAGTTTTAACCCAAGTTTGGTTGGACCCAGGAAACGCAGGCCGGACCATTGGTATAGACCTATTAGTCAGTCAAGCAACCGTGCTGCTGAGACGAATGCCGTTGAAGACCTTGGCTGGGTCAAGTGAAGGCAAACTAAGGGATGCTCAGGCAAGCAGCGAGTGCAAGTGTCCATCAAATCACAGCTGCAAAGGCATGGCTGAGCATGTTATGCACCTCAATCTGAGTGTATGTTCCCAGAACCAATGGCTGGAAGCTTCGACCCACAATAACAAAGAAAGCTCCGTTCTTTCACACAACCTCATATGAGCAGTGCCCAGAACATAAAGTGGGATCACCATAACCCTGCTCAACCGAGTAGTAGAACCGAGCACTAGAACCAAGAAGAACCAAGCACAGGTGTCCTTTTTTGGAAAATAGATGGCCCTGGTAGATGATTGAGCCACCAGGTAAGCCAGAAATCGCCCAACCTGTTTTTTAAGCAAACCAACCAAAAAGGACACCTATGGAACATGTCCAGTAGTGAAATCGATTCCCTTTAACACCAACAGGGGAAAACTAACAAATATTCATCTCAGCAATTGGAAGTAGCAGAACCGAGCACTGGAACCAAGTACGGTGGATGGAGGAAATCCATTTCGCACCAAGTTGAACCACACCAAGCCCATTAGTTGGTATTTCCCGAATCATCAGAAACCAGGGTTTCTCCACGGTGCGAGTTCTGGATTTCGCAATCCACGATAGAACCAAAGCAGATCCGCTCGGCCGGGCCGCCTTTCCTTCTTCCCGGGGCCCGGGGATCCACACCAGCGGCCCCCGCTGCACCCTGCGCTCGCCGGTCTGCCGGTCCTGGCGAACAAAAACCCGCCAACTTCTCGGGCGGGTTGAGGAAAAACCAGGATGACAGGGGACACTGGATTTTGTTCAGGCAAAAAGGTTGCAATTGAATGGCGGTGTCCATTGAAACTGCCCCTTTTGAAAACTCCGAAGAAAAAAAAGACGGGAAATCGAGGAAACCCTGGATGAAGCTTGCACGAGAAAGTGACAAAGTCCAACTCCAAGACCCTGACGTAGCTGAGAAACCGGCCTGTTGAGATCACTGGCTTTGGATGCAAATCAACATTGGGGCCTTCCCCTAGTGTCTATGGGCTGATCTCGGAGTCTCATCGAGCCCCTAGCAGGCTGCCGAACGTCTGTCACATATTGCGCGAGAGAAGGGCTCATGTCTGAGGATTTTCCTATTACACCCTGCGATTACGCCCCAGGGAATGACCCTAAACAGTCCTAAACCAACTAACATAATCAGGGTTTGTCTTGAAATAGGCTAAAATGGGTGATTCCCCCCAGAGGGCGTGATAAAGCGGTGCCTTGGAGAAATCCTATCCACCGAACTGTCTTTGACAAAATCGAGTCATCAACCCGACCGCAAGACCGCAAGCCGGCGCCTCGATCAGCACGTACCTGAGCCATGAACAATCGTTGCAGCCCAAATGATCCGCTGCCATGTGGCTGTGGGTCAAAAATATGTACCCAAAATGGAGTCCTGGTAAATGGAGACATGGACTAAAACCTGCGGGTCCCGGGTGGTTTAATTTTGACCCATACCCATGTCCATTTCCACAACAACCCTGACCAGGGCTTCCCAGTGTGTATCAGCCTTCTTTGAAGAGCATGTCTTCCGCCGAAGCCTCCACATTCAAACAACCTCTGTGCAGGTTCAAAAACCCTGATGAGGGTATTTGTCACAGCAGCGATTTGGACCCACAAATGGTGGCTTTCCTCTGGACTTACCTTTCAACCAACCTCAAGAAAGGGTACCAACTCCAAATCTTCTCGAAATGGATTCAGACCCATCCGTTCCAAGTACAGCCGTTTCCTTCTCGTTTCCTTTTTTGAAACCCAACCAACACGAGGGCCTCTTTGATTTCGAGACAATTCCCCCCCCCCCAAACCCCCGCTCTCGCGTCAGGTCGGGTGGCTGCATGCTGGTGAGACTGATGCCCTGGCCGAGGCCCTGCACGGTCTCATAGGGCCCCAGGAAGAAGAGCCTCAAAAAGATCCAAAAACGAAGGCGGCGGTTCAGGAGGGGCAGAGGGGGTAGAAGATTCTAGGAAGCTGGCTAGGAAAAAAGCTCTAACCAAACAACCCAAAGGCTGTGGATTGGGAGAAGCAAAACCACTTTCCTAGCCAAACGAACTCGTGATTCTTCTCGATTTGTGAAGAATCTTCTTGCCTTCCCCTCTCTTTTCCTTTCTTCAATCAGTTTCCTAGAAGAATCTTCTTGCCCCCTCCTTCTCTTCTCTTCTTCTCTTCTTCTCTTGCCTTTGGTTTCCCCCTGGACCAAATTTCTGCCTTTACCAGCCATGCCTGGGGCCGTGGACTGCCCGCTCGGAGCCGTCCACCGCATCGCGCACGCGAACCTAAGGCGCCGTGAGGGGAGTTTCGGCGGAAGGGAGACCAAAAGGAAACCAACTGGTTTTAAGGGGAGTCCCTCAGTTGAAACGGATCCGTCTCCCAAGTTGCCCTAGCCTTCTTTCTTTCGCTCGCCGGGGCCAACTGCCAAACCTCGTCAACTTGCCCACTGGTCACTGCGCAAATCCCTTGTTCGGTCAAACGTGAACACAGGCGCCAGAAAAACTCACCTCTCATGTTGCGCATCCCTCCCCCAGCCCACCCACACCCTGACGTTGTTGTTTTTTTCGCGCCGGGCCACGTAGTCGAGCACACCCAAAGTGATGGCCTTCACCACACGGCAGTGCTTGAAGGGGTTGATCCACACCAGTCCAGGGCCTCAAGCCGTCAAGGCGCACAGAATGGCAGAAGCTCTGGGAGTCGGTAAGTTACACCCTGGTGTTAGTCCAGACTGGTGCAGCTCGAATCCAGCTTTTGTTTTGTCCGTTTCAAACGGAAGTGGGCAGTCAGGATGGCTCTCCAAAAAATCACGGTCTGAAACCTTGTCAGCCAAAGCATGTCTGTTGGCAGAGGCGCCGTTCACAACGGTCACCGTGGTGAGATGCTGAACCCGGAGCTGCTCGTCCATGCGCAGAAACCGCACCTCGAAGGAAAGCACTGCAAGCATTGGAGAGATTCATGTGGGTAAGTGAACACCATATGGCGTCCCTTTAAACCCGACCCAAAATGGGCCCAACCAAACCAGAAACAAAACAGACACCCAACCACCCCCCACAAAACCACCAAAAGCTCAGTACACCTCGAAAAGAGCACAACCATGTTGCCACAACAAAGGCTGAGGTGGGCACCGGACATAGCATGTTGAGCACGCACTGGAGCAAGATGAGAACGAAGTGCCACACGGAACTGCCAGGGGCTTGGACATGGCCCGGGTGTCAGTTCGCCAACCGGACTCTGTTTGCAAGTTGTTGTTTTTGTGCCGGAAGCCTTCCGGCCCAAGAAAACAACCTGGTGCTGTCGAGCCTCCAAAGAATCAAATCGACTCTGACTCTAGCTCCTCAGCGAAAAAACCTGCCATATATTACTCCCCATCATGAAAGGGGGAGGGGGGGCAAGGTTGCCCCGGTTTTTTGGGGCACCCCCTTTTGTTGGACTCAAACCCATGCGCCCACCTGGGCGTGGCTTCAGCGAGGTGCGCCTCGAGCGGCGAAAAGGGTCGAATCCGAGCGGCTGCAGTGCGACCTTTCCTCTGGGCGCGAAGATTTTGGTGCTTTTGTTTGGTCTGTTTTTTGGTCGCGAAGATGAGGGTGCTTTTCTTTTGCTGTTTTTTTTGCTGTTGTTCCTGACGGAAACCCTTTTTTGTCCACTAACCCCTTGAAACCAGCGTTTGGACGCACTTTCATGAACCAGAAGCTGCGTTGCCTTCTTTCAACCGGTCATGGAATGACTGGGGTTCTCAGCTCTGCTTAGGGCAACTTGGCTTCTGGCCGCCTTCCCAGGATGGTCCAGGCGATGCGCCTCAAGTTGCAAAATGTCGCAGCTTGTTGGAATAAAACTGGCTGTGGGTCAAAAATAGGGACCCAAAATGGAACCCTGGTAAATGGACACATGGACTAAAACCTGCGTAACCCCAGCTGCTTAATTTTGAGCCATACCCAACTCCCTTGCGGAATGTGCTTGTAAACGGCTTGCCGACTCGCCCCAACAATCGGGTCGTTTGGAGCAGTCGAATCGATCACCACGCTCGTATCGGCTAAGTGTGAACAGTCATGCGATGCTGCGACGCTGCAAATCCGCAACTTGGCTCGCTACACAAATGGCCTCATCATCATTCTTGATCTAAAACCAAAACATGGGTGTGTCTTTCTTAGAGACCCCCAAACATGCAAACATGGCGCTTGTCCTTTTGGTGTCCCTTCAAAACCACCACCTGAGCCTAGCCACGCAGAATATTCTGACAGATCTGCAGGTCCGTCCCCCACAGTCACTTGGCGCTCAGCCAGGGCAGCTCTGAGGAAATGAGATACGCAAGTGCGGGCATACTCTGGATGTGCACCTGGGCGCCTTCAACACGTTCGTCCGACATGGTCCACAAATGGCTGTGGGTCAAAAATAGGTACCCAAAATGGCTTGCCCTGGTAAATGGAATCAATGACTAAAACCTGTGGTCCGATTCCTGGTGGTATACTTTTGATCCATACCCACATGCTTGCAGCCCAGGCGCCTCCGAAACCACATCCTGCGGTCTCGGCCTCTGAGGCCTCTCAGTCAGGCTGAAAATTGACCTTGATGGTGCGTTTTTTGTAGGGAATGAGTTTGAATGACCCCTATATACCATTCCCTTTTCGGGAATCCCCAAGGTTCATTCCCAAAACCTGGCTGTTTGAGGGCCCGAACTATATCGGGAGGTCTGGGCGGTGAAACACCTGAGAACCGAAAATTCTCAAAACCTGGCTGTTTGAGGGCCCGAAATTGATCGGGAGCGTCTGGCTGTTTGAGGGCCCGAAATTGATCGGGAGCGTTTGGACGGTGAAACACCTGAGAACCACCGATTCTCAAAACCTGGCTGTTTGAGCGCCCGAAATATATCGGGAGCGTCTGGGCGGTGAAACACCTGAGAACCACCGAAAATTCTCAAAACCTGGCCCGAAATTGATCGGGAGCGTCTGGGCGGTGAAACACCTGAGAACCACCGACAATTCTCAAAACCTGGCTGTTTGAGGGCCCGAAATTGATCGGGAGCGTCTGGGCGGGGAAACACTTGAGAACCACCGAAAATTCTCAAAACCTGGCTGTTTGAGAATTTTCGGTGGTTCTCAGGTGTTTCAGCGCCCAGACGCTCCCGATCAATTTCGGGCCCTCAAACAGCCAGGTTTTGAGAATTTTCGGTTCTCAGGTGTTTCACCGCCCAGACGCTCCCGATCAATTTCGGGCCCTCAAACAGCCAGGTTTTGAGAATTTTCGGTGGTTCTCAGGTGTTTCACCGCCCAGACGCTCCCGATCAATTTCGGGCCCTCAAACAGCCAGGTCTTGAGAATTTTCGGTGGTTCTCAGGTGTTTCACCGCCCAGACGCTCCCGATATATTTCGGGCCCTCAAACAGCCAGGTTTTGAGAATGTTCGGTGGTTCTCAGGTGTTTCACCGCCTAGACGCTCCCGATCAATTTCGGGCCCTCAAACAGCCAGGTTTTGAGAATTTTCGGTGGTTTTATCGCAGCAAGTGAAGCACCCACTGACTCTGAAATTGGATTCACTGGGTTGCATCGATCGAGGCACCAGTACAGCCATGATCAGAAGTATCAGCCACTCACAGGGCGGCCATGGGTCAAAATCCCGTACCCCCAGTGAACATTCCAATTCTCACTAAAATAGACTAACATGGGTGGTGCATCTACCCCAAAATGGGATCCCATTGGTTTTGACCCACAGCCGGGCGGCCGTCTAAAACCAAGAAGAAAAAAAAAAAGGAGAAGAAAAAAGTGCGAGCTCACGGTTCTCAAGGCATGCTCCCCGCCTGAAGACTTCCATCTCGCCTTGCTTCTGGCTCGGCTTCCAGTCCGCACGCCGCCCACAAGTGATGCATTGCTCCTCGGGTAGCGAGTGCACATCCCCCGCCAGCTGACTCAGGACCACCTCTGGCAAAGTCACAGAAAAATGACCCAATGTCCCTGTCTTGACCAGGTCTCCCGGGGTGATTTCATTTTCTATTTTTCTCCCTCTTCCGAGGCTCAGAGTCCAGAGAGTTCTTTTGATTGCAGAGCTTGCAGCTCCATGTGACCGCCATTGCGTCTCATCAGTCGAAGACTCACCCAACTCAGACGCGCTCGCTCGAAAAGCACCAAATGGGTGTGGCTCAAAAATTAAGGGCTGGGGTTACGCAGGTTTTGGTCTTTGTTTCCATCTACAGCCAAATGAACGCCTGGGCTGGGAGCAGAGTCTGTGTGTGTGGTCTGGATGTGGTGAGTTTGGGTGTAGTGGTTGGGTGGGTCAGAGTGATGTGGTGCATATGGTGCAAGAGCGAGTGAGAATGTGCGGCTGAATGAAGCACCATGCAAAATGAGCCATTTGCTCAATTCGCCCTCCTGGCAAAACCGCATCAGCGACTTAGCTTGAGCCTATGCCAGAGACAGTCCAGCTACATGCCAACTCACAGAACGTCGGACGAGGGACATGTTTGCCCTTCCCAAAGTGATCCCTGTTTCTGCATGTCCCATGTACATGCCCTGGTAGTCAGGAAAAGCCCCATATATCTTTTCTTGATCGCTCTCCAGGCCTAACCCCCTAATTCTTTGTGCATGTTACCACCATGCAATCACCAAATTCCTCTTTTTATTCCATGCTCCGTTACCTTGGAGTCCTCTCGGCCTTCCCTGGGAAGCCACAAGACGTCAACCCGGCCTTGCAAAGGTCTGGATCGGATCTGCCCGATGGCTCACAAACTCAAGCTGAATGCCGGCAGTCTGCTGACTAAGTCTTCTTCAGGTTCTCTTTGGCTCAGAGTGTGTACAGCCCAGCCGACTGACGGAAGGCATCTGTTGATCGGCATGAGCATGTTGGCTGTCGAGCCGAAACGGCTGCACAGGCGCTCCTGGTTGGACATGAGCCCAGCTCCCTTCCCAAACCCTGGCCGAAGACTTCGCCAAGCAACTTCGCGCGCAATCGATGAGGCCGAAACACAAAAACGCCAGCGGAAGCTGCGATCGCCCAGCTCCTGCACCACAAGTACATGTAGTCTGCCGATAGCAGGGTGTGGAGGACCTGCGGAGACGCGCTATGCTTCCCTTTGAAACAATCAACTCACTGCTTCAGGGCTGTGGGAAATGACCACTTCTGTGATACGACAAAAAGTACTTCACAAAGACTAAACCCCCATGTAAAGAGGGAGATTCCCTCGTATCACGGCACGGAAGTGGGGACAAAGACCTTGATCCCACAACCGTGCACAACAAATCTGAATACTTCCCTCGATTCCTCAACTCACGGTTTGTTCGCCCAAACACGTCACAAGCTGGGAACCGCAGGTCATGCCCGGCTTGTCGCAAACATAAGCGCCCCACCAACAACAAGCTGGGAACCAAATATTGCCTGCAGTTGTCCTGGTTTGTGGTCGGTGTGCAAGACAAAGCGGCCGGCTCGAAATGAAATCAAATCTTGCTCCTTTTGGCTTTGTTGGGCAGGTTTGTTTTCCAGGCATGGCCAAAAGTCAAATGGACGGGGCCTGGAGGCACAATTGGCCCAAGATGTCTTGCTTGAAGAATGCAACAGGACCGCACCTATTCCTTTCCGCCGCCACAAATGCAAGCATTCCATCGTGATACGCCGCCACAACTGCATTCATTCCATCGTGATACATCCTAAATAGATCAGCATCTGACGGTGGAAAACCACATTGAGGGAGTTGGAACACCAAGTGCCAACTCACAGGTACCCTCCCACCACCGAACATGGAAATGCGCTAAGCCCCTTTCCAAGAGGAAGGAAATCTTTCTACAGGGGTCTGTGCACTTCCACGTTAGTTGGTGGGAGGGTATCGAGCTTCCATTTGATTTCCCTTCAAGCCAACCCCCAACCCCACTGCCCTCACCAAAAAAAAAATGATTAAAAAGAAAAAAACTACGCGAACCCAAAGGCTCCGAAAGCTCCGAAAGGAGTCTGAGCCCGGAGCATCTGCAAAGAAGAGCTGAAGAAAGTGCTCCCCTGGCTCAGGTGACCGGTGAAACGGAAACCCGTTACCACTCAACCAAGAAACAGCCAAAAACCAAAGGAACCGGACGGTTTTTAGTGCCAAGTCTCCAAGTTCAAGCAACTGTCATCCCACGCCCCTGAGTCTCAGCCGGAGCCCTCAGGCTCTCAGGACCCGGCCCAAGAAGTACATCTTCCCCCAGAAGCACATCCGGATAAACCGCGCCACCTCGCGGCGCCCGCAACGAGCGGCAAGAAGCGGCGGGAGAAATGGGAGAAAAAGCCCTCGGTTTTGGAAGCTCGGTCAGAATGGACGACTCTCGGTCAGAATGGTCCGGGGGGCATGAGGCCAGACCCCCGCTATTACAAATGACACACGAAGGCCGCGGCCACACCGGCAGCATTCTCTCCCCCCCCCAAAAAAAAAAAAGCCAAGCGGCAACGATGAGTCCCACCTGAACAGCAGAGCAGACAGGAAAGCTGCAACCACAAACTGCTTGTTTTTCCGCAAATGGTTCCAGTCATGAATCCGGCCAATTGTGGTGCTTTACCAAACGGCAGCAGGTCGTGTTGCTGTTTTCCAGAAACCATCTGGCCAAAATTGACAGCGCCAAGCCACGTAGTGAGACGTCAGCGGCTCCACCTGTCAAACTTTGGCGCCCGGCTGTGCGCTGTGTGTCCGGTCCAGGGGCAAAAGAGACCCTCACCCTCTTCAGCCCTAATTTGCAACTCGGCTTGCCGTATGCCTGGCACAAGTATCAAGTTGCAAATCTGAATGGATGCCCAACATGTTGGCACCCATACAGGGTCCGCCCTCGTCAGAGATACAAACGAGAAAACTGTTTGTCCACGTGCCCCTACGCCAAAGTTACTCTGAAAACCTACATGGAACCCTCAAAAAATGTCCATGTGATCCCCTCCTTTGATCCGGGCACCATACGTGGTGCCTGTTAGGATTCGGGCCCCCAAACACGGTGAGCTTCCCCTAAAAGGTTGAGTTCCAAACCCCAAACCCCCCAAAAAAAAAGAAAACTCGAGCCCACGAAGCCAATCGCGCGGTTCTCGTTCTCGCGCGATTCCGGGCGCGGGCGCCTCGTGCATCTTCCGCATGAGCCAAAGCTGCGGGAGCAGTCCCATCGCCTCCTGAAACCTCACGGCTCCAAACGGAGCATGGGCGCGTTTGCGTGGTCTCCCGGCTCACGGTGGCTCACGAGAAAACCCCTCTTATGTTGTTTTCGAACAAAAAAAGAACAAAACAAGTGTGTATGTATAAATATACATATATATATAATATATATATATATATGGAGATCATTTACATGGTGATTTATTCATGTCCACCAGTCGTGTCGCCATTAAAACTCACTGCGAGTTGGGAGTGGAGCTTGAATTGTGGCCCCCTTGCACAGCCAACGTGCCAAAATGGCGCTGAGCCCGGGGCATGGTGTAGGAAACCCAGATCTGCATGCTAAACCTGGCAAGATATGCGAGATGCAATCCCCGTTGCCTGCTCAAACCCTTTCAAACTGCTCCGGGCGTGTTAGCACAAGCGGTCCTATTTGGAAAAGTTGGAAACCAGCAAGCCAAACCAGGGCCCTTTATTTTTGTTCAACCAAATCAACCAAAAAGGACACCTGTGTTAGCTTTCCATCAGCGTCCAAACAGGTCACTAAAACCACTCATCGCCAGGATGAAAGAAGAAGGCCAGAACCAGCGCTGCAGGGCATGTCGCATACCTACGAAAAAAGAAAAAAGGCCGCGAAGGCGAGAGGGTGTTGTTTGGCTACCATTTCTGCTGTTCCAATTGGAAACGAATGAGTTTCACCGCAATTGGTGGGTTCGTGGGTTCCCCCTGTTCAAGACGAACCCAAGCCCAAGAACGAGTTGAGTCGGCATTATGTGCATCCTTTGCTTGACTCGCGACAGCGCACACTCTCAGGAACGGAGTAGACCTCGGCTGAGACCCAAACACCAGCTCTCAGACAAGAAAGCTGAACCAGGGCCAATCATCTCCAACCCAGCGAGCGCCAATACGACTCCGAATGCAAAGTTCGGTGTGCTTCCTTAATCTTTCTGGTGACAATGTAACATGGAAAACGGCTCTGCCAAAGCTCTGCTACACGAATGATCCTTATGCATCTCGGAGCCCCGAGTTGTAAGTCCTGCTGGGCGTCCGAATCAATGGCACCGCTGAGAACAGCCGACTCACTGAGCCCGCGGCTGCTTGGGCGCAGTGTGCAAAAATTGGTAGCACATGAAACTAAGGCCCACCGCCACGGCCTCAATCAACGCCCACTTGATTCATCCCCCGGAGACTTCGAGAAATCTACGGAAATTCGAATGACAATCTCTCGAAAGAAGGCCAGTGCGTGTCTCAAAAGAGTCGTTGGAAGCTTCTGCATGGCTTCCTTTTGGTTTCCTTTTGACATGCGGATGGACAAAAATCCTGCACCAAATGGTAGGTTTAGCAACCAGTATTCAGTATGCATCGGCTTTCATCCCTTCCAAGTGCTGCGGTTGGATTTGGTGAATCCTCGGCCAGCGGTTGGGTCCTTCAGAAAGCTTGGGAAGCGAAATGGCCATGGGCCAAAATCCCGGCTATCCCCCAGTGAACATCTCCAAAATGGGTGGTGAATTCACCGAAAACCAACCAAAACGGGATCCCAAAACGGTTTTGACCACAGCCAAATCATCCGAACGCTGGCTGGGTCGCGGGCGGTGGAAAGGCAGAGCTCTAAATAAGCAAACTTCGTCTCCACTAGCCTCGTCTCCATGGACTGCGCGGGGCAAGCCGACCGCCGACGTGCTTGGAGCCAGGTGGATCCTTTAAAACCAGGTGTCTAAACATATTTTATTTTTTTATTTTAAAACCAAGCCCTTGTGGCGGTGTCTGGATTTTGGGCACAGACCCAGATCCAATCTCCCAGTCGGTTTTGACTGGAAACTGAATGTCCAAAATCTAGCAAGCAATCCCTCCTTCAGACAACGCAGCTCCTCGTGAAAAAGTGCTGCCCGGTCCTTTGGAGGCCGCTTGCGCGTTCTTTTGCGCAGCGCTCGTGGCTCATGTCAACAGCTTGTGATCTGGGCCCTCAGATCCCCTGCAAAAAAGTTCCGACTTTTGGTTTGGATGAAACCACAAAACCCTCAGCGAAGGGACCGGACTGGGAGCCACCAAGTGAGGATGGCAATTGCATCAACAAGAAGCTAGGGAGCTGATTCCCCTATTTGATCAAAAGGTCCAGCTTTACATGGGACGACCATTGGGAGAAACCAATGAAAATGCTTTTCATGCCATTTCCCACTAATTGGGAAAAGCTACCCGTGGTGATTTGCCGGCCAGGAATATTGATCAACCTCCGTATGTGTGGCTTGGAATGACACAAATCTGGCTACGCAACAAAACTCGGCCGCGCCGCTGCCTCAAATCACTTGCCCCCCCAATTTGGTCTGCATCGTTGACCGAGCGTAAAGGTACGTCTCAGGTACGTCTTAGCCCGAATATTACATAGGTGGGTTCTGGACTGGTGGGGTGGCATCAGTGTTTCAGCTCTGACCCCACCGGCACTCGATCTGCGGGCCGTACATTGTTTCCTTGTGCTTTGCGCCGGGATTCCCATCGGGTGCCGGCTTCTGCCTCTTTTCGACATGCTCCTTTCCGCACAAAAAAAAAAAACGCAGAGCTTCCCGTAGGTGAAGTCAACTTAGCAAACCTCTCATGCAAACCCGCCAAGCCGTGGAGCAAAAGGCTTGCCATGTCGTTCTGCGGTGTAGCCAACTGCGAGCAATCCATCTGAAAGCGCTGCACGGAGCAGATCCGCGAGGAGTTCAACACCATGTTCCGGCTGATTCCGGGATCAAATGGCTACAGTGCCGCTGCAAGCAAAAAGCTGCACTTTGTCAGAAAGCGGAAGACCGTTCACAACTCAGTTGACGTTGGAAGGGGAGCAAAAAACCGAAATTTTAGCATTTAAGTGGAGATTTCCCACTAAACCACAATAAGCAAAAATGAAAAATGTTTCCCAACACCAACGTTCACGAGCATCATGGCTTCAGACCACACTTCGGCTGGCTGCATTCACGTCTCACGGGTGGGCGCACCCACACACATCTCGAGACAGACGCCAGCAGGTAGGCAGCCTCCCAAGAGTGGACTGGAAATGGAGCACTCTTTTCCCGCCAAGTCAAACAAGCGCATCATCCGTCTGCAAAGTAAACACTTTGGTCTCCACCTTGGCCCTTGGCCCAAAAACAGCGTTTGCTTCTGGCAGAAGCTCAGCCTGACCCCAAGTCTCTGGTTGACGCATGCGGCTGCAAGCGATCGTTCGCCTGGGTGTCGATACTTAGTCCATAGATGGACTTGTGCTTCCAGATCTTGTACAGCAAGATGCAAGATGCACCGAACTGCACAAAGTATCCTGAGCACTGAAGTTGTTCAAATGGCGAATCGAAGTTCTTGTTACGCGAAAGTAAGCAACACCCCTCGGGCTGCGGCCCACAAGAAAGAGGAAAATCTCCATGACACCTCAGAATGGGCAAAGACAAAGAATGTAGTCCTTCAAAATGCACAGGACTTCGGCTGAGCAAAACCTGGCTGCATCCATGGCATCTCAGCTCCGGACCTTTCCAGCTCCAGGGGATCCAAATCCCCCCCACACCCCGTCTTACGAAAGACTGTCGGGGCCGGGCGGGGCGCCTGAGCCTAAAGCCACGCAGGTTAAGCAGTTCGGTCGGGCGATTCCCGAATCGGCCGAGCCGGTCGATGGCGGGTCGCTTGTTTGGAGTCGGTACTCCCGTTTTTTTCAGCAGGTGTCAAGGGGAACCAAAAGGAAAACACGATGTGTTTGTTGTTGTTTTGACGGTACCAAAGTCCTGGGTGGTGCTCAGGGGAACACGGAAGGACAAAAACGTCGATTTTGGGAGGAGCGCCAAAGCATCACACACACGCGCACACACACACACACACTTGTGGTTTGTTGAGGGACGACAAAATGCCACCCTCAAATCACCGCCCACATCTCGGCACCGAGAAACTACGTGGCTCCGACTCGGCGAGCGATCCGCGAGGCGCAACCTTTTTCGTTTATTTTGTGTTTTTTGCTTTTGTTGGAAGCGCCTGCCGTCGCACCTCACAACTCCCCTGATCGAATGATCCGCCACCTCATCCTCCTGCGCCCATTTAGTCATAGTCGACAGCTTCACCATTGCCTCCTCACGTAGCAAGCGCGAGACGCAACCGAACCAGTGACGCTCGGTGGACGGCCTCTCCATGAAGAATGCAACGCTTTCAATCTATGCGCAAAATGGCCGGGGGCGTTTGCAAAATCCGAGCTCTTCTCATCAGGAGGCCCAAATCCTAACGCCTGTCAACCGGACTTTGGTCAGCGCTCATCGACGAGAGTCGGAGGCACTCGCTCGGGAAATCCAGGCGGACGAGGTTGTGGAGCGCTTGGGTGCGTGGAGATGTTAGTTTATTGCATCAGACGAGCGAGTGGGTATTCTTGGCATCTCAACACCCCAAACTTCTCGGCAAGTGAACTCAACGCCCAAATGTAGAAATCTGGTGCATCATAACTGCTTCCGTGATTTTCAGCCCTGACAAAAAAATATCCACAGGCAGTTGATTCACAGGCTCATGCAAGGGTAACGACAATCCCCACAATGTTCTTCCTGGCCCAATGACCATAACCTTTCCGATGAGAAGGTTTTATCCTTTCGCTCACAACCCCAGCTCTCTCAACTCGACGCGCTCGATCCGGATCGAGCCTTTGCGTTCCTTATCCCTTCTTCTCTTCTCCTGTCGAATTTCTCAGGTCTGAAAAAAATATGGGGCCAACGAACCGACCATGCGCATCTTTGTCCGCGGATTGTGGCACATGTGCCAAAGACATGATTGAGCTCCTCGAATGGTCCATCCGGCCAGTTCCAAACCAACCGAGCAACCCTTTTCACAGTATCCACTTCTGTGTGTTTGTTTTCGTTTCTACCCCGCTTTTTGTGGTTCTAAAAACAGAAAGCCATTCAGACAAAAAACTCCAGCGCCCCACTTGTCGGGAGGTCATCCTCCAAAAAAAGGAAGGACCCACCCTGAAACCGACCCACCGACCGGATCGGGAGATCGGCTCGCCTCGAGCTTCCGGCGCTTCTTCTCCTGCTGGGCCTCCACCGCTGGCCTCAGCACATCCTCCAGCGCCACCAAAGCCGCCTGGAGGCCGCCCGGGGCCGCCCGGTACCAGACCCAAAAACCTCTAAAAATGTCAGGCCCCAAAAATCACCATGTTTTTTGGGTGTGCTTTTTTTCCTGGAAACACAATGTTCCACCAGGGCACGACAAATCTACAGGTTTTGAGTCTCTAGGTAAAGTGGAAAATGGTCCGAACCGGGACCGATTTCCCCGAACGTCGGGGTCGATGTGAATCGGTGGGAGGGTAAGAATGGGCTTGGGACGTGACAGCAGTGGTAAAGAGCCAGGACGAAAATGAACATGTGCCTGTACAGCCAAGGCGCGCTTGTTGGGAAAGACCCCTACCCTCTGCGCATGCCGTACAGACATTTGCGGTTACCCGAATAGTTGACCCAGGTGCACTGTAGCGAAGACAGCCAATATTGCAAGCATAATTTGGGGTTGGGACGCGGCAAAAGGCGAAGACAATGGAGGCGCAACCCTGAAGCCGCGAACGCGAAGCCGCCTCTGCAGCTGACTGCTCCGCCTCCTTCTTGCTTGCAGCTGGTTGCCCCGCGAAGGTCTGATTGTCGTAGCACACCACGCAAACCGAGGACTGGTATACGCCCTCCACCTTGATCAAGAATCAGAAGCTCCGAACGCGGGGTGAGAAGGGGAAACCGCCCAAAACGATTTGACCTCTCCCGCTGCATGGGCAAATCTACCCATTTAATGACCGAAGAGAATACAAAAATCCAGCGCCCCACCTGGTCGGTATGATACGCGATGCAATCCTTGGAGATCTCCCTGTCCACCAGCAATCGCAACTGCTCCTCGGAGAAGAAAAGGTCGCGAAAGGCAAGTCAAAGGCAAGTCTGAGGGACAGGGTTCTACTTTTTGAGTACCCCAAGATAGACTTAAACCCAGGGGTTCTCGTTTTGGGGGGAAGGAACCACCCCTGGGTTTAAGTCTACCCTGGGGTAGTTAAAAAGTAGAACCCTGCCGAGGGGACTCTACACCAAAGACATATCCGAGAAGTTCGAAAACCCAACCACCAATCCAAAACCACCAATCAACGGCACACAAAATCAGATTTGCCCAAGGCAAATGCATGAAAACATGAAAGGCCGAGACTCTTGCCCGCAAAACACTCAGCAAAAGCGCATTTTGGCACCACTTGGCCATTCTCAAAATGGGGCACACCACCCCCCAAAACCAATCTCGGTTGCGAAATCTGCTCCCCTGCTAAAAGTGACTAACTTTTGGTGGTTTAATGCGGAAAACCCACAAGTTCGCAAAAAGTTGTTCAGTCCCAACATCCCAGCAAGAACCGCCACCCCAAACCCAATTTCATCAAAATGCGAGCGCCAAGGAGCGTTGAGCTTCTGCTTGGGGCTCACTACCGCCTCCTCCGCGTTCCTCTTCACCCCTCGCTCCGGAAATGTCTCGGGCTCCTGCTTCACCTTCGCAAAGGTCATGGCAACTGCGTCCTCGGAAGAGCGCGGTGTTGCTGAGTCTGCCCTCCCTCCCAACGCACCCGACATGTGTTTGGCAAAACACCAGATACACATCCTTGGCAAATTTGTTTGGGAAGACTGCTTGTAAGAGCCAAGATCCAAGCCGCTACAAGCATCCCATTTGACTCCTTTGATGTTGTTTGCTATTTGCTTACTGGCCACGAAGGCACCTCCCTCCATCCCTCGCCTCGCCTCCCCTGGCCTCCACTCCCTCCCCCCGTCACCCCAAGAACCCATGGCAAAGCCACCACCAGGGTTGGGCAACTTTGACGTGCCAACTCAACGACCCTTTCAGCAACATGCTTGAAACCAGGAAACCCAAAGACTCCATTTCAACCGCCCCCACGTCTTTCTCCGAAATGTGTGGGATTATTTTCCGGTGGGCTCAGATTGGGTTCAGGGTCGGTTTAGGTTGGTTCAGATTGGGTTCGCTGGTAGGTGGCGCAGGGTTGGTGCGCCACTTCCGCCCTGACGACTCCGCCCCCTTGTTTGTCGGAGGCGCCCCCCCGAACTCCATGTCGAGAGCCACGCTGGCGGCCGAGTGCTCCGCCAGCTTCTTGGAGCGGCTGGGCTCGCCCTGACCGGTTGGGCACGTCCAAAAGGGGAGCCGGTCCGTGAGAATGAAACTTGAGTTGGAGACGTCCAAAAAGTTCCCAAAACGGCAAACCTAGTCTTGGTTGACCTTGGTGGAGCAAAGATTTTCAATCTTAGCGGTTAAGTGGGGATTTCCCATTTCCAGTTCTTGGATGACTCAAACCCACAAAAGCACGTCCAAAACGGGGGACCGGTCCGTGAGTACTAGAAGGAAAATCGGAAGCTCGAGTCAACCACCAACAAGTCGCGCCACGGCTTATTCCGGGGAGATGAAATGGGATGTTCTTTCGGCTCACACGTCAAATCAAAACGGCCTTCCAATCAGGTGGCCTAGACTCGAAAGCAATGATGAAAATAGACAATGTCGTTGGGCGGACGGCCCACATGTGACGAACCCATGCCGAACGAAACTCTTGGACTAGCACCAGATCAACAATCAAATGGCTTATCTTAGCCATTTGCCAGGGCAAGCCATCTTGGGGTTGCCCTATTCTTCACTTATGGGGGTTGGGGGGGAAGGGAGGGGAGGGGGAGGGAGCCCAAATAAGCTCTCAATATGGCCTTATTTAGGGCTTATTTGAGATCCCCCCCTCCCCTCCCTGCCCCCCGGTCCCCATGATTTCCCCCACAGCAGGGTCGAGAAAAAAAAAAAAAAAAGACGCACGACGCAGACGTAGGCGCCTTGTAGGGTCCACCGCGGAAGTCTATGGCGCTCACCGTGGCGGTGAAGATACTCGCGCCGTCCGCCGCCTTGTCCTCCACGGTGTAGACGATCTCGTTCTTCTCCAAGGGCCGCCTCACCTGACTTGACGGCCGTTTGCTTTTGGGGCCTTCTCCTTCTTTCCCGCTCCCCCCAACAAATGAGACCAAAAGGTAGTGAGACCAAAAGAGAAAACCAAAGGGCCGAAGAAATGAAAGAGAAACCAACTGAGAGGTTTATGAGACCAAAGGGCCAAAGAAAAAAACGAACAAATCGGGGCGCCAAAAAAACAAGAGACTCGGGCGGAGTTGGGTAAAGGTCCTCGGGAAGGCAAAGACTTTGCTGCTCAGTGCCTACCACGTTCGGCTGCCCGCATGTCATTGGTGCCGAGTGTGCCCTTATCATTGGTGATTTGTTTCCTGATTGCTAGGGGGGTGCGGGTGGATGTGTCTGTGGAGGTGCGCATGTGTGTGTGTGTGTGTGCTTTGCGCTGGTACCAAGCGCGATGATTAACGGGGGATTCGGAAAATGCCAAGCATGATCGTGGTGAGGATGCAGTGGAACGTGTGTGCGTGTGTGCTAATCGTTGTTGCCAAGCCAGCTCCTTGGTGGGGGCGGGGGGGGCAAAGGCAGGATGTGCGGCGCACGAGCAAGACAAGGTGCTGTTGCTCAAAGCTTCTGCAATGGGGTTCCATAACTCAACAGCTTAGAAAACATTCAACTCAACTGAGAAACCAAATAGGGGCCCCTCTTTTGGCTGGTTTCAATTGAATTTGGAAGGCACCCCAACCAACCAACCATTTTGAGGGGTCCCGATTTGGGAGGACAACACTGTCTCGTGACTGACGGCTCAGCCTGCTTGGAGTAGAGCTGGCTGAGCTTCCCGATCCAGTTCTCCTTCACCTCCGCCACGGCCACAGAACTCACCGCCTCGGGCTGGTGCTGCAGGAACTCGCAGCGCATCTGCAGCGCGGACTGCCAGAGCCTCGCACGGACTCTTGGAACCTCACCCAACCCATGGCGTGGAAGCAAAAACTCTGGCAGCTCCATGCGACTTCGGATGCCAAAGAAAAAATCCGCGACATCGAAATGAAGAAGCATCGTCTCGGTGAAATGTGGACTAAGGCTAGAAGTGTTGGTCTTTGGGGAGCAAAGCGGCCTTAATCAATCCAAGACCATTGGAATGGAATTCCAAGGTACCAAAGTGGTTGATTCCCTGGACTGCTTTGTCACTTTGAAAGCATTCCCTGGGTACAGAAAGTGGCAACCTAAGCCCCGGTGTCTCTAAATGCGTGGTGTCCCATTGGAAAACCAACCCCAAAAGGGCAGTTAAAACCCCCCCAAGAAGGGATACCAACTCCAAACAAGACAAACCCACAGAGACCCCTAACCCTCCCCAACAAAAAACAAAAAACAAACGCGCCAACTCCCAAAAGAACACCCAGACAAAACCCCCACCTCCCCGCCACCAGCACGCCCTTTTCGACCCCCCCACCGCTCCTCCACCGCCCCCCCGCCCCACCCCACCCCCCGACCGACCGACGACCCCCCTCCCCCCCCCCCCCCCTTGCGCCTCTCCACGGAGTCGGTGCTCACCGACAAGTCCACAAAGGCGTCAGCCACCGCCTGCATCGACTTCTGCAGCTCCAGGTGCCACAAGTCCAGCCGCTCCTGCAGCGAAACCCACACCGAAAACACAAAGAAAAACACGGGCCAAACGCGGGCCAAACCGCCAAAAAAATGGGAAGCTGAAGAAAACACGGAAGGAAGGAAGGAAGGAAGGAAGGAAGGAAGGAAGGAAGGAAGGAAGGAAGGAAGGAAGGAAGGAAGGAAGGAAGGAAGGAAGGAAGGAAGGAAGGAAGGAGGAAGGAAGGAAGGAAGGAAGGAAGGAAGGAAGGGAGACAACACGGAAAATGCGGGACAGAAGAAGAAGAAAAAGGAAAGACGCGGGTTTTTGTTGCTTGTTGATCCATGCTTTGTGTAAGTTGGTAACCAAGAAGGCGACTTTCAGCTCACCTTGATTTAATTGACAGTTTCTGTCACCTTTATGCAAGACTTGTGTCAGGCATTTGAAAACGGCACACACGTGCCTGTGTAGTTGTGTCTGGGTGCTTTTGTAGCTGTTTGTCTGCGTCTGTGTGTCTGTGTCTCTGTGTGTCTGTGTGTGCGAGCGTGTGTCTCTGTGACTGTCTCTCTGCCTCTCTCTGTCCCTCTCTCTCTGTCGTGTGCTGCGTGTGTCGGCTGCGGCGGCCGCCGGAGGAAGGCGGCCGGGGGGCGCCGGGCCAAAGGCGGCCGCTCCATGGCCGGCGACTAAGAACCCAACGAGCGTCAAGGCGACAGTGAACCCAACGGCCTCTCAGTGCTTGAGGATAAATCGGTCTAGGCAAGTGGTGTAAAGGTCGTCAGATGCAAAGGCGAAAAAGAAGAGTCAGCTTGGACAGGGAGCTGTGCGTGATCTGAATGAGTAGTGCCTGGCATTTGTGTTTCTTGATTTGAGCCAGTGTTGGCTACGGCCTCTGACATTGCTTGAATACGAGCCAAGCAAAGGTGGCCGCTTGGTGTCTCAAAAAAGCGAAGTTGGCCAAATGTCCAGGGTGGCAGAAGTGAAACTCCGCACGCCCGCCAGCCTGCCCACAGACCCACGCACGCACACGCATACGCACAAAGTGACACACAACGACCCAACAGAGACAGACAGACAGACAGACGGACAGACGGACGGACGGACGGACGGACGGACAGACAGACAGACAGACAGCCAGCCAGACATACAGACAGACAGACACAGAGGGACGAACGGACAGACAGACAAACAAACAGACAGAGGGACGAACAGACAGAGCAACAAACAGACAGACAGACAGACAGAAAAACAAACAAAAACAAACGAACAAGCAAGCGAATGAACGAGCAAACAAACAAACAAACCAACAAACAAACAAACAAACAAACAAACAAACAAACAAACAAGCAAACAAAAAACAAACAAACAAACAAATAAACCAACAAACAAGCCAAACCAAACCAAACCAACAAACACACGCACACACGCAAACAAACAAACACACAAACAAACAAGCTAACAAGCAAACAACCAAGCAAACAAGCCAGCAAGCGAGCGAGCCAGCAAGCGAGCGAGCTGGCAAGCGGGCAAACAAACAAACGAACAAACAAACAATCAAAAACAGCAAACCTAGCGAAACACCAACCAACCAACAAACCAACCAACCAACCCAACCCAACCCAACCCAACCCAACCCAACCCAACCCAACCCAACCCAACCCAACCCAACCCAACCCAACCCAACCATCCAACCAACCCAACCCAACCATCCAACCAACCCAACCCAACCCAACCCAACCCAACCCAACCATCCAACCCAACCCAACCCAACCCAACCCAACCCAACCCAACCCAACCCAACCCAACCCAACCCAACCCAACCCAACCCAACCCAACCCAACCCAACCAACCCAACCCAACCACGCGCGATGCAGCCACGCAGACTTTTGCTTTCACTCAAAAGCCGCAGGGTTCAGCATCATCCACCGAATTCTCCTCTTGGCACACCGCTCTCCTGGCCGATTTCGGTTCGAGTATGCGCAGAAAAAAGGGGCGACAGCCACGGCCACGCCGCTCCGCGCGCTGGCCTCAGATCCTCGAGGCCGGCCTTGCCCTCTGCAAACCCGAAGCGGGAGAGCAACTCCTCGAAGCCCGGAACCTGCATTGGGTGGCAACCCTCACGTGAAGAAGCTTCTCCACTCAGTGAGCAGCATCCTGAGAGGGGCATAGCATGCACCGAAAGCTCTTCTCTGATGGCATTATCAAATCCCTCAATGGCAAGACCTCGTTCATTCCCGCACCTTCTCGTCAATGTCATTCCACCTGAGAACTAGGCGGTGCGCTTTACAACTCTCAGACGCCACTGGAAACCAGGTTGGTACTCAGAAGCTGCGTCCTTTGCTTGCCACCAGTTATGTCGCTTCCAAGCGATTCATCCTCCAGAGCAATGCCCCTTCATGGGAGTTGATGGCTTGTAGCGCAAACTCCGTGGATTTTGGGCATTTGAACAATCACAAACAACCAACACTTGAAGAACAGCCTCGTTCTGTCTGGCATAATTCACCAAACTGACGCATTCTGAACTCCGAACATGTCAGAGCCATGCTTGTGGAACACATGAGAGTTGATCAATACTCCTGGCCCCAAAATAACGATGGGTACGTTTGCCCAGTACGTGGGAAATAGCGTCTTTCTTGTGTCTTCCCTCAACCCCCCCATCATTTATTGCACTTGATGCCACCTCTCCCGCCCCCCCCCCCCCTGTTTCCTACTCACCAGGGGTGACTCAAGATCGTGCGGCGTTTGCTCCCTGCGTCTCATCCTTGTTTTGCATTATCCTGTCTAAAGGATTCCTCAGTGGAAAACAAACTACGCAGTTGAGAAAAAGCGAGATTGGATGTTTGTTCTTGTGTTTCAAGTTAAGTTGGGCGGCAATGACAAAGCGATCTCACTGAGCTTGACCCACAAAAGCAACACAAGCAAGAGCGATGTCTGAAACGCTCTACCCTAGAAGTCATATTAAGTCTTGCAGTTTCGTGAGGGTTATGTTGAGCTGTTCCTGATTTTACGGATTTGGCATAGAGATGCCAACCGCAAGATAAACGGTCCAATGGCAGGAAAAGGGACTACCGAAGTGCAAGTCAACAACCACAGTCTCCCCAAGCCCGCCTATGCCCTTCATGTGTTTGTGAAGCAAAGTGCGTGCCAGCGCTTGTCCATGTTTCCGATGGATTCCCAGCTACTGCTGTGTGTGTACATGTTTTTCTTAGGGGACCCCCCGCAAAAACAAAAACGCGCAACGCTCATAATCAAACCGCCAAAAAGGGGTGCCAACCCCAAAAAAGCCACGCGCCGCCCATATGCTGACCATTCGGATTCGACCCTCTCCACGCCTCTCTTCACCCAGCTCTTGCTTGAGCAGCTGCTGAGCGTCGGAACCGAATGCCTCAGATCCCGGCAGCGATGAAAGTTCTCCCGCTCCAAGGAGAAGGGTACCCAAGGAACAGCAAAAAAGTTGAGTCTCTGGTTTGGCGTCCTTCCATCTCTCTCCGTGGTTGTCTAGCCCTCCAAACGCCTCAAACCATATTGGCCAATGAGCCCTGCACAGCTTGTCAATTGCTCAAAGCGTTCGCATCAACATCGAGGTTGGTCTCCAGCAGCCATGATTATGCCCAAAACGTAAGGCAAATGGGTGGCTCAGAACTAAGCTGCTGGAACAAACCGCAGGTGTTCCTCTTTTCCAGAAAGCAAAAAGCTGGAACAAACCGCGGGTGTTCCTCCTTTCCTGCAAACAAAAAACCAAAAAGGCACCAAGTGTCATTTTTGGGGGCTCCAATTCTTTCCAGCCGCCAAAGACACGCCGGCCGCCGGAAAAAACCTCCGCCAGGGCAAGCCTTTGGCCGAGCCGCGGCCCGGCGCTGGCGGCGGAAGGCCTCCGTGGCGTTGGGCGCCGGCGCCGGCGTCGCGTTGCCGACGGACCTCGGCTGGGAGTCCTCTGGATTGTCAGTTGTAGAGGCGCGAAAGAAGAAAATCAAAGATTGAAATGCTTAACGAGAGGATTTTTAGGAGCCGAACAAAGAGACGCAAATAATTCCAATTTATCAAAGGTCTGGAGAACCATGGATGTCGAAACAAACCTCGTAAGCTCGAAGAAGATCCTGGAATGAAGTCTGGAGTTCGATCAAGCTCATGGGGTTGAAAGACACGGT
>CAUJNA010003684.1:425000-455416 GCA_963377175.1 Effrenium voratum | reverse complement strand
CACACACACACAAACACAACCACACACACAAACAAGCACACACACACACAAACACACACACACACACACACACACACACACACACACACACACACACACACACACACACACACACACACACACACACACACACACACACACACACACACACACACACACACACACACACCACCACACACACACACACACACACACACACACACACACACACACACACACACACACACACACACACACACACACACACACACACACACACACACACACACACACACACACACACACACACACACACACACACACACACACACACACACACACACACACACACACACACACACACACACACACAACACACACACACACACACACACACACACCACACACACGCACACACACACACACACACAAACACACACACACACACACACACACACACACACACACACACACACACACACACACACACACACACACACACACACACACACACACACACACACACACACACACACACACACACACACACACACACACACACACACACACACACACACACACACACACACACACACACACACACACACACACACACACACACACACACACACACACACACACACCACACCACACACACCACACACACCACACCACACACACCACACACACACACACACACACACACACACACACACACACACACACACACACACACACACACACACACACACACACACACACACACACACACACACACACACACACACACACACACACACACACACACCACACACACACACACACACACACACACACACACACACACACACACACACACACACACACACACACACACACACACACACACACACACACACACACACACACACACACACACACACACACACACACACACACACACACACACACACACACACACACACACACACACACACACACACACACACACACACACACACACACACACACACACACACACACACACACACACACACACACACACACACACACACACACACACACACATAGACACACACACACATAGACACACACACACACACACGCACGCACACACACACACACATACAAGTGAGTATATCAATATGTACACACGTACACATAACGCACCACATACGGACATACACTTACACATGCATGCATACACGCATACGCACATACGCGCATGCGCACATGCGCACGCGCACACGCGTGCATGCGCGCCTGCACACATACTCACTCACACATGACATACACACGTGCAGACATCCGCATGCCCACGCATACGCGCAACATACTCACATACGCACACGCCCACACACCCACACACCCACACACCAACCCCACCCACCCGCCCACCCACCCACCCACCCACCCACGCACGCACGCACGCATGCACGCACGCACGCATATTCCTTTACACACATATACACAAATACGCATATACACGCATACTCACACACACATACACACACACAGATGGGATCCATTGTCATGCATTCAGTGCTTGAAGCCACGGGTGTCGAGTAGGCTGAGCTTGGCCATGTCTTCCATGTTACACCAGCATCGGATGGGCAAGTAAGCAGAACACCTGTCGACTGCACCGTGCATCACAAGTCTGTTGCTACTGAAGTAAGTAGACTGAAGTCTGAACAAGCAATTTTGACTCAAGTCTGAGTCTGGTACTCTAGCAGAGATCACATTTACAAGCCAACTTGAACCCTTGAGGTAGCAGCAATTGCCTTGCTGCCCTAGCCAGGATGAGACCATTCCCCATCTCTACAGCCGCAAACCGAGCCGCTGGCAAGGTTTCGTCGCGGGAAGATGCGGGTTCTAGTCAATTGACTCTATTGGCGGCGAGTCAACATGACCGATAATCACATAAGCACATCACCCTCCTCAGCATCGCCACTTCAATTCGTTTCGTCATGCTGCGCTTGAGAGTATTCTTCAAAGTAGTATTTTCCGATTCCATGCGGGAAAGACTCGTTCCCAAATCCATCGGTCACGGTGTTTCAAGCTACAAGGTGGGATTCTGGGCCACGGTGAAGACTTGGTTCGCCTTCATGGTTATCAAAAGCAGCAGTTGAGGCAGTAGAGACCATGAACGGGCCGCAAACACCTGTAAAGTGGCATGGCCTGCTCCCTGGGAAGAGTATGGCAACACATGTTTGTGATCTCAGTAACCTGCTCGTGCCGGCTTGACGGTTGCAGGGAATCGAGCGGATCATTTCACAATCGCATCCAATGACAACATACCCTACCATGCCACCCGCACCAACATGCCAGTTGTATTCCGTTGTTGGTTGAGCTGGTTTACAGGTTGACAGGTACCGGTGTCCGGCAGTAACTCATATGGACCCAATGAACCTGGAATGATGTTTGACTAATGGACCAGTGACTGCTAGACTGAACTCCTTTTCTTTGCTCTGTACCCTTTTGGGTTCGGGATCAGTCTGGCAAATGACTTGTAGGAAGCCATCCAACATGGATTCCTTGCATATGTGGCAGGTGGAATCCCCGCTTCATGGCATCGTTGCAACGTGCTGGCTTCAAGCGCCGTTGGCTGGTCCTGGGCTTAGATGGTATGAGAGTTTCTCAAGATGGACCCCCTTTGGTTGGTATTTAAAGGGAAGCCACAAGGACACCTACCATTTTAGGCAATGAGCCGATTCCTTTTTGTGAGGAACACCCCAGACTACTTGATCCGGGGTCGACGTTCCCAACCTTGTTTCACTTTGGTCAGGCAGCCGTTGGGCCGAAGCCTGCGGGGCCTTTTGCCGAGCCAAGTCGATTTCGGGGGACCTTGCACAGCTTCCAAGCCCTGCAGCAAGATGGGCAGCTGGTAACAGTGCCTTTCTGCTTTCCATCACCAAATCGGTTCGTTCGCTTCTGATTGGGGAAGCGGGGTTGGGCTTTTCTCCCCATTTTTGGTGCAATTTCGTTCAAGGCGAGCGATGGGCTGCTAGCAGTTCCAATCTGAAGTCGGTTGGGAGGGTTGGTTCAAGGGAACCAAAAGGAAGCCCAAAGGACCCCAAGGAATGAATGATTCCTTTACGAGAACCCCTCCGGGACCGAATTTTCCCGGTTACCACGAAACGGGCGCGGAGGCGGGAGCTCCCTCGGAAGACGTGGAAGAGGGCTGGATCCAGCAGCTGGAGTTCTTTAAAGAGGAGGCTGATCCACCGTCCTGTGCTTCCAGGAAACAGTGCAAACCGTACAGGCAACAAACCAACAAACCTGCGGCAGGTTTCTGGAAGCACGGGATATGGCCAACAGGGAAAGAGAGCGGAAGTTGTGAGGTGGTCGTTTCCATTCAAGTAACTCGTTCTTGTGGGAAACATCCCCCCACAACCAGGAACGCTTCTTGGCGTTCTCAGAACAATTCTCGTAGAGGGGGGGTCCCAATGATTCGCCCTGAGCAGCGCCACGTCTTTTGTTTTCAGACGGGAGATTGAGCCTTGTGGCCCATCAAGGCCTATCAATAGCAAAACACACAACGAGCCAACCTACTCAGAACTTGGCGCGAACATGCCAGCAGGAAAAGCGTGGCATTGAACAGCTTGCACTCGCTGCAGCGCGGCTATCGACGGACCGACGGAAGCAAACAAATATATGTGAAAAGCAACGTGTATGCCCCGTGAGTACAGCGTCGCAACCTTTCGAGAAACTTGCGCACCAAAGCTTTCCCCTTTACATTTCATTCTTTCCTGATCGCCTTCTTGTTGGGGTCTCACACTCGATTCCCTGGTGTCCGTGTGTGTCGTAGACCTACGGGATCTCCAGTTTTGAGATTTCGACCGAACTGCGGGGGCCGGTGCTATTGGGGTGGCTGGGTAAATTCAGCGGTGTTTCACGAGTTCTGTAGCTGAAAGTCAAGGGGGCTCAACAAGATAATTATATGGTGTTGCTCTGCCATTCTCACAACGCAAGGAAGTATCGTTTGTATTAGAAACAGACCTATTATAGCCTTTGATTCATATTGACTCTGCCAAGCAATGCCGGAGGGAAAATAGAAAGTGGCATGGGTAGGAAACTGCTTCACCTCGGGCAGGTGAGAAGTTCCAATTCGTGAAACTCAATCCCTGGCCAGTTGGATGGCCGCCTCTCGTTGGCCTGGCGATCTTCCAACTCCTCGGAGCTTCTTGGCAGATTTCCATGCGGGTCTGTCTTTCTTTGGGACCCCCACCCCAACAACGGGGGTACCCTCAAAAAAGGACACGCGCATTCGGGGTGCCAATCCACTGCTTGCCTGAAGGAGATCAATTGCCAGTGCGGTGTGCGGTGTCGTAGCACTGAGCCTTGAACAAATGGTTGTGGGATCATTTTCCTTGTGACGTCAGATCCCGTTTCAGACTTGTAGTGGGCATGAGGGCAACACGTGGCAAGTGTTCGCAAGCGACACTTTGAATCCCACCAGATTGCTTAGTTGGATTTAGTTGGAGTCTGCAAGATGTCATGTAATTCACTGATTGTAAGTGGGGAGGATGCGGACTTCTTCCATGCTGTAGGATTGGATGCATCGACGTTCGCGTTTGAAACATATTGAACATTTGGAGCTGGATTGACTTTCGCATTGCCCGGAGCTGCGCGCCTGCGCGCCTGCGCGCCGATTCATTTAGTGACATGGGTTTGGAGCGCCCACTTGAGGCTGTAGCCAAGCGTCTCTGGAGCGTCCGGAGAGGCAGGGCGTGTCGAGCTGAAGGCTACGCATGTGATCCGCTCGCTCACAGTATGCTGCGCATGACTTGAGGGGGATGTAGCTGACATACGTGAGTGTACTGGTGCGTTCGACTCTACATTTGGGAGTGTGCTTCAGTTGAAACAACACATTGCCGATGTTTGTTTCGGATACTTGGATGCACATCAGCCTATTTTGGGTGTATGCCGCAGTTTCCGATGGCAGATGTTCAAACTGCGGCCTCACGACACGGGTCTGACTTTCCCTGCGGTGAGGGAACGTAGGAATCGTTTGTTTGCTTTGATTCCTCGTTTTAAGAAAACCCCCCCAACCTCCAAACTCATCCAAGCCACAAATTAGATGAAAGCTGGCAAAAGGCTGCCCCATGTGACGTGCAGGCGCCGTGTTTTGACACAATGGACACAGATTTTTATGCAGATTTGCAGCCAGCCTTGGGGAAGCCGTTTGCTGGGGTGATGTTAGGTGCTTTTCTTCCTGTCAAGCGGCCACCTAGTCAGCGGACGCCAAGCCGTTTCCAGGCCCTTTTGAACTTATTCTTCATGGGCCTATAGGTACTCGAAATATGGATCCGTCTTTGGTAAAAGTGGGAAACGAAAAGAACCAAGTCCCATCCTGTGCCTTTTGTTGCACGAGAGGCTCGAGCCAATGGTCGCGTCGGCAGCTTCGACCCGGTGCGGCAAAACAGGGCAGGGCGGTGCAGAAAGTCATTTTTTTTTTACAGTGATCACAATGGCCACGAGAGTGAGCTCTTGATTCAGACCAGTTCAGTCAGCCGTTGCCCTAAAGCAAGAGCTGTGGACAGTCCAGCGATGGAGCGAGGTCCTTCTCATAGGTTACATGTGTTTTCTGGTTGGGACAAACAAAACTTCCAACAAGGGGGACTCACCTCTTGGCTGATGCACAGCAGTTGACTCTGGCGTTTGGTGAGGTAGCTGGAGTACAGGTGCGAGCTGTTAGCTGGTTGATCATTGTCTCGCAGCGCTGGCTTGACCCAGCCTCTACATTTCTCATAGATTCACCAAGCCAAGGGCAAGCAACAATGGAGTCAACATGTTTGGCCTGTGAATTATTTCAGCGGCACAGTTGACGTCCTTTGTGCTATCTTTCCTTGTCCCTGTACAAACATATAGACCATGCACAGGCACGCACGAACACGCGCACACACACGCACACTCTCCCAACCACAACCAGACATCAGCCGAAGTGACGAGCGCTTAGCTGGGCAAAGCCTCGGAAGCCCACAGCAGTTTATTGCCACTCGACGCCTCGGGTGAAGAGAGGCCTGCAAAGGCAGCCAAGCCTTGCCGGCCGGAAGCCAAGCCGGATGTGGGATGCGGGGCCGAAGGGCGCCGATCTACCAGTGTCAGCCAAGTCAGAAGTAGGATGAGCTGGAGATGAGCTGGTTGATCTGCTCATTCCATGTTTGTGGCCAAAGGGCCACTCTGCTTTACTGCTTTACTGCTCTACTGCTTTGGGCAAGATTCATGGAATCCTCACTGCAAGCTGGACAAGGACACAGCCTTGAGAAGCCGACAAGCCATGCCTGGGGCTTTGGTTTGTGGATATGTTTGTGAGAGTTTATCAGCTTAAGCTTCGGCTTCTTGTATCATCACCTGGGCTCCTCATGTCCGCACTCCGTCTTCAGAGCAAAAGCCGGGTGAGCACAGGTGCGGCAAACAAAGTTGGGTGTTCCTGTTCCCACGTTGCCTGCTGAGAACAAGCAGCCACACACCTGAACGTGCTTGCAATGACAATGCGGAGCCAGGTGCCGTATTCTGTTTTCAGAATGTACAACTCCACCAGCTGCTTGACAATTGTACCCGAATCATGCCGCATTTCAAGTCACATCCATCATCAATGTGGAGTGTCTCAATAACTATTCGAGGGCAGTCAATCCCTTTCTGCCAACCCCCCAGCCTGTTTGTTCACCTGCATTTTGCCTTTTGGTTTATGGGCTTCACAAATATATATGTTGGTCGAAAAACAGGATCCCCCAGTCAGAAGGTTTTTTCACGTCCTACCCATTTTTGAGCACATAGCAATTCTCTGCCTTTTTTGGGGGGGGGATTTGCGTGAGTGTTAGGTATGGGCCAAATCTGCACCGTGACATTGGGGGAGAAGCTGCAGGCGCGATGGGATTGGCCGAATGGAAGGATTTGAGGACAAGACGGCCGTCCAAAGCAGCCATCCAGTTGGAGACCGGGCCCCACCCAACGAGCATAAGGCTAGCGGCTGCGGTATCTTCGCAATCTCACTGCGCATTTTGGGTTACCTTAGTTAATGCACATGTTGTTGGGAGATCCAATGGCTTGCATTTTGCACGTTTTGCCTCGCTAGCCAAGCTCGCCTCGGGTAAGCAACATGCAGGCTCTCATCAAAGACACTTCTTCTCACTGAGGTTCATGAGTGTCCATTTAGGTGATCCTTCAGGGCTGTAGCGAAGCAGGCCTTCTGACAAGATAGCGTGACACATTCGTTGGCCGACTTGTTGGAAAGCAGTACAGGAAGGAACGTCAAAGGGCTGCCAGTCGAGCAAAAAAGGTTGCTGCTGGAGCAAAGTTGGACTCGGAAAGAGACTGGTGTGGAACTTGGCTCGGGAAATGCGGTCCATGGCCGTGTTGACCTCTAAGTGGGCGCCTAGACTTATCCTGGGCTGATGTGGGTTGGAGTCTCTCTTGCCAGGTGTGGAGGGTATCTAGTTTGTTTTTCGACGATTGAACTTGATGTTAATAGTTTGTCTCAGGATATCACGGGAGACTGCTGGCTCTTATGGTTTCGTTGGGCAACTACTCAACTACCCAGGTTGACTTGGCGGCTTTTTGCCGTCCCCTGAGATTTTAGGTTTTTAAATGTTTGGTTTGTTTAGAGGGGGGTCTGTTTAACACACCAGTTAAACCTTTTCGCAGAACGATCTGAGGACAGCCCAGTAGAGGGAAGCGAAGCTGCTCTCCAGGTGTCCGCCGGGCCAGAGCCCGTGGAATCCTCAGCGCTTCCGAGTGCTCTGCTCGGCTTTGGCCGAATGGATTTTCAATTGGGGACCTGTTAGGTGCATGATTTTGGGGGTGAAGAGTCCACCAACTTCTTGATGCTGTTGCGCATTAATTAGCATTCATGGCCAATTGACGTATTTGACACATCTGAATCCTTGGCGGGTGGCTTCCAGCTTTGGATGTCAATATAATATGTGTCACGTGGTTGAAATGAAATTTTCTTTACGAGGAACCTTGCTGTCTCGACAAGTTCTTGCCTGGGCAACGGTGCCAACATGCCAGAGAGATGCCGCTTCAGTCTTGGGATGTGGAGTGTCATCAATCATTCCATGCTGAACAATCATTCCATGTTGAACAGCAGAATGGCCGCCTGCAAATCAGACTAAGGAGGGAAGGCGAAAGCCCAGTTTTGCCAAACAGGACAAAACCCATGTGCATTGGAATTGGAAAAACACAAGTGAACAAGCTCACCACGGAGGCCCTGGATTCGACCCAAAACTCTAAGCAGCAAGCCGGCAATCTCATCTCAGAGTGCCGTTCCACATGGGAGTTTTTGACCTTTTCAACCATGGCACATTTTGGAGTTGCGTGTATCCATTTGTGAGGGACGACAAGAATACACAATTAGATTTCCCGCGCCAAAAAAGTCTAGGTTGCCATTTTGTTCGCCCACGTCTTGACAAAAAGCCTCCCGCGGTTTGTTGGGCCGCGCATTCGACGTCCGGCCAGATGCGGCCCAGCGTGGTGCTGCGCTTGAAGCAGCTCCACCAGGCCGGGGCTCCGGAACCGACGGCCAGCAAAAAGCCGCGGGCGGCGTAGGCGCCAAAGTCTGAGAAACTGGGTGCCAAACCTGAGGGAATCGAACTTGGGTGGTTGAGGGTAGGGAAAAACTCTGCCAATCCTGGGGAAAGCTGGCGGGTTTATCCATGGTGTCAGCGCCAGTCTTGGCTTATGGTTGGTTTTTTGGGAGACGAGAAAGGAGGATCGCCCAAGGATCCCCACTTTCCAATGTCAGCTGCTTGGGGATTTACGATCTTTGCGTAAATCCAGTCATGCAAATGATGTCTCTGCGTCCAATGAAGATTCCTCTCACATGCCGCGTCGTCTCAACATCAAGCATTGGGGGCCCATAGGGCCACCCATGGGCTGGAACCTGTTTTCCTTCTTGTTCCGTTCCAAACCAGGCGGTGTTGCCTTGCAGCGGTCTGCCGAACGGGAGCTGCAAGTGGCGATCCGTTCAGGCCTGCCGCGTGTGCGACGTGGGCGCAGTGCAACGAAGCCTCGAGGAGGCCGGGTCGAGTCCGAAGTCCCACTTTGGGGCCTTAGGTCTTGATGTGAATCAACGGACGCATCTGGACCATCGGAGAAAATCAGTGGTTGCTGTGTTTGGGACCTCGAATCGCTCGGTGGCCAAGGGAGCAAAAGGTATTGCTTTGTTTGTTCCTTATGTCAACAACTCTTCTTTTTTTGGAGTGGAGATCTCGTTCAGCGGATCCAACTAGTTCAATTGTTTGACTTAAGGACCTAAGGAGTTCATCCACGGGAACAGTAAACATTCATTCACGCAAAGGGTTTGCCCACCAGGGTCGGGTCGCACAAAATGGTTGGGTTCGCGAACTTCGGTTGGGTTTGCAAGCTTTGGTTGGCCCTTATTTGGCAATAGCACTTGCATGCACAAACATTTTGCAAACGTCGGCTGGGTGTTCAAGCGTTTGCACGCCTTTAAGAATTGGCGAGTGTTTGAGGAGCCCGCAGGCTACCAGCCACATGGGCGTGCGTGCGTGCGTGCGTGCGTGCGTGGGTGGGTGGGTGCGTGGGTGGGTGCGTGGGTGGGTGCGTGGGTGGGTGGGTGGGTGGGTGTTGTTCGAGGGTCCCTTCTTTGAGGGGTTGTTTTAAAAGGCAGCCAAAAAGGACGACCCACGCCTCCCCCCTCTCCCTTGTTTGAGACATACCCACATCCAGGGCGCTCCAGCCAACGGCCGGGACGAGTCTGGCTGGGCAGCGCTGCACTACAGCGCCTTGAACTTGACTCCTTTGGCCATAAGATGACCCAGCGGAAGATCAACGACCAAGATCACCCACGGAATTTGACCAATGACCCCCTGTAGAAGATGAGCCAAGGGCGAGGGCAAGGGGGACCGGAATTCGGCCAACTCGTGGCGATCGGGTCGAATGGGAGGGGAGAACAGGCTAGAGGCTAGGGCTATCAAGTCATCCAGAGCGTTTGAGGCTCGTCAAAGGCTGTGCCGAGACAAAGCAAGCCGTTCAAACATGAGTCTGGATTTCTGCTCCGTTCCCTGGTTTTTTCCCTGAGACTTTGCGTGGCCAGTTCTGTCTGGCACGCAGCTGGACTTCTGCAGAGTGCGACAAAGCAGGGACTGCTGCGTTAGGTGCACTAGAGCTCAGGAGATATGGTTTGGGCAGCAAGCCGAATCACATTGCAGCTGGTTCAGCTGAGGTGCTTTCGCCGGTTCAGCTGAGGCAGGGCACGTTGCAAGGTGTGTGGTTCGGGTCGGTGGATGGTAAACAGTCGGACGAGTCTTCATGAGGGGGCTCAACCGCGGAGTGCAGCAAGGCCAGGTGCAGCACTTTTGCAGGGTTACGTACAGATTCCGTGGCAGGCGCAGCACTTCACAAGCTCAGGTACGGATTTGGTGGCAAGCGCAGGGCTTTCGCAGTTTAGATTGCATCAATTAGGTAGGTGTAATTATATATAAGTAGAAAGCGAGATTAGAATAGCAAGTCAAAATAGAATGATACGTAGAAAAATAGACAGACAGACAAATAGAGAGCCTAGACGAACGAAAGAAGATAGACAAGACTACAGACAGATAGATGAGGAATTTCTGGCAGGTGTAGCGCTTTGGAAGACTGGGTATATCGGTTGAACAAGTGAGACGAGACAGGTCAAAAAATAAATAGAAGAAAAAGACGATGGATCGACGAGAATAGATTGGATTCGGCCAGGTTAGGTAGAGAGGTACATAGGTGGCAAAAGTTAGATGAGAATGATTGGTAGAGAGATAAGTAGATGAACAGATAGACTGGTTGATGGGTGGATTGATAGTCAGAGAGATTGTAGACATAAAGACAGTCAAGTAGATGTATAGATCGGTAGACAGATAAACAGAACGGATTTCCCGGCAGGCGTGCTTCTTTCAGAAGATAGGTGTTATGTAGACTGACGGTAGACCGATAGATAGATCGCGAGATAGATGGAATGACTGCTAGATCGCTGGATAGATGGATAGAAATATAGATTGGAAAGACAGAATAGACCGACAGATAGAAAGAGATATAAACAGATCGATACGTAGAGCATCGCTGAGGCACCTGCTCTGTTGGGGGTTTCAGACTCGTTGCAATGCACTCATTGGCGTTGCGTGCGTGCAGCTTATATCCCTTCACCAATGTTAGCCTTGCGAGAAGGAGGTTTCTGTCATCCTCGCCAAAAACAGCTAGATCTTCGCGCGACTTAAGTCTGAGCATGTTCACGTGAGGCCGCCTTGGAGTGCCGTGCGGGCCAGCTGCTTCCATCGTCGTGTGTCGCGGCGGGCGCTGCGCTGCGTCACGCCTCGCTCCTTTGCTTTGGGGTGTCAGCGTCTATGGCGCACCAACACCCTGGCACTCTTCTTTCTGACGACGAGGGTCGAGCGCTTGTTGGCTTAGCTGCAGCTGCCTCCGCTCGGGCCATCTTCCTCAGCCACGAATGACTTGCTCGCCGTGACTCTGCCTAAGTGGCTAAGACAAAACAAACCCTGAACTTGCCACGCTGGGCGTCCTGAGATTGCCATGGGCGCCGTGCGTTGCAGGCCGAGTGTCTACGCGTGTGCCGTTTCAGGCCGCCTGCGTTGTTGCATGGTGTTTTGCCCTGGGTCGTGAGCCCTCCAAGGCGCTTGCTTTTGAGTGCTCTGTGCTCAGAAAGAAAGGTCCACTGCCAACGGGGCCAAAAAACAAGCGTGCCTTTTGCGGGAGAAAGGAAAGGCAGGAGAAAGTAAAAGAGAAAAGGCAAAAAACATGAAAGAGTGCTTAAAAGAGAAAATAAAGACAAGAGAATGAAAGGAAGAAGAACAAAACCACCAAACCTATAGTTCTTGTATGATGGAAGTTTCCACCGACCAGTTTCGCCGGCTCCCCGGGCATGTCAGAAGCATGCCTTGTCAAGGGTGCATCCATCTATTGCCAATCTTTCTCGTGGCAATTGAAAAGAGTATTGGGTCGCCTGCGCCTGTTGTTCGGTTGTTTGAGAACCGGGAGGATCCATGAACGACAAGGCGGCATGGTGGGATGTGCAAGAGACTGCAATGCAATGCAGTGTGAGTCCTTCACGCACGAGGCCACGCTATTGCTCCTCGAGAGCAGTGGGGATTGCAACGCAGTGCCGGACCAAGCCACGCGTGTCAATGCACAAATCAGCTCGGTGAATCAGACGGGGTGTTCCCCGTTCAAAGTGAAGGATAGCCCAGAAGATGTCCTGAGTTTAACTGTCGAATTTTAATAGGCACCACCACAAGTGGTTGGTGGACATGAGTTCCCACCTAAATGATGTCCACCAGGGGGGTGCCGTATTCACACCCAAATGGCACCTGATCCTGGAAATCAATTCAGGGTGCATGAATCATGAGGCTTTGACTGACCGATTTGCACTGGCCGGACGCCTTTTGCCAATGTCACTGGCCACTTGTTACCAACTCTGTCTCAGCTGGTTTTTTGTCTAGCACTTTGAATGTCCGAAATCAGCAGCCAGAACCCCTGAAGAGGGCGGAGTGTTGTTGGTTTCCCTGCCGCTTGACTAAGGTTCTGCCGGATTTGTCCACCCCACTCATGCTGGCTGTAGATGAGGCACAGCAAGACTTGTTCAAGGCTGAGGGATCATGAGTGAGTCCACTCTTGAGAATTTGCCAGTCATGTTGCCCCTTTCGCCTCCACAAGGGGGAAGAGGTAGAGAGAGATAGAGAGAGTGTGTTGGCTAGGCCATCGTCGAAGTTCACTGTCCCGTTGTTGCGCACAGCAGTCGACACCCTTCCCAGCCTTTGTTTTCGAACTGAATCCCCACTGCTTCAACTTGTTTTTCTTTTGGAGCTTGCTGGTCCTTTGCAACCTCAAGGCCCAAGTTCCTTAGGGCGAGTGAAAGTTTTGGCTCCGATGTGTGACACGCCCATTTTGGCATCCACTTCATGAGTTTGGAGCCTGTCCGCAGGGGCACCTCGCGGTGGCGAAGCTTCTGCTGCAATACGGGGCGTTGACCAAGTGCAAGGACGAGGCCGCAACGGGGCTGAGCACGCAGCACGGCGATTGCGGAGTGGGATTGCAGGGTGTGGGCCGTTTCACCTCGGACAAATGTATGGGCTGTGAATTTTGAGACTTGGAACCACCTCCACGAATCCCCCACAAATTCTGATGTCCACCAAAGGATCCGGGACCTATTAAGGTTCAGACTCACCTTAAAGTGTGCAGGCCGCGTTTTTCCCCCTTTTTTTCTTTCGTGGCACCCTCTCCTGTGAAATGCAGGTTTCCTCCATTTAATGCTGGCCTTGGCCACAAATGATAGATGCTCTTGCAGGGTTGCTTGGAGGCTCGGTACTCACTGCGTCCTTCTTGCTCATGCAACATGAACTTCTCGCGGCTCCGAGCCCCAGTACTCAGCCCAATCCTGACAGGATGGCTTCACAGCTTTGGCGCGCTGCGAGCCCAGCGTGAAGGCCAGGGGATGGAAGATTCACGGGGCAAGTTATAACGAGCTGGATCGGGGGAGAATCCCTTACTTGATTCAAGTACAGAGATTTGCCTAGGGCGAAGGCAGATTGAATGGCTTTTTCCTGTTGTGACGCCTGCATTCATCATCAGGCGCATCCTGGCCCTGTGAGAGAATCCTTTCCTTGTTGGCACTCGTCCCGGATGGGCCGCTGAACCCCTGTTTTCTTCAAATCAAATGCGGTCAGCCGCCGGGATTGGGGTCTTGGCAAAAATGCGACGTTGCCACATTGAGTCATCGTCCCGGCCATCTAGTCGAAACCAGCGAACAGAGAAATTTACAGGCACCCTGGAATTTACTTGGGGCTTGTTGCCTCTCGCAATTTACAATTCACCGGTGGCTATGAGGCCATCGCAAGCATCACCGCGACTTTATGTTTCAGATTGGTCGGTGTATGGCGTCGGTGTGTATGGCTGGCGGCTGGCCGCGTATGGAACCAATGATGAACATCCCTTGAGAAAGAGGACGAACAGGATCCATCTTTTGCTGCGGCAAGGAAGAGTTCCGGATTATGGTCTCCGGTGAGGAGGCGAGGCAAGCTAGATGAAGTCAAAGGCTTCGATCTGAATTTACGGGTGCCAGAGCTGTTTCCTGCTTTTGCTAATTGCGATGCTGGAAAGGCAGACTCCACATCCATCGCATTGCATTTCATCTTATGTCATCGCATCCCAACCGCCCGCCTGCCTGCTTCATACTTTGCGAACGTTGTGCCGAAAGCGCAGCGGTCATCTTTCACAACCTGACTTGGCACCCGCACAAACACACACAGACACAACTGGGTAGTTAGGTGAGTTGCAATCATTGAAGCCACCAAGGTCGGCTTTTGGTACTAGGAAGATGAAAGTGCAACATAGCCGTCTACGACACCAGGTGACAATGCCTGTCTTGTTTTCCTCTCAGACTTGCGGTTGGAGAGGCACTGGCACTCAGTTGGAAAACTCGCAGCTTGGCTCGTGGAGTCGGACAAAGGACCATTTCTAGAGGAGCAATATTCCAAAGCGACATTGCTCAGCACATTTCTTGGATTCTTTTTTACAGGGTGATGTATGCCCATACACTTGAGAACTGGTTATTGTGCACTCCACGTCTCCAGTCCAGTGGATGGCGTGGCCAGCCACTTTGTAGACGTAGATCAATTCAGCTGGCTGTACAGAGAGGCACGTGTTGCAACCCGGTGATGCGGAGCAGTGCTCCAAATGATGAGAGCCCTGGCAAGGGTGGCATGTTCTTGTGCCTTCGGAATCGTGAGTTGCATTGTGAGGTTGTAATCCTTATCAGATGGTTTCACTAATGTGCAGTTCTTGCAAGGCATGGTATAAACTTCTGGGAAGCATGGCATTTGTTTTGTGTTTCTTTCCTCCACTGGCTGAATACACGGCAGCTACCCATCAGGCTTTGCTGTCCATGTAATCCAGGCTCGGAACCAACTGCCAGGAGACTGTTGCAAAGCAATGCGCTGGTTAGAAGCTGCAAGGAAGGCGCCTTTGCTGCAACATCCCATGACCCCTTCGATTGGCTCGACCCCAGTTGGACATTGTCAAGAAAGCCGAATGTGAGGCCGGTAGACCAGGCGTTCAATGAGATTTCGGCTCAGAGCTAAACAGCTCTTCAGAGGCCTGCCATAATGGCAGGCTTCTGATGTGTCCTTACCCCCGACCCTTGGCCACCATGGCCCACTCACCTCAGCGGGGAGCTATGTCGCCGATCAGAAGCAACCATGGCGACATCTTCGCATTCCCCGGGAGCGGGCGAGCCCGCTCGGACTCGCAAGGATTCTCGTCTTCAAGTGTATGCTTGTGATTGGCTGCACAGAAAGGCAGGGGGTAATATTCAGCCAGGACAAGTATCATTAACTCTGACGTACATGGTTCGCAATTGAGCGATGTTGCCAGCGGGCAAGAGTCCATGAAGCCTTTGCTCAAGGCCAACTTTGACGCGGAGACTCTCAACTGGAAACAAAGCCGTAGAAGCATGTGAGGTATGGTCAACAAAATAGTTGTCTGTGGTTCATTTGAGAGGGACATGGGGCAACTCGCCAAATTCCCTGCAAAAGCCAGCTCACAAGTATTCCCATGCAAGCAATTTTGACCGCTCATGTGGACTCCGAGTTGCCGGAGCAGCCAGAGTTTCAGCATGTCCTTGGGCAAGGGTTGCTTGACTCCGTGCTGATACTGGTTCGTTTTTGTCCTTCCACGACTCTCAACCCAGCCTCTGCTTCGTGTAAAAGTAGGACGTTGGGAGTTGATGCGATGGTATAGAATGAAATGGTCACACGTAGCAGCGGCTGTGTTAGACATGCTGTCTCACCGAAATAATGTTTGGCAATGTTGGTGGTTGCACATCGAATGACCCCGATACTCCAATGGCCACCTTTCGACTCAGCTGCATCCTACCTAACATCAAGAAGCACGGACGCGTTTGTTTATTCCTTGAGCATTCAATCTGACACGTTGGCACTCAACCCGTTTCTTGTGGATTTGGACTCATGGAGCCTCAGCAACTTCACAAGCTTTACAGCGGGAGTGCCAACCACCCACCTGAGCAACCGATTTAGGATGCATGCTCTAGGCACAAAAGGCATCTCCGTTGTTTCCGCCAGAACCAAAGTACCCTCCTAAGTGCTAACGCACTTTCCAGAGGCAGCAACTTCAAACTCAGATCATTGCAAGCATGCCAAAAAAGCGCCGATGCATCAAGTACATCAACAAAAAGACAAGTGTCGTCCAAGAAAGGCAAGAGCACAACTATATATATATATACGTAGACATATGAACAAACAAACGACACAGTAAGAAAGAACAATACCACACGAGAGAAAAGAGAGAGGAAATGAACCAAGGGATATGATGGAACAAATGGAAAGCGTGGAAACAAAGGATCCAAAGGAACCAAAGAACCAAAGGAAACAAAGGAACGATGAACATCACGAGAAAGGGAGCATCATACATCGAGATCACAAATAGAGCGAAATGAAAGACGCACGGAAGGAAGGGAAGGGGGAGAAAAGATGGGACGGGAAGAGAAAGGAGCAACACACAAGCGATGGACGAATGCGGCCGTTGCGCCTCAGGAACTGGGCTGGTTCCGCCGACTGGGCCTTGATCCTGGGGAAGGTCTCGACAGCACCCGGCTCCGGGCGGCCTACCGCCGGGCGCGGTCCTCAGCTGACGTGCGGCGCGTTTGGGTCACCGAGCACGTTTGTCGGGGCCCGGGCCCCAGGGGGGGGGGGCTGAACAGCCCACGTTCCATGGAAATGAAACAACTGACATGGACACAAACACAAATTTGGCAGGGCCATTGGTTGGCTCTGTGAGCAGTTGGAAGGAAGGCATCGAGGGCTTCCGCGCTTAGCTTGCAATCCTTTGAGGGTGCTTGGGTTGCACATGCCCAGCAAGAGCCCACCCCTGAAATGGAACAGGGGGAGGGGGTTGACCTCTCGAATGTTCTCAATCCGCTTGAGTGGGGAAACTAGAGAAGTGGAGTTGGGCCCCCACCCCTTTTCCTGAAGATAGGGGCATCCAAGGCAAGCTGACAAGAGAGTTAGAACGGCCCGGTTCCGTGGATTCAACCCCGTTGGTGTGGGTTCACCACCAAACCTGGGAGCCCCCATGAGTTTTTTTCGCTGCCTTTCGGGCCGGGAATCACTCTGAGCCATGGTTTCCTCGAACCAGGGGCCCTTGCTTGGCTTTCAGGCGGTGCTGCAGAGCCACCCAGACAAGGGCGGCACCGCGGAAGCCTTCCATGAGGCGGAAGACCTGGGAGCCATGCTCTTCAGTTCTCTGAAGGAAGCCACGCATGGCTTTGAGTTGGTTTGCCCCTACACACCTCAGCTGCTTTTGATCTTGCAAAGGGCCTCCTCGTGCTTGGGCCCCAGATTTGTGGCCTTGTGAGCTGGTCACAAACGAGTCAACTGCAGGATGACTGACCTGTTGAGTTGAGGGGCACGGTGCCCGGCTCTTGGCAGTTCCTCAGAGATGTTTGTTTCTGAGATTCTCACGTGTGCATACATGAGGGTCAGCTCATTCACTGGAAGAAGCGATGCATACTTTGGGTATCCGCTGCAAGCCAAACGTGGGTCGAGGTCGGTCCCAAAATTAGGGCGGCTCTGTGGAAGCTCGCCGGGAAAATGGGGGTCACAAAACAGGCTTGGAGTTGGAAAACGAGGCCCTTTTTTGGTTGTTGCTTGCGCCAGGTGACTCAGGCCTTTGAGATGCTGTCTGACTTGGCGGCGCAGTGTGTAGAGCGCCAGTGCAAGCGGAAACGGGTCAGCAGCAAGCAGTGCAGAGCCAAGGACCGCAGAGTTTTCATGGTGATAGGTTGATTCGTGAATGTTCCTGCTTTAGACAGGCGAATCCTGTTTGAAGTGTTGTGACAACTTAGGATTTTAATCCTGCTAGCTTGGCTGTGCGAATTATACTCCACGAATCGTGGGAGTTACCGCTACTTTGGTCACATCAGCTTTGCTTTGGTATGTAGCTTCAGAGCTTCGTAGCCAGCTTATGCAGGGGTTCCTCTTTCTGGAATGGAACCAACCAAAAAGCCCCGGCGATCAGGGTGAGGGAAACCTGGTTTACACAATCCGATCCTGCTACCCCTTTTCAGGTCGCCTTGTTCGGATCGGATCAGAGAGAGAGAGAGAGAGAGGTTATTTCGGAGGAGGATTTGCGTTTTGTTGCAGCCATCTTTGGTTGGCCGACTTCAATTTGCAGAGAAATAGTATATATTTTGCCCTGTCGTTACGGGGGACCTTAAATTAAACTGATGAACGGGTCACACAAGAATTGTTTGGTCAGTCAATTGTCCACCCTACACTAGCCCTAAACCAACGGATTTTGCCTGAGTGCGAATTGCAAATTGACATGGGACGCAAAATATCCCGAAACGGAGTCTCCTCTGCAAAACACAGTGTTTGGGGTTTCATGTCAATCTGCAGGGAAGCAAGTGCACTTTGCAAGCAGTCGAACCCCCAACCCTCCATAACCCTACCCCACACCCCAAAGCCAACCAACCCTTAAACCCACCCAAAACCAACCCAAACAACAAACCAACCCAAAGCTAACCCAAACAATAAAACCAACCCACAGCCAACCCAAACAACAAAGCCAACCCTTAAACGCACCCAAAACCTCAAAACCAACCCTTAACCTCAACCCGACTCCTCCGGGGCGTCCGACTTGCGAGGAGTCCCTGGCGCAGCTGAGGGACGTGCTGCAGTCCATGGACGCCGCCGCGCGGCGCTCCAAGGTCTCGTCGCTGCCGGCTGCGGTGCAGAAGGCACTCGTGGCCTTCATGGAGGAAGAGCCGTTTCACCAGCAGCAGGAGAAGTGTTGGAGAGGGGAATGCTTGGGGGCTTCTTTTTTAATGTGTGTGTGTGTGTCTTGTTTGTTTGTTTGTTTGTTTGTTTGTTTGCTTTTTGTGGGGGGGGGGGTGGGGAATTGGGTCGGTGAAGAGGGGAAGCCCGAAGGAACACCAGCCATTTGGCACACCCAACTTGAGGGAAGGGCTCCGCTCTTTGTTTTGGATTCCGATCATCCCCCGCAGCACCGGAAGAATCAGGGAATTGGGGGTGGTCAAAAGATGGCCTGGTCCTCTTCAGACGGTGCCGCCATTTTGGGCAACTTTTTTGAAAGAGGTACCCAACATGCGCCCCTAATTTTGATAGCTTCCCCCCCATTGGCTGAACTCACCTTTTTAAGCCCCCTTTTGAAAGTTTCCTTCATTTTCCTTGAAAGTTGGACTTTTGCATGCAGCCGTCGTCTTCGATTGAGTTAGAGGGGAGAAAGCACAGGCGCTCAACTTCAGTTTGTCTCACCAGGGACACATTCGACAAGAATCCGGAGACTAATTGTCTGGGGCAGCTCTGCTTGCAGATTGGTTCTTTGAGTGCCAATGATTTGTGTTCTGCGGCCAAAGGAGCACGTTGCCAGATTTGCAACGGACCCAAGTAAGCAAGTGTCGAAGTGCAACATATGTGTTGGGGCTTGGCGTATTCGATTCCAATAGGAGCGTCATTGTCAACTTTAAACCGAGTGTTTGAGAAGTCCATGAACTCCAGGACAGGCACTTGTCCAAGCGAAGTTCGAGTTCCATACGGCTTCGTGCTGTGACAAGCAAGGCAGTGGAACATGGAGCTTGCGAAACCTGTTTCATAGAGCCCTAAGCATCCTGTGACAGTTTGGGAGCATTTCCGTGCAAGGAGTTCCAGAATTATTAATTTAGATCGGCCCGCTTTCACGGAGTGATAGCGGTGTTCTTCTTTGCTACACTTGCTGTCACACGTAGAATAGCTTGTCTGCATATGTACGTCATGTGGGCGACCGTGTTTTTCAGATAGCTGAAAGCTGAACTTCGGGGTTCTCACTTCTCACAAGGCGCAGTTCGCCATTTGGAGATCAGTTTGGAGTTGGGACGAGGTGCCGCCTGAGGGTCTATTCGTAGCCTGCAACATAGCACCAACCTGCGCGGAAAAAAAACTCGCGCAGGCAGGCGCGAAGTATGTGGTCCAGATGGACATCGAGTGCCTCCGCAGCTACACGCGTCAAGTGGCCTTTGAGCAGGCGATCGAACACCAGCTGGTGCTTTCCGAGCTCAGAGATCAGCTGGCAGCCGAGGAGGAGATTTGGTCGCCGCCCTACAAGGCGCGCGAGCGATGCGGCCATGCGCGTGCGAGTTGGGCCGAGTTGGGCTTTTTTCAAGGGCCAAGGGCCCCAACTAGTAGCTCCTAAAGTGCTGGTTGATTCTGGAGCAGATCTATGTCTACACTCCGAGAGTGTTCCTGCGACTATTTGCACATCACAAAACACGCACGACAACCTTTGCGCCGACAATTTGGATTTGCATTTGGCAAGTCATGGCCAGTGCTTTGGATGGGCTGAAAAAGGGGATGTGAGTCCAACGCTTACTGAAATCCAGTTCTCAGAACTCCGCCTCTGCTTTGCGCTTGGGGCTTTGGGTTTTGTCGGGCCTCCGAGCTGTGGCTCGGATTCTGTGTCTGTGTTTGATGGTCATGCTGAAGGCCTCTGGCCTCTACACCCTCCCCGGCCCCAGCGGTACGGCATACAGTACACTTGATATCACCTCAAGACGAAGCGAATTTGGTTCTCAGCTGCAAGGCAATGGCACTTTCAGGTCCCACTGCTTGCCACACTTGCTGTACTCAAAGGCGGTTCTCTTGTAGCCATGGTTTCAACCCCTACCCAGGAAGGAATATCCACTGCACCAAACAATTGAACTCTTCCAGGCGCTTTCCTTTGGCAGTGTTCATGTTTGGTTTGGGGGGTAGGTAAAAAGGCAAAGGTCTCATCAGTGGGGGCTTTCCACAGGTGTTGTTTCTCCGTTTTTTGCCGGGTTCCCTTTTGGGGCATTGCTAGTTTTCCCGACTTTTCAGTCGGGGGAGGTGTTGGCCTAGAGACATCCGCTGGGAGGCCTGCGAGATTTTTCGGCGCGTCTTGGCCTCCCACGGCACCTCCGTGGAGAAGCTCAACCTCTCCGTCTTCGTGCAGATGCGCGCCTCCGAATGGGCCGGAGACTCGGAGACTCGGAGACTCGGAGCGATCGGGGGTGCCGGAGGCGAGGAACGAGGTGCTGGTAGAATGGGGTGTGAAAAAGCTACCCCAGCATCCCAAGCCTGATGTTTTTGTTTTCGGCTCTCGATTTAGTTTAAAACCGGGCCACTGGAGGCCTGGTGAAGCAAGTGGTGAGACGTGGCCTTTGAGGAGCCCTGTTCAAGGTTCCATTGGACGTGTCTTTCTTTGAGGACACCCTTGTTTGGTGGTTTTAAAGGGGCACCAAGCGGAAAACCACCGCCTGTGGATTTGTGTTCTAATATTAGCAAGCTTTTGTGTGGACCACTTTGAACAACAGGTTGGATTTCTTGTAGCAGCACCCCCTTTTCAAGAAGCCAGGTGTTTCAAGCACTTCCATGGTTGCTTGGGTGGGTCATTCAACAGGATCCGAAATCGATCCTGCAACAAAGCCGGTTGCCGCCAGCTGCCGCTGGGCTGGTTTCATAGGGAGACCCCACGAACGGTTTGGGCCGGGTAACACAACCTCAACAAAAGGGAAGGACACACTCCCAGGGTTTTGATTGGCCGGTGCCGTCTTTACAAAATCGGGAAAAGGGGCGGCCTTGCTCCAAACCCAAAGAAATTGATTGCCCCTTTGCCTAAAGAACAAATGCGGGGTGGTTTTCTAAGTGCTACCCCAGCTTTTGGTTTCAAGGTGTGTCCGTCACCCACGTCCAAAAGCTAGGGCAAACCACTGTTTTTGGTCTTTGTTTTCGAACCACCGCCAGGTGGCTAAGTTGCTACCCCTGCTTTTGTTTTTGGGTGGGTGTCCCACCCAGGACCCAGAATCACCCACCCTCCCAAAACATCCGAGTTTTTCCCACTCACCTTCCAAAATCCAAGATGTTTTTCGTTTTCCGTAGGTGGCGAACCGTCACAGCCTCACCTCCCCGGTGCTCAGCTTCTTCTCCGCGGTGGAGTTGCGGCACCGCCTGCTGAGCGCCCGCAGCCACTCCTGGGAGGCACTACGCCAGGAGCAGAGAGGGTTGGGCTTGGCCAATTTTGTGGCGACACCCCCCGCTTTTGGTTGGTTTGAAGGAAAACCAAAAGGAAACCAACCACAAAACATATGTTTTTCGTTGGTTTGAAGGGACACCAAAAGGAAACTAACCATAAAACATGTGTTTTTCGTTGGTTTGAAGGGAAACCGAAAGGACACCAACCATTGTATGATATCTTCAAGTAGGCATAGTTGTCTCATCTACAGTGGCAAAGGGGATGACATCGACATTGGGATTGGGCGCCTCGCCTACTCACCAAATTCCCATAAAAAGAGGAGGGGTAGATGAAGTTTAGTAAGGGACAATCCCCACTGTAAATAGGCCCTTTTGAATGCTTTACGTGGTTCTGGGCAGAGCAATCACTACCAGGTTTCGATACTGCTCAAAACCCACATCGGCCATTTGAGCTAGGGTTTCGATTTTCTGGCTTTCTTCATGCCCGCCTCGGCCAGGCTCAAAAGAGCCATAAGAGCAGCAGTCTGGTGCCTCCTTTTCCAGCTGGTAATTTGTATTTCCACCGTGCTTTGAAATTTGGTCTAGCTGTCACCTCTTGTTCCTTGGCATTTGATGCCCTTTTGGCACCCTGTCCCCCAAACATGAAGACATCAGAGGTCCTTTTCTGCAGTTCCCACGGAATGTGCTTTCTGACTTGCAATTCGTTTCCAGTGGTTTGGTTCCAGGTATCTTGAAGCCATCAGCTGACACTTCCACAAGCAAACAACATGGCATGACAGGTTGGGCGATTCACCCCCTTTAAACACGTTCAAGCCACCTTTTTCTTGACACCTGTTGTTTTCCCTTCGAAGTGGACCATTTTCTACGTGTTGATTCCTTTTCCATTCTTTCCAACCATTGTTCTTCTCGAACACCAGATACGTTTCCCTGGGTTTCCGGAGGTTTTCTAGAAAGATTCGGATCCCTGGGTTTAGAATGGAAATGGAAGGAATGGACATGGAAGGTAGCACTAGACATTTTTGCGTTGTTTCCTCATTTTTTGCCCCACCCCTTGGGGTAGCCGGCCGGAGTCGAGGAGTGGCTGCAGCTCCTGCAGCAGGGCCGGCGGAGCCGCTCCGCGGCGGAGGCCGCGGAGTTTTTGGACTCCGCGCGGGCGGAGCGTCTTGGCGACTGCGGGTCCTCGAACTTTGGGGCTTTAAACAAAAAATCCCCCAAAGTGGTGGATTCATGAAATCCCCCACCAAATTATGATGTCCACAAGGTCCCCGAATGAGATTCATACTATTTTTTGAAGTGTAAAGTTGGATGAAACCACTTTCTGCTGGTTGGGAAGTGGATCTTGTTCCGCCATGTTTCTTTGGCTCAACCTTTGTATCCCATGAACCAGCAAAAAAGGCAATAATTTAGTCTACACCCTCGTTCACGGCTCGCGCTAACCTCACGACCCACCGAGGAATTTGGAGAGGCGCCTCCGGAAAGCGGTGCAGCAGGCCGCAGCGCCGGGGGTGGAGCAACGGAGCTGTTTGTTCCAAGGCATCACTGGCAGAACTCTGGTGGTAGTATTATTGGGTCGTCGAAACGCAACGAAAGTTCGAGCTTGAGTTTCGAGTAAAGTATCACAACTCTCTGGTGCGAACGATGATCACAACTGCCCGTGACTTGGTGCTTTCAATGTCGTGGGGCTCCTGGTTGGGGATCTTAGAAGGCTTCACTTGGGTGGGTCCGACTTAGTTTCCGCCAGGTTTGAGGCTATCAACTTTGACAGACGTGTTCCCCCCTTTCCCAACAGCCTCTCAACAAGATCCTCACAAGTGTCAAACAACGGCCCATCGAAGTAAATGGATAGTACACCCGGGTATGGATATTGATGGCCACAGCAGGACACGCAGTGGAGGCAGGGCTGCAACATGGCCGTGATATACCCTTTCTGCGGCGAAAGTTGGCTAAAGGGTTGTACATCTTTGTTTTGTTATCATAGAATCAGACCAACCCCTTCTAAACCATGGTTCAAGCCACCTGTTCCCATTCGCCGAAGCGGGAGTCGAAGACTTGGGTCGACTTGAGCTCGTTAGGTACAGCTGCAGGGCGAATGCGAGACTGAGAGCGAGTGCGAGGTCCGCTGTTGGGACACCTTTGACGACCATAGGAATCTGCTGGAAATATACTGCTGGGACTTGCAAGCATTATATTCCACTGGGAATATACCCTGTATATGGAACCTGACTGGCCCAAGACTTGTTTGAGACGTTCCTTTGAAAGGGGCTTTTAGGTAGGTTACATGTTAGTGAAGCTCACGGGAAAGACTGGGTATGCGTCCCTTGCCGTGCCATTTGAACTGTGCCAGACAAATTCGGTGGCATGTTGCCTCCGGGTTGTTGTGTTGTAGTTATGAGTCAAGTAAAGGGAAGCGGGAGAAAGGCCTCGCTCAACCTGCCAGGAGCAGTGCTACAAAAGCTGCCATCTGAGTGCAGATGCACTTAAGGCCCATACAGCGTTTCACGAGCGTTCAAAGCACCTTGCAGGCATCAGTCACTGAGAGTTTTGCCTGCTTGCAAGGTGCTGGTGGGAGCAAGTCTGCTTTCAGCACCCTAAAACGAAAGCAGACGGCATGGTTCACGATTTCTCTGGCTCCGGAAGGCAACTGATGCTGGAGTATGAAGCAACATTGCCTGCTATTTGTCCTACCCATCCTCAAGCAGATCCTTTTTGTTACTTGAATCAGTATAGAGAAGTCAAGACAACCCAACAGGTTCTGGCTGTTGAGTTGAATGCAGGTCTGCACAACCGGCCTCTCCAGAAGTGCGGAAGATTCTTCTCGGAGCAATGATCAAAGCGGCAATGCACACTAAGAAGTTAGTCAAGACAACAGAAAACCTCTCTCATTCCCCAACATTTCGCCCAATGCACACTCTGGCAAATATGCGTTTCTCTTCCCGTCTCGAAGCACGCACCCCTGGTTCAGGGACAAAACTGTGGGATCATATTTTGGCGGTGTGCAAGACATTGCCACAGGTTATGGATGGGCCAAGCCTGGCCCAAGCTGCCCCCTTGTAAGCGCAGAGTGAGAAACCGAGAGCTGCCAATCGGGGGGAAAAGGAGAAAGCAGCTGTGAGCTGCAGTCCTTGGTGACGGGCAGTTTCCGGCGGCCTCGGGAACCGTCCTTAATTGCGCCTGCTGGGATCCAGCAGGCGCCCACATAGGTCGGCCAAGGCCACCAATTTCCATTTTCGGTGCTCAAGAATATGGCAACACCTTCAGCACACACACACACACACACGCAGAGTGCGTGGTTCCTAGTTTCCTTTATGCCTTGGGGTTGAAGTGAGACTTGTGCCCTGGAGGTTGCTGCAGTGTCAGGTCTCGAATATTGAGCTGCTTGGCAAGATGCGTCGCAGGCCACATGTTTGCCCGTTCTATGATCGGAGGACTCGAATGCTCAATCATGCGTGCACTTGTAACCAAGCAGAAACAAAGAAGCGAGTAGAAAAGGCACAGTCACCAGGTTTGAATGGCACAACTGTTTTGGTGTATGCCGAGAACGTGTGGTTCACACCCATCTTTGCATGTGTTACAAGAGTTGTTTGAGATGCTGTCCTCTGTGCATTTATGCCCCGCCCCATAGAATGTGACCAATCCCTAGGTATTGATGCAGGCACATGTTTTGGCTGTGTTTGAGTGAGTGTAACATCGACCTCCGTGAATTGCTTGCTGGACAGATTTTTTGGTTGGGCTGCTTGCAGTGACAATGACGGTTCCTGATGAGCTGCGGGGTGCTACAAAGCAAGTACTCACCCTTAAACTGAAGGGAGCCATGCAGAAAGCTCACCACTCGTTGTTGCACATCAACCCTTGCATACCACTGGGCAACTGGGGTGGCATCACACTCTGAAGGGTCTTTAGCTTGGTAGCGTAAGGTAGGCTCCCAGAGTCTCAGATGCTTTTGGCGGAAATCCTGGCATCAGAAGTGGGCTGGCTGCCAGCAACAGCTTTCGGCTCTCTTCAAGCAGACTCACTCACACACACACACACAGAAACACACATGCGGCATCAAGCGATCAGCGACCAATGCCATGGAGGGAACCGAGACACTACCCAAGGAACCCTTGCGATGGTCTTTCGGCAGCTTTTATTCAAGATGGCCGAGTACCGCTTGCTCTTCTGACTTTAACATTGGCCAAGGCTTGCCGCTTCAGAGTGCCCGCCTATTTGTTGTAGCACTTCCCGCAGAGCGGGAAGAAGACCTGCAAACATGCAAGCATATCCTGTGTTGTTTTTTTTTGCGTGTGTGCAGGTTTTTGTAGGTGGCTTACAGGGGAAGCCAAAAGGATCACGGGCCCTTCTGCACCTGGATCACGTGTCGGCTCCAATGCCTGGGCTGACTTCGAGCATCGACCTGCAGATCTATGTGCCAGGCGCTGGTTCACCGGGATCTTGGTCAACAAGGGACGTACTTGCTATCGACATAGCCCATTGGTCCTCAGAACTAGGGGCTCAGTTTTGGGATCGATCCCCTTTTTTCACGAGACCCGCGAGGCGCCCTTGTCGACGCGGCACCAGGGTCCGAGGAGCCGAGTTGATCCCCTTCCTCTAGTAAATCTGCAACTGTCGTAGAGCACATTGCTTCTATTCTTTATATATATTTTTTCGGGGCGTTTGGCATTGAGCATTGGAGAGTTGCAGTCCTTCGAGGAATCAAAAAGGGCTGTTCTGTCTCTCACAGCAGTGAGTCTGTTGATATCCTTTGTTCGGGGCTCTGTGCTTTGCAAGCTAACAACACTCAGGTCGCGGTTGGAAAAACGTGTCCCCACTACGCAATTTTCGGACAATCCCATTTCCTTGCTGGTTGAAAGCTGTGAAGTCTCAAGCGGATGCCAAAGCCTGGAGACCTGTTGGATGAGCTTTTCCTGGGGCGATGTTCAAGGGGGAAGTTTTGGGAGCCCGCTTGCTGTCAACTTTCTTTGGAGGGTTGGCGCCCTTTTCTCATGACCACTGGAGTTTGGATCGATAAGTAAGAATGTAGCTGAGAAGAGCACAAATGACATTCTGAGCTGTTTTGGAGCCCACTTGCTGTCAACTTTCTTTGGAGGCGCCCTTTTCCCATGGCCACTGGAGTTTGGATCTGAGAGGTTGTTCCTTGAAGTTCCTCGGCGATGCATTGGTACCAGTCAGTTTCATCCATGTTTGTGTGCACACGTATGTGTGACAAAGTTCAACTTGCAGTTTTGGCAGGTGTTGCGGTGGTGAATATTTCCATCGATGACCATGAGGACTGTGGGCGTGCCAAGCAGACTCGGCATGTCTATGCATCGGCAAACATTTCGGCCCCAAGTGGTCAACCCCTGGTTGATGAGTTAGAGGCGATCCTTCTGTTTTGGGGCCAGACCCCGATTCGGATGGCATCCAGAGATAAGCAACTTTGTACCCAGCTTGCCTGATTGGCCAATGCTTTGCAAGTCATTCACCAGTTTGTTGCAGGTGTCCCAGAGTGTCAACAAACAAAATCAACCGAAGACTGTCGTCGCTGCTCCGGTAGCCTTGGCCAGAGTGCTCTGGCGCGTGTGAATCACCGCGGAAGATCGAAGTGAGGGGCCAAGCAGAAAAAAACATCAACAAGCAACCACTGTCAACCACTTGACATGTTGCCAATGCCTTGCCAGCAAGGAAGCGGCTAAACATGTATTTGATCGGTGGCCGAGTGCTTTAAACTTGGCGGCACGGAAGTTCATGAGCATTCAATTTCAGTAGTTCAAGCCTCAAGGCATCGGAAATTGAAACATGAATTTGAGGTTGCTGACTGCAGGTTGAAGTCAACAGTGCGTCGGCCAACGCAAAGTATCGCTGCTCCAGGATACAAGTGAGAACACCCTTTCCTACTTCCCCCACAAACTTATACAGTAGGCCTGTATCGACGTGGGAGATGTTTGTTGTGCTTGCTACAGTTTGGAACAACGCGGAGCTTGTTGCCAGAATCCATGGCGTCACTCCAGCATTGCAAATGAATCAGGCAGGGGTTGAGTACTCCTTGCTCCTTGATTTCTTTTCTCAAGGGCATGTCTACTTGCTGTCATGGACCTGCAAGGGGATCCATATGCCAAGATATGCCCTTAACATGGCCTTAGGGGTTTAATAGGTGGCAGGCCCTGGAGGCCCATGACATGAGCCGGAGAGCTGGGGTGTGTGGGGCAGCATGCAGGATGTGCTAGCGCTGCTGCGCTGTGCCAACACGGCGCTGCGCGGCAGAGTAAAACACAAAGTGCTCGGGGACCCAGAAACTCACTGGTCGCAGAACCGGTCCTGTTGAGCGGAGCCGGTTGGGATATGCTCAAAAGCTGTGGAAAGTTCTTGGGTCTGGAGTGTGATCTAGATGGGCTGCAGACTCATCCTGACAACTGCAAGACTGTTGCTGTAATCATCGAACGGTTCGGCCCCTTTTGCCAGGGCGGACTTCTTGGACTGAACTGAGATTCTTCCTGGGACTCTTCTTATGATCATTGTACCCCCGAAGCCTGGAGAACCATAGATTCCAGCCCCCAGAACCCCCCCCCCCAAAAGCCACCCCCAAGAGCCCCCCACCCCAAAGACCCCCCCCCCAAAGCCCTCCCCCCCCACCCCCAAGACCACACTGGTTTGGTGAATTGGTACCCATATTCTAATCTCTCTACTGGAGGACCCAACTACCCTCCCCAAAAGCCCCAAAGCCCCCCACCACCAAAACCGCATTCGTTTGGCGAATTGGTTGAATCGGTTGGTGAATTTGGTGAACCACACTGGTTTGGTGAATTGGTTGACGCCACTGCCAGGGTGCAGCTGCTGCCGCCGCTTGGGTGCCGCTTCCTGCGCCCGGACCTGCCGCTGCGCCGCTGCGGCCTCCGCTGCGGGGACGTGCTGAGCGCGCCGAAGCGCGCTGTGCCGGCGCGGCGCCCGAGAAGGGGGGGGGAGGGCTTGGGGTCTTCTCCTTTAAATAATATATATATATATATATATATATATATTTGTTGGAAGGGTGGGAGGACTCTAAAATTATGTTTGCACTGTTTGTTTTTGTTTTAATAAATAAAGAGAAACATATGTTTGGTTGGAAGCGTGGGAGGTCTGTAAAAGGATTTTTGCATTTTAGGGCAGACCAAATCGGAAACATAATCTGAGCATATTGGTTTTGGTCCCCCAGATGGCCATGGAAGGGCCTGGGAGACCAAGGGGAATGAAGAAGGAACATGGCATTTCAGACAGCACATGTAGGTGAATGATATGTACATGAGGACTTGACAGGTGGAAGCCTGTGTTTTATGATTCTAAGTGGGGTAGGGATGCCTCACGAATTACTCAGGTTGAACATCTATGAACAAGGCTTGTCCACAAGGTGGGGAGGGGGGTGATGTGGGCGTTCCTTTGGAGTGTCTGAGTATGCTTTCCAATGGTAGATAATCTGGAACGCCACCTACAAGGAAGGCTTGAGGTCTGGCTGGATTGGGTGCGGGCCTTGAATGCCTGGATGGTCCAACGATGTTCCTTTAGATTTCCATGCATGCATTCGAGGAAAGTGTAGAAACCTTTGGCAATCAATGTGTGCAATTCAACCCTTCTGATAGAAATTGTTCGCAACGGCGGGGGTTATAGCCGCAAACTGTGCTTGAGCCAAGCACGTGACACAACATCGGCATCAGATGAGCTCAGAGGGAACAGACAGGTCGTGACAGGCCAGAAGACTTACAGCATAGATACTAACTGTTTGCGACCATAGCGCACACTTGTCAGCACCAAGCTCTTGAAGTTGCTCGGTATGTGCCGCACTCGGCTTCTCTGGATCTCGTGAAAATAGTGCCAAGGTGTGCGGGGTGCTGCTTGAAGTGTTCAACATTGTTACACTTGTGGAGTCCTCGAATTTATTTGTGGTCAACCGTTAAGGACGTGGTCGACCCCCAAATTTTATACGGTGGTGGTGGTGGTGGCTAAAGTCCATCAGAACAATCATCCCGCTTGATGCCAGATTAGGTCAAGTTGCGGCTTTGCTGGAAGACCGATGTGGACTTCATAAATTTCGCACTAAAGCGGGGACACCTGTTTTCCGATGTCCTTTTTAGGGTAGCCACGTATATTCACCCTTCATGTATTGTAGGCTTTTGAAGATTGGAATCTTCCCTCGCAAACCCTCGCAGTTGTTGTCCTTGACCACGTGGGCGAGCGATGAAATGGATTGTAAGATCTCCTTAGGGCGCGTTGGTAAACATCCAACTTCGAAGGAGAAATCCAGTGACTCCTGACTCACCGGGCGACCCAACTACTACCCCTACTCCAAATACCCACTTTTTCTAGGGTATTTTTTAGCAGAGGGTCGACATGATACCCTCAAAGAAGTGGGTACTTGGAGTCGAGGCTAACCTCCCATGGTCCCAACGTCAGCCCCGGCGCTTCGCTCAACGAGCGCGAGGA
>CAUJNA010003684.1:370000-415000 GCA_963377175.1 Effrenium voratum | reverse complement strand
TTGGACAGGTTCCTGAGGGTAAATGTGAAAGTACTCCTTAACCTGCAAGCCACCAATTGAAGGGAAGGTGACTTACCAGCCGATGATCGAAGGCTTGCGCCTGAGGCGGCTTGATCACCTGGGGCAGCGCCCGGAACGGCGGCTGCGGCCCGGGAGACGAGGCCGTCCACCAACGAGGCAAGGCATGGGTAAACGACCAGGCCCACGTAGCGGCCCTGTTGGGTTAGCAAGCCATGACATTGGCGTGGTTTCAACTTCCACGGCACTCCGTGGCATGGATTCCTCGATTCCCGTGTGGGAATTAGTTTCCGTTCGCCCCCGACGTATTATTGGTTGCGGCGGGGGGGGAGGGGTGCGCAAAAAGAGGCGGCCCACGTCAGATTATTGTGACATGTTGTGCCGCCTTTGAAAGGGGTCCAGCAAGGGGTCCATAGTGTTGACAACCGCCCATATAGCTCTCAATGCGAATGGGGAACCTCCTCAAAAGTAGCTGGCAGGCATGAATTCCGGTACACATGATGTCCCCGGCCCAGACGCATACCCATACGGATTTGCTTGCAGCTGCTCTTTTGGCGGTTGCGACCCAACTACTTTGGGCCTGGTTTCTGATACGTATGGAGTTAGCAAGCGGAGAATACCTTCGCTGAAAAAGACACGGACGCACGGCATGCACCAGCAGCATCAGAGCAGCATCGGAGGTCTTTGTCCAAAACCATTGGCCCGCGTCGGTGTCCAACTAAGATGTTTGCCGAGAGTTATACACTTTGGATGTGTGTTTCACCACTGGGTTCCTGTACAAAGAGATCTCAGAAGTATGTGGTGTGACTTGATGGTACTCAAGGACTGCTTCCATGTTTGTTTGACTTTGTTTGCAACTAGATTGTCACTGAGTACCTGGGTTGGACTAGCCAACAACTTGCCTAGAGCCTTCGACGGCAAAGGGGTTTTCAGTCTATGATGCCATTGCGATGAGAATTCCACGGGTCCAGCCGTTGTGATAGCTGCTTTTGATAGTCTGCAAATTGAGAAGAAGGATGCCAGAAGGATTCACACCATTCTCCGTTGAAGGTTGCAGAATGGTACTTCAATTTCTGAGTGCAGCGCAAAGTACCGTGTACTACTGTTGTGAACTGCACAGCGCTTGAAGGTGGTGTGACGCAAATCTGCAGTGCATCGTGTGCTTTCAGCGCGCGCTGCGCCGATGGCAGTTTGGCAGCACAGCCACGCGTGTTGCGCAGGGATAGTTTTGCCTGACTGTGGGGATCTGACGCCACTTCGGAGGTTTTGCCCGGTTTGAAAAGGCTTCAACCTGGCATAGAGGAACTTTACCATTTGGGCACATCGGTTCCATAGCCAGGATTTGGCTTCGGTGATTGAATCAGGTTGAGAGGACATCGGGTTGCAGAATGGTTCAGCATGTTGAGACGCCACATGTTGAGGTTTAACAACATGTGGTCTCGAATGGTTTATTAGGGCCTCAGTCTTTGAATGAATGCCAGTTTCCACATGGGGGCCGTCCGTAATTGCATGTCTAAAATGTATGAACAGCGACAACTTGTTGAACCGCGCGATTGAGAAAACTCGAGCCGCGAAAGGCCAGCGATTGGACCGCGAAAGGGCAACGAAACTATTGTGAATTTGGACGCTGCATGGTGTTTTAGATTGTGGTGCCGACGCACGTCTCGCTCATTTTGACTGCACGCCTGGAAAGCTGAATGTTGATTCCGCCTGTGCAGGCCCAGGCTGTGCTTTCTAAATCTGCTTACTGGCAGAGGCTGGAAGCTGCAAACCGAAGTGTCACCGACGAATTCCGCAAATTGGACTGAGGTTGGACGGCGATTGGACGGCGGTTGGGCGAGTTTCACCAGTGAGGCCCTGCCCATCCGAGCTATGACACTTCCTTCCAGTTTCCAGGTATGGATGGAGGAAGGCCAGCGCTTGAGATAAGACAGCGAAAAGCGAAACAGAAGCAGCTGTGGGATCGCGATTGGATCGCGATTGGCCGGCGATTGGGGGGTCCCCAGGCAAAGTATTTTGCACAACCCCCACATGACTTTGAATGAATGCCAGTTTCCACATGTCAGCCTAAGCCTTGCAATCGCAGCGTAGTAGCAAGCTTTCCTGATTTCGACGCTTTGGCTGTTGATGTCAGAATCCGAGGGCTTGCCGGGCCACATAATATTGCGACATAGCGATGTGCAGTCCGATGGGCTGTCTTAACAGTAGATCATCCTGGTACCACTTCAATCCTAGGGTTTCCAGCGGAACAGCTCATTGATCGAAGGACACCTATACCGCCCCTGTCCATTCAAAACTTGCAGAGTCACTTCTGCCACGCACGTGGCCCCCGCAGAGGTCCTGCGGAGTGGGCAGAGAGCTGGTTTCTTGGGGGTCCCTTCAAGGATACCTTTGGACCGGTTGAACTGAACCGAGCACCGTTGCCAGCTGATGTTTGTTTTTTTAGGAACCCTGCCCAACCTTCTTTTGGGACCCAACTCAGATGAGCATGGTGCTAAAAGAAAGGCTTGTTGGGGGCTGCATTGTATGGTTTAATGAGTCCGGTTCTTTTCTGAGGCTCTGTCCTGTGCTGGGGCATTGCCGAGTGGGGTGGCGACTGCCGGGCCATCAGAGAAGATCTTCTGGAGGCACTTAGGGCTGGTTCCGGGCGCCCAATTGGATGACCACCCCAGCGGGGCCGTTACTTTGATTGTTTCTGGGATTGTGAAAGCCAGCAGCTGGGGTTGCTTCCCAACACTGAAGCTGCTCACGTTATGGTATAATTTTGGACCATCCCTTCTTCTGGTTTGTGCGATTGCAAACATCTGGAAAACACACACCAAACAAAAAACAGACACAAGATGTGAAAACCGGGCCTCCGCCGTCGTCATCTGCCCGTTTAAAATCCGCCCACGGTCAAACAAGTTGCCAAAGGTCCGCACGTGCCAGTGGTTCCAGGTTCCATCGAACAAAGCCACCTGGGCACCTGGGATGGGCCAATCGCTGAAACAACCTCGTTTGGCCTTCCCTTTTGCAACACGTCCAGGGACTAGCGGTTTAAACAAAAAGTGCCGAGCCTTGCTGTTTGGATGACACCTCACCTAGGAAGTGCGACCTATCACCATCAAAGTCGCCCGAATGTTTGAGTCGTAGCTGCAAGAGTCTCTCTGCAAGTTCTCTGCGCGAGATCTCCGCACAAGTTTCTCTGACGCAAGTTCTGCGTGCAAGTTGTGTGTGCAAGTTCCGCCCGCTAGTGGGCTCAAATTTATCTGCAAGTAATCAATGCAAGTTTCCCAGCTCTAACTGTCTGTGCAAGTTTCTATAAGCATTTGCTTCGCGCAAGCAAACGATGCAAGTTGTTGCCATCGAGGCGGAAACTGTCAGTGCAAAAACCCACGTTTGCACACTTCGCAAGAAGGCCACGTTTTGCACACTTTGAATTTTGCAAGAAGGTGATCCCAAGAACATAATCCCTCCCAACATATGATAAGCCCCCCGCCCAAGTGAGCCCACGCAAGACATGGTAAGCACCCCCGCCCAAGTGAGCTCACCCAAAATGTGGTAAAACACGAGAGTATTGACAGACAATGCTTCACAAAATTCAAAAAAAACAGGGGCGCCAAACTCAAAACATAGCAAAACATGTTGCCATGCATGCCGATGCCCGCAGAGATTCGTTTTGTGCGGTAAACAATAGCAAAAGTCCTCAGTTCTTGCGCGTCGAGAGCTCCGATCCCCACAGACGGTTTCAAAATGCAGCAGGCGTCCCGACAGTTTTTGCAGATCGGCCATGCCGATCCCGCAGAGGGTCGCGCGCGCTCCGGAGAAAGTTGCAATAGCCAGCAGTTTATGCCCTCGACCTTGCCGATCCGCGCAGAGGGTCGTGCGCACATGTCAAAAAATAGCCAAAGTCCTCAGTTTTGGAAGCGGCGATCCCTGCAGAGGGCAGCTCGGGCATGCTAACAAGCAGCAACAACTTTTTTGCACATGACCACGCTGATCCCCGCTCTGCGGGTGTCATTTTGACAGTCTCTCGAGCACTTGCGCGAGCTTGGTGGTCCTCACGCTGGAGTGCCATAGACTTCTAGGATCCTTGCTTTTGGCCCGGGTTGGCGTCTATCATCCCCGCCTGAATTTTGCATCGGCCGCAACATTGCAAATGATTCACTTTAGCGGCACAGGGGGTTCCTATCAGGTGCCAAACGCCACCACAGCCTGAAAAGGCTCAACCAAGCAGAAGTCACTCGATACTTTTCTGTCAATTGCCCATCAAGAAATAGGAGGGAGCGAGGCAGCCCAACTGTATGTAGTCAGCAATCCTGTGGGGTCGCATCAAGCAACACGCGTCAAATAGCCTGCTATCTGAGCTCGCGCATTGCAAACAAGGGGTTTCCACTTAACATGTTCAAGTAACCACAGAGTACTAGTCATATGGTCAGGCAGACCGCCTGCAAGTGGCCAGCAAAACATGTTTACATCATCAAAGACGTTTCTGCTAGCCCGCCCCCTTTTGGTACTGTGCACGCGCTAGCAGATACGGGAGACTTGTTTTTAAATATTATTGTTGTCCAACTTGCGCCCTCCATAGGTCATCTCCGCAGCATCCGCGCTCATATTTGCCGAGAGAAGCAGCCTTGATGATTTGTGCGCCCTTTTCGCGATGGTTTGAAGGAAACACCAACAGTTACGGGGTCCCCTGTTTCCGCTTCACATCCGCCATCTAATTCAGGACGCAGTGTGTGTGTGTGCCAGCTCAGTCAAATGAAAACCGATTCCCATTGGCCATTTTAGAAGTGGTTACACTTCCGACACTGGTCACAACAAGGCCTGTAGAAAAACCTTGATAATAATCCTTGTGCAACCCTAATTGTGGGTTTTGGGCGTGCGTCCAACGGTTCTAGCATACTCAGATGTATGGCCGAACTGTTGGGCAGAGAGCTTGTGCCGCTTGGAATCGCACACGCGTCATGTGTGGACTTGCAATTGTTTACATGGATCCATTTGCCCAACCGGGAATCGTGGGGTCTACGCCAAATATGTGCTCACGCAGCGGTTGCATGCCTCCATTTCAAGCCGGGTAGTGAACAAAGCATGTGAGCTGCGCCAAACAATTCCCACCTAGTTTCCTGGGTGTATGGCTGGGCCTACCAAAGCGTTTATTCCCACGGAGCCAAACCTCCCGCGGCTTCGGTTCGCAACTCGAAGGTGCGATTCCTCTACTCCGCGCGCCGCGCCTTCGCGGCGCTGCGGACGGATGGCCGCGTGCTGTGCTGGGGGGACCCGGCCTCGGGCGGCGATGCTGAGAAGGCGCGGGGGTTCTCGGGGCGGGCTGCGGGGCTGCCTGGGGGCGGGGGCTGCAGGCGGGGGGGGGTGCCATGGACACCTAGAGTTGATGTTGCAACCAAGAACCCAGAAAACCAAGACCCCAAAATAAGGAGGTTTCAAAATAGACCCAAGTGTCCACCATACAGGGGGGGGGGGGGCTGAATTTCAAGGGCTGATTGTGGGCGCAACATCGTTGATGAAGCGAATGGCTGTGGGAGATGTCCATGCAGGAGATATTTGTGGGGTTCCCCTTCATATGGTTTCCTTGTAGAGTCGCAGATTGATTTCTCTTTTCTTCTCTCTCTCTCTCTCTCTCTCTCTCTCTCTCTCTCTCTCTCTTTCTTTCTCTTTCTCTTTTCTCCTTGTCTTTTATCTTTTTCTTTCTTGTCTCTTTCTCTTTCTGTGTCTCTAAAGCCACGAGTTTTTGGAGGTCGACCCCGCGAAAATCCAGAGGAGTGCACCCGCGAAGTGAACCCTGAGAACCCTGTAGGGGTTGATTCCCCGTTCTTTTCAACCATCGTTTTCCAAAAACCGGCCGTTTTCCCTGGGTTTCCGGAGGTTTTCTAGAAATATCCCTGGAAAGAATGGGGAAGGTACCCCTAGAAACCCAATAGTCAGATATGGCTGTGGGTCAAAACCAATGGGATCCCATTTTGGTTGGTAGGTGAATTCACCACCCATTTTAGAACCTATTTTAGTTGGGATTGTGATGTTCACTGGGGGTACGGGCTTTTGACCCATAGCCATATAAGGGTTTAAGACCCCTGTATTGACCGAGTGCAAAAAGCAGACACCAATATTGTTAAGCGTCGAATAAAAAGCAGACCCTGATCTAGCTTACATGACCCCCACATTGTTTTGCTGCAAATGGTATTCATGTCCGTCTTAGACTTTATACCCGAATGTAAGTTCCAAATCTGTCATCCCATCTCTTTCCAGCTGGTGTTGCATGTTGGCAACACATGTGTGAGTCGTTTTTGGAGGGCGCCCCTTTTTGGTTGGTTTTTGAAGGAAGCCAATAGTCCCCCAACAAGAAGACGCCCATTTGTCCTCTTTCCCTCGCATGGGGCTCTCGGCTACCACTGCCACTTTTGTGTTATTCAAGTACACCTGGGAACAGCGGTTGTTAGCCTTCTGCCAAGCAAGACCCGCTCGCTTGCAAGGTGCAGTCCCAGCTGGAATGCGACATCGCACATGTGCCTTGGCGAGTTTTGTGTGAAGATGTCTATGTCTCAGTGGCCATGGAAAAACAGACACTGCCTCTCTGAAGAGTTACTGCCTTTCAATTGATAGCACCAAGACGATAGGTATGAAGGCGCGCCGGCGCTGCTTGATGGGTAGAAGATCATGCGAGGGTTCTTTGAGACCTTTCGGCAGCACTGGCACTTGGGCATGAGAGGCAAACACCGATGCTGATGCTTGTTTGTTAGTTTTTTTATTGAGCAGCATACCCCCGACCACCAACTGCGTTTTGATGGACCGGCCATCAGCTCAACCAATCTTTTGGTAGGGTTGATGTTTGTGTTAACATAAATCACCCCTGACAAATGTGGGTATGATTGACCGGATTTGTTCCCGTTCGACAGGGCTTTTGCTAGTAAAGGATTGCATAGGCCGTACTATGACCTTCATAAATCCAAGTAGTAGAACCACCTACCAAAACGCACAATCAACGGGAATTGTTGGGGCGCTTGCCGGGACTTGAGAGGCTCAGAACGAGGTTCTCAACATCTTAAAAGTAGTTCTCCTACTGGTTTCCCCCAAAAAGAAACTTTGTTGTGTTTTGAAATCCTCACGGTGTCCCTTTGAAACCACCTAGAGTCTCCATGACCCTTTAAAAATAAGGTCATTACCCAAAATACAGGGGAAACACTGGCCCGTTTTTAAGGGGTCATGGAGACTCCAGGCCAGGCGGCGTCCATTCTGGGCTCCGAGGTGTACCCCGGCGCAAGCGCCTTCGCTGCAGTCTCCTTGGAAGGCCAGCTGGCGACCTGGGGCCGCACCGGCGAAGCGGCGTGCCGCGGCAGACAACTCGTGGTGGACACAAAGCAGAGGTGCGGTTTGCCAAGGGCTGTTAGGACTGAACAACTTTTTCCCAACTAATGGGCTTGCCATCAAGCCACTAAAAGTCTTAAACTTTGAGCGGGGGGAGCAGAAAGCAACCGAGAAATCCCACCTAAGTTTGATGCCCGCCGGCAGGTCCTGAGGCAGGTCCGGATGGTTCATTTGGGGCTCACGAAAAGAAAGGGGATACATATGCCACGGTACCGTTCTTGTTTCCTTTGGTTGGTACACCTGGTAGGATTGCTGTTGTAAAGCGCTACTTGGCTGATTGCGGGCCCTTAAAAAAGGGAAATTTTACAACAGCCTGTGAAGGGAAGTGTGACCCATGTCACATACCTGATCCCATGTGGATGACGCCAGGGGCTCTCGGTTAGGCTTAGATATCCTGGTACGTAGGCAAAAACAACACCAGCACCAGGCTATGTTCTGAGCGCGAGCAATTAAATGACTCACTGCGGGGTGAAGAACCAAAAGTATCAGGAAAGGGTTGAGTCCACGGGTTTTGTGGCGTGGACCGCACCTGAAGAGGCGAGATGTCGGTCATCCATTTGCAGAGCCATGCATTTCTTAACAGCCGCGAGGAGAGAAAGAAGGAAAAGGAATCACCCAACCCTTTATCTCACCAGCCATTTCTCTCCTCTTGGCTGGTAAGGGTTGGGCCATCTCTTATCACTCACCGGATGAGGTTAGGTGAGTGAGAATGATGAGTCTCTTTTCTCTTTTCTCCTTTCGCCAGGCCGAACGAGGCAAGAGTCAGATAGGGGAGAGAAGGAAAGAGAATAAGGGATAAAGAGACAGGAGAGAGGAGAGTGGCTAGTCCAGAACGAAGTGATGAATGATGGATCTCTTAGCCACTGCCTAATAGTTCGGCCTTCCAGCCAATGACCAACAAATCCAGTATCTTTGTACGGGCTCAGGCAACTGAAGACTGGATTCGACCATATCTATGCCTTCGGGAATTCCTTCATTGCCTTCACAACAGATGGCGATGGAATGATGTGGGGCGATATTGGTCCTGCAGAATTAAATCCTTGTTGGCGCAGCTCTTTTGCCACGCTTGAGTCCTTGTAAAAAAGGGGCTACCCGGATAACGCATCGGGCTCCCCCCGGCACTTCTGTGCCGCTCCGCCGGCCGGGTTATTTACCGGCACGACCCAAAAACTACTTCCCCTTCTTGTACTTCTCCTCGTAGTATTTCTTCCTCATGAAGTCCATGGACCAGCCGCGCCCGGCATGGTCATGTTGAAACTGATTCCAACTTGTATTGCACTTCTTGAATGGCGGCCTGTGCAATGCTCCCGATGATGACGCACTGCCGCCCTCCTCCTCGACCTCCTCCTTTCCTCCCGGCTCCTTGCGAGCCTCCTCTCCACTTCCACCAGGCTCCTTGCGAGCCTCCTCTCCACTTCCAGCCGCACCATGACCCCCTCCGGAACCATGCTCCTGCCTTTTGACTTCCACCTCCACATCGTCAACGATCAGCTTCATCGAAGTTGGCTTCCGCCGCTCAAGCCCCTTTCTCTGCGACCAACTCCTGCTCCGCTGCTCATCGACCTCGTCGACCTCCTTTCTCGCAGGCTTCACCACCGAGTTGTCCCGACCAACTCCCGGCCCCACCCACAATTTCTTCATGACGTTGCTGGCCGCCTTGGCCGTCCACCTTGCCACCACCGCAGCTCCGATCGCCATCAAGATACCTCCAATCACAATGATCACGTCGATCATCTCCACGCCCGAGATCTCCGCCTCGGCTCTAGCTCCTTCCGCCCTTGCCACAAGGCTTGCGCCTATCGCCATCATAATCCTAGCCTTAGTTTCACCTAGGTTGGGAGGGCAGCCCGATGGGCAGTGGTTCTTATCCAAAACAGCTGCGGTCCTTCGGCCATCCTCCGGGGTTGAGTCCGGTTCATCTGCCCTGGACTTCTTTGTGGGCGGTTCATCTTCCCTGCCCAATCTTCTCAGGCCTTTTTGCCTGGCTTCCTCCCCGTCAGGCCTTCCTACTGTCGCTGGTTCATCTCCCCTAGCGATCTTGATCTTTTTCTTGTGCCCTTCGGCGGCCCAGTGGCTCTTCTTGGATGCCCAATGGCCCTGTTTCACCATACCAAGCTCAACCAGAAAGCTACCAAAAGCCTGACCTAACAAAAGCTTGGTGAAACCATCAGCAACCAACTGTACACCCGGCATGTGCTCCAACACCCACTCACCCTCCTCCAAGGCCCACCTTAAAGCCGAAGCCCTGATACGAAGGTGTCGAGTCCTCCAATTCCCTGCTCCATTGGATGCCAGGCTGATCGCCGCCATGTTGTCCCCGTACATTCTCTTGTACTCCACTTTTTCGCCAGTGACGACCTCCGTGAGCGACACCAAGGCCCTGCCCACCGTCAGCGCCTCGCAGTATCCAATCAACTCACCCTCCGCCGTGCTCTGTGCAACAAAGGGCTGTCTCACCGACTCCCAGCAAATCGGAGCTCCCTCCACAAAGCCCACAATGCCCTGCACGCTTTTGTCCTCCCCGCCCGACGCGTAGGAGATGTCCGCGAAAACCTCCACCATGTTCACGCGCCTCTTCATGCCAAGGCCTTCTCTTGACGCCCATCCTCCAACCGGTCCATAGTTCAGGCCCCGATCAGTGGTTGCCTTGACATACCTCAACACGTCCTTGCCCAGGTTGACAACCTCCACACCCTTCCTTGTCCATCTCGACATTGCTGCGACCGCCACCGCAATGTCCGGTCTCGTCTTCGAAGCCAACCACAGCAAAGCGCCCGTGATAGCCTGAGCCTCTCTGATCTCGTCCGGGGTGCCATCCTTGCTGTCCTCATCCGGCAGCTTGTAGCTCAATGCCTCCATGCCCTCCTTGATGTCCCACTTGGCCACTAAGTCCTCCGCGAAGGCCTTCTGGTTCACTAAGTACCCATCATCCTTCTTGTAGACCTCAAAGCCGCAGAACCTCATGGGCACCTCAGCCGTTGCCCACTCCGCCGGGGACAACTTCCAATCTCCGTCCTCCATCCTTGCCTTGGCCGCCTCAATGATCTTGTCCTCGCCGGCGAGCATCACGTCATCTACATAGATGGACATCAGTCCTCGCACCACCCCGGTCTCTACCTCAATGATCCTCCATAGGTTCGGCTCCTCTGTCTCCAGGAATTTCATCCTCTTTTCATCTCCTTCCCACTCCATCTTGCGGATCTCGATGTCCCGGTGAACACTCCAGTCTCTAGGACTTGTGGTTAGTCCATAGACCGCCTTGTCGACGACCCACATCTCATCCCTTTGAGCGATGCCCAACTCCTTGAACACCGACGGGACCTCCATGACAATCGTCCTGCCATCATCTCTTCGCGGAGCATTGAGGAACGCCGTGCGGATGTCCGTACACAAAAGGCTCCATCCTCGTTGTCCCGCAGTTCTCAGCACCATCCGGATTTGCAACCCGTCTGCACCTCCCGCGTACAGCTTCTCCGCATCCTTGCCGGCTGAATAGTTGCCGCACACCACTCCTCTGACCTTCCGGCGCCCATCCGGCGCTTTCCTGGTACACACAGCCTTGGCCGGAAGAACTTCGACAGGGCCTTGGATCTGGTCGATGTCCCTCTTCCTGATCGGCTTAACCGCCTTGCTTTCCTCCACCAATGCCGTGTACTCTTTCTTCGCCGCCACCTTCCATTCTTCCAGTTCGCTCCTCACTTCGCCCATCGACACCGTCTTCGTCACGAGCCACTCCTCTTCTGCTTTCGCTGCGCCCTCGACCTGCATCCGGTTCAGTGCAGCTTCGATGTGGTTCCTCCGTTGTAGCCCTTCTCGTAGTACTCCAAGCCACATCTCTTGATCTTCTCCTTCTGCATCTAAAATCTCCAACTCTTCCTTGACCCATTGAGTGACATGTTGGTGCCGTTTTTCGAAGTGGGCCTGGTCCTCTACCTTCTCCCCCTCGACGATCATCGTCGACATAGCTGTTTTTTCCCGCAGTCGCCTCCTTGGCCTTTCCGCTCTCGGCATCAAGAGGTCCGCACCTACTCGTTCCTCAAGTACCACTTCCTCCCCCGGGTCGATGATCACCTCCTCGGGCTCCCTGATCGCATCCGTGGTGGCAAAATGCCGTCCATCCTCACAGCTCCTCACCCAATAGCCACCTGATGTTGTTGACATCACTGCATCTGGGCCCATGATCTTGACCCGTTCGCGGTCAAACCTCCAGTCCTGACCTCTTTCATTCCAACTCTTCTTCTTCACGTAGGCGATCGTCCCCCACGGCAGCATTTCCTTCACCGGCAGACCCACCGCGTGCAATTGCCTCCGTAGGCGTCGCTCTCCAGCATGCCTCAACGCCATCGGCCACAAGGTAGCTGGTTCTCCGCTCGCCTTCAGCAATGTTCTCGTCGCCCTTTTTAGAACCCCGATCTCTGCCTCCACCCGTCCGTTCTCCTTGAAGGCGTCCCCCGGGACCGTGGTCTTCACGATGTTCCGGTCCTGAGCCCAGCGTTTCAGCTGCACTCCCATCAGTTCTCGAGCTCGGTCCGTGTGCAACCTATAGACCGGCAGACCCATCTCCCTGAGCCTCGCATAGATCCGCGCGATCGCCGGGATGACATCCGACGCCTGTCTTGATGTGATCGGCTCCACAAACGTCAGGTTGGTGACCCCCACATCCTGCATCTCTTCTACCTTCTTCTCCCAGATGTCCCCCGCCTGGATCTCATTCCTGACCTCTTCCTCGGGCATCTGCTCTCCTTCTTCCTTTTCTTCCAGCATATCAACCTCCACTTCTTCCACATCTCCGGCTTCCGGTTCCGCTTCTTCTTGAGGTTCAGCAAGCAGAGATCTTCCTTCTCCATTCACCGGATAGGTGTACACCGCTGCCACGAAGTACTTCGCCTGGCATCTCTGATCTTTCCCAGCCGCCAGTTTTCCCGACAGATCCACCGCCAAGGTGTACGCCTGTGGATGTTGAACTCTCCGATGTGCTCGGCCTCTTCCTTGGCTTTCCACACAGACCCGACAATCTCGCCGTGCTGGTTGATGATCACACGCGAAATGCCTTTTCCACTGCTCCATTGCTGCAGCGCTTAGAGGCCGAAGAGCTCGAACCACACCCAGCCCTTCTTTCTCATGATTCTGCAGCGCCTCCTTGAACACTTGCACCAGCCCCGGCGCCCATGCTGACCACCTCTTGGTCTGAGTGATCCGCTCCTGCAGGTTCTCCGACCATGCTTCTCCGCCTTGACCGGGTCCTGTAACCTCCCCCAGTCCCCGCATCTGCTCCAGGTTGGTGGCTATGGTCGTCGGCTTTCTCCGTTCATGCCCTAGCGGTCCTTGATCAAAGTGGATCATCTCCATCTCATACCGCTTGGCAAATGCCTCCCACGCCCGGAATCGCCAGATGCTGACCAGGTGTTCCCTCGGGATGTCCACCCTGTAGTCCCCAGGATCCCGAGGCTGTTCTTGCCCATACGCCACCGCAGGGAGTTTCCGTCTCCTCGCAGTCTCCTCCGCCACGACGTACAACGTCATCATTCTCAACCAGAGCACTGAGTCCCCTTCCACCATCTCCTTCTCCGAGTTCGTGAGGTTTGAGAAGCCATAGGGATACTCCTCACTCCTCACCGGTCTAGGTCCTGGCGATCTTGATCTGCAGGCCGACACCGTGCGACAAGGCGGACCGCCTATCACACTGACCACAGCTCCACTTTTTGCCAAGGCAATGAGGTAGCCGTAGACATCGTCGTTGAGCAAATCCTGCCCGGGGTTGTTCACCTTATCCAGGCAGATCATGACCGTTCCACTCTTCTCCATGTCCATCCACTTCTTCTCCGTGCCCGAAAAGAGATGCAGGTGGATCCTCTCTGCTCTCTCAATGGTTCTCCTCCTCCGCCTGTTCCACGGCAGCTTCATTACGTCGTACTCCTGTGTGACCACCAACTTCGCCAACAACCTGTCCGGGACGTCCACGAAGAACTCCTTCAACGCCTTGAGCATGGCCTCCTCATAGATCAAGCTCTTGGTCGGCTCCACCTGGCCCTTCAGCATCGCCAGTTTCCAATTGAGCTCTGCTTTCTTCTGCTCCATTTGCTCGATCATTTCCAAGGCCACTCCTTCTTCCACCATAGGACATCCTGCGATCATCGTGACCTCCACCGGTTTGCCCTTGTAGGTCACCTTGCACACGCCGTTGGCCCATGTCACTATGTAACCCACCTCCGTCATCGCTCCCATGGGGACAATGACCTGCGTGCCCTTCTCTGCCAGCAGCGTCAATGTTCCCGGCTTGCTCCGCATTCTTGTGCTCGAACCATCCGCCAAGTGCACCTCCACGATCTCGGCCTGGTTCCATTCTGCCTGGTTTTTTCCAGGCCTGAGTGCATGTGTTGCTCCTCCATCAAGGAGGCCCATGCCGAGACTTTCCTTGCTCATCTGGTTCATCACGATCACCGCATTCATCGACGGCAACCTCAGCGATCGAAGGAGACTGGTCGCCTCGGCTAGCAACTCCCCCGTTCCGCTGCCCGCTCCACCGGCCATAGTTCCACCACCTGTAGTAGCCGCCGTTGCCGATGTAGCATCCTTTTCCACCATGTTGCTGGCTTCTCCACCACCTTGAAACTGCGATTTTTCACCGCCTGTACCACCACCTGTACTACCACCACCTGTACCTTCACCTCCCCCCGAGCTGCCGCCCAGCTCGCACTTCGCTACCTTTGCCGCCGGCTTCGGCGTTGGTCGGCTCCCCCCATACAGGTTCCCCGGCTTCACAGTGCAGTCTGCCTTCCTGTGGGTCTTCGCACCGCAGGTCCAGCATCGCGCCGCCTTATCTGTGACACCTTCCCAGTCGTGGGGCCATTTGCAACTCCGGCCAGCTCTGCAACCATTCTCCGAGATGAAGTACCTGCAGTTGTTCACCTCCTTCTTGGCGGATCCAGCTCCGTGTTGATGACTGCCGGCATGCTCATTCCCGCCACTCATCGCCTTCACCTTGGCTACCACTCCTTCGCTGGTCATCAGCTTTGCCGTGTCCATTTCCGCCAGGAGCAACTCGGAGTAGCTCCAGATCCCCAGCGATGTCGGGGCTGTGTCCAGTCCCAACTGAGATCTCGCCTGGGCTACCCTGAACGCCTGCGTTCCACCTTTGTTCACAAGCTGAACCACCCGCTCCAAAGCCACCGCCAGCAAAGTTGGATCCGGAAGCGTAGCTCCAATTTCCTGCGCCCGCAGGTAGTACCTCCGCCATTCCCTCAGTGATGAGGCCGCTTCCGTATAGTTCCTCAGGTTGCCCAGGTCCGTGAGCTTCTTCAGGATCAAAGCTCGTTCTCCTGGTCCTCCTGGCTGATAGGTCACCAGCAACCGGTACAGCACCCCGGTCGATGTGATTTCCCGCGCGGAGATCAACTCTTTGCGGATCTCCTCCGGCACCGCCTTCAGCAGAAGCGTGACCCCCCGCTGTTCTGTCCTGACAAACCGCGGGGTCTTTAGCCTTTCCGGGATGTCCACCGTGATCTTGAGCCTCTCCAGCGGGGTTGACTTCAACCAGACCTCGTAGAGCTGCTTCGCCTGGCCCATTGTTCCGGTCCACCATTCCGCCGCTCCCTGGGACAGATCACTCATCTGCGGCCCAACCTGTGCCAGCCAGTCTCCAAGGGTCAACGGGGAATGGTCATAGATCAACTCCGTCAACTCCACCTTGCCACCAGCACCTCCTGACTCCACTTGCTCAACCACGGCCTTCACATCCTCCTTGTTTTCCCAGTCATTCCAGCTCTTCCATGCCTCCCAGCTTTGAGAGTATGGATGGGATTCCCACCCTGTTTCCCCCCAGTGATCATCCCACGGCTCCGACCACTGGATTTGCCACCCACGATCATCTTCGCGTTCGCCACGCGGCGGATCGCCTTCAGGTAGCGCTGTTCCTCCCGGTGTCCTTTTTGTACCTCTCAACGGCGACCTTGGTGGGGACCTTGATCTCCGTCTCGGTGTCCCTTCCCTTGGGGGTGGAGGCGGCGGTGGCGGCATTTCTGGCGGCACAATCATCAAATGATGATATTCCATCGGCGTTTCAAACACCTCCATCTTCTCGGCAGGCGTCACAAACCTCTCCGCTTCCTTCTCATCACATCTGGCCTTCCAGAACTCTGCCTCCAACTGCCACTTTCTCTCCTTCGCCCTCAGGTCCTTGATCGTGTCGAAGAGGTACTTCCTCTGCTGCTCCATTCCGCGAATCTTCCTGCACGCCTTCATGAAGTTCTTCTCCATCTCTTCCGCGAGGTCCATGTCTCCGATCAGCTCGTCATCATCATCTCGTTGAGCTCTTTCAGGGACCCACACCTTGTGCTCGTCGTTCCAAAGCCAGTCCAGATCCAGCCGGGTTAGATTCTTCGATGCCCCCATTGCTACCTGCGAGCTCTGGCCAGGGAGCACCCCTCTGTTGCCCGTCCTTTTGCATGCCGCCTCCCACAGCCGCTGATCTCTGAGGCTTTGGTCCTCCATAAGATCATCTGGTTGATCTTCACCTGCATGTGGTCCTCGCCCACCATGTAGTAGATCTCCTTTTCCTCCTTGCCGAAGAGCTCGTGGATCTTGTCTCCCAACTCCGCCTTCCGCCCAACCTGGACCGCGTAGTTCGGCTTCACGTTCCACAGGTCTCCCTCGCATCATTCCAGGCCTTCCGATTCCTTTCCCCGGTGGCCCTTGCCCTTCACCCGGCCTTAGGTCACCATGATGCGGTGGCTCTCTTCCATTCCCATGTAGTAGAGCTCCATCTCCGCCTTGTTCCTGCCCATTACCTGGACGTCGACCTTCTTCCTGCAGACCATGCTCATCGCCGTTGGCCATTCCGGCATTTTCCGCATTCTCCAGGTCCGCTGTCAGGTCCCTCCTTATCTCGCTCCAGAACTCTTCTGTTTTCGTCCTACTGCCAGCAGCATCTGGGTGGCCACCAACTCCATCTTGCCCGGGAAGATCTCCCTCAGGAGCGCCACCGGCACCTCCCCAAGCGTCCATCTCCGTCTCGACCTTCTGGGGGCTCACGGTGTCCGGGACCTTGGGCAAACCATCGGGCCTCATTGCTCGCAGCCTTGCGGCCTCCACCGCCCGTGAACTCCAGAAAGGATTTACATCCACCACCTGCCGCTGACCTCGCTCTTGCTGCGGTTCTCCACCTCGTTCTTCTTCATGAAGAGGTAGGTCACCGTCGGCTTCCGCCACCATGGTACCCTCCATGGTCACCGCATCCACCGACCTCGCCCTTCGCCTCCGCATCCCAGCGTCCATGGCTACCGAGCGATCAACATGTTGGGCTCATAACCCTTGTTGGCGCAGCTCTTTTGCCACGCTTGAGTCCTTGTAAAAAAGGGGCTACCCGGATAACGCATCGGGAAATCAAATTCAATGGAAAATCTGAATTTCTTAAATTGAGATCACCAACAACATTCCTTGTTGTTTCTAATAGTATTGAAAATCTCATATACTCAATATATGATGAACACTTACAATGTCATGCCCTTTATATTATATTTAGTAGTTGGAACAAATGGGGTCGAAATGGATTCGGAGTGGATATAGACGGAGGTTATTAATTTAGAGATATATATATATGTTATGCTATATTTGTTTTTTTATAAATCGGTATAGCCTCGAGCATCGGCAAGCCGTTATAGCGGTATTCCGGCCGAATTATAGTGCTTGCGGCGAGTAGCTGTGCTTGTGCCGGTCTTTTCTCCGCGGCACAAGCTTCTGCCTCTTTGCGCGGCCCGTGAGGGTCCGAAATTTCGGGGGGGTTTTTAATAATTTCGCTTAGAGTAATAGATTGGGAGATATAGAAAGAGACAAAGATACGGAGACACCTCGCACGAAATTTTCGAGAAATTTCGATTTGGATAGGTCCTTAAATTTCCCCGAAATTTGGCCCGGTATTTGTTTTGGAAGGTCGCTAAATTTTGCCGGGTTACACGATATCTAGTTATTTCGTAACCTTTGTTTTTCTTTGTTTAGCTTTGTGTATCTCTGTGTATTTTAATTTGTTTTTTTTTGGTGTTTGTGTTTTTGTGTTTCTATTTGTTTGTCTGTGTCTTTCTGTTTCTCGGGTTGTTTTGGTTGGTTTTTGTTTGTTTTTATGTGTTCGTGTTTGTCGTTCGTCTTTATTTTTTGGCGTTTTTTTATATTTATTGTTTTTTTGATTTTTGTTTGTTTGTTTATATTTGTTTTTACGGGTCGATTTATAAAGATGTCACATTTTTGCATTGCCGCATATTCTATTTCTTTTTTTTAGGTTTCGCTTTCTTTTTTTTATGTTATGTTTTTTTATTTTGATTATTTTTACTATTATTGTTCTTGCTTGATTATTTGTTTTTTTATCTCTTTCTCTCTTTTTCTTTTTTCTTTTTCTCTTTCTTTAATAAAAAAAAAGAGAGAAAAAGAGAGAAACAAAAACAAAAAAAAGATGAAAGAAAGAAAGAGAGAGAAAGAGAGATGTTTTTTTCTTTTTTGTTTGAGAGAAAGAAAGAGAAACACAATTTCTCGTTTTTCTTTTTGTTCTTTTAATTTTTATTTATTTATTATTTTTATTTTGTTGTTGTTTTTTCTTTTTTTTGTTTTATGTTTTTTCTTTTTATTTTGTTGGTATTGTCGTTGATGGAATTAATCTCTAATATATATATATATATATTTTTGTTTTAAATTTAATTTTGTATGGGAGGTATAATATGTTTTGTTTTAAAATATAAATAATATTATTGAGTAATTAAGGAATATTTTGAAGTATTAATATAGATATATTTTAAATTTATTGATATAAATATTAAAGAAATATATGATAGATATAAATTATTGTTTATAGATAGTTATATTATTTATATATATATATATATTTTTATATATTATTTGTATTTAAATATTTGTATATATTATTTTGTTTTTTCTTTTTATAATTCGGTAGGGCCTCGAGATCGCATTTCTCGTACGCCGGAAAGCCGTTGTAGCGGTATGTTGGCCGAATTGTAGTGTTTGTGGCGAGCGGTTGTGTTTGCCTCGGTTTTTTTTTTTTTTTTCCGCGGCACTTAGAGTTCCCGCGGCGTAATCCGGTTAATTTTTTTCGAATTTTGGGTCGTTTCCGGCGATATAGCTCTTAGATTTCCGGACGTTACCCCGCAAATTTCTTCAGATTTTGGCGGCTTTCCGAAAAAATTACCGGGCTAAATTTCGAGGAAATTTTGGAACTTATCCGAATCGAAATTTCTCAAAAATTTCGTGCCGTGTCTCCGTATTTTTGCCTCTATTTGTGTCTTTTAATCTGTTTCCGTGTGTTCGTATTTATCTATTTCGTAATCTCTGTATTTCTCTGTCCCAATTTGTTTCTTTTTGGTGTTTGCGCTTCTCTGTTTCTTTTTTTTGTTGTCTGTGTCTCTCTATTTGTCGGGTTGTCTTGGTTTGTCTTTGTTTGTCTCTATGTGTTTATGTTTGTCGTTCCTCTCTATTTTTTGGTTATTTTGTATCTCTCTGTTTATTTCTACGTGCCCGTGTTTGTTTATTAGGTAATGTTTGTTTATATTTATCTTTATTTATTGTTGTTTGGCCTGTCTATATTTATTTCTGCGGATCGGTTTACAAAGAGACACACTTTCGTGTTGCCGCGTGCTACATCTCCCTTTGAAGTTCTGCTTTCTTCTTTATTTTTTATGTTTAGTTATTTTTATTATTGCAATTATTTTTATTATTGTTTTTGTTTGGTTGTTTGTTTCTTTCTTTCTCTCTTTCTCTTTCTCCTTCTTTTTCTTTTTTTTTTCTCTCTTTCTTTTTTTTCTCTCTCTTTCTTTCTTTCTCTCGTTTTTTCTTTTTTTTTCTCTCTCTCTTTCTCTCTCTCTCTCTTTTTCACAAAAAATACAATTAGACATAAATTTCGTGGTGGATGTATTATTTTCGCAAATTCAAATGCGAATCGTATTTTAGTAAAATTAAGAATATTTTAGTTTTGGCAGATATATTTTTTTACAAAATGAAATTTAGATTTTATAATACTATTATTTATTCTATTTTTATATTTTTTTATTATATTAATTTATAGTAATTAATAAAAACCTTGATATTATGATCATAAAAAAAAATCCAACAAAGAAAAATATAGTTATAAACAAAAATAAATAAATAATAAAAAATATATTTTCAAATATTTTATTTTCTCAGATTATATAATTTTATTATATTACTTCATTCATTAATTAAATATTATAATTATATTTATATATTTAAATTTTATAATAAATAAATTACTTCTCTAAATTCGAATATTATTTCGCAATAAATACAATACTTTTGTATAATGATTAGATTAAATATTTTTAGTATAGCATATTAAAAGAACAATCATATTATTAAAATTAATAATCATATATATTTTATAAATTTTATATATTATAGACATAAATGTTCCCGCATCCTATCCCCTATTCATAAGTTTATATCTATTTAAAAATATATATTATAATTTAATATATAATAATATTTCTATTTAAATTAAAATTCATAATTTTCTTATATCATATTATTTCACCAAAAATAGTTATTAAACAAATCCTTAAATTTAAATTATATTATAATAAGTATTATATAAATTCATATATTATAATTATATAAAATATTTATTCACAAAATATAATAAAAATATAATATAAATTAAATATATTAATATTAATATATATTTTATTTATGTTTTTCATAAAATATATAAAATCGTCCCTAATAAATAAAATAACTATTCAATTCAATAATCAATTAATAATTTTATTTGCTTAAATATTTATTCTTTCATAACTACAATATTATAATACCTAAACCCAAAAAACACGTATCCAATAAATAATTATTCTAAGATAACAAATAATTTCTATCAATCAAATAATAATATAATACATATCAAGAAAAAAACAATATACATATTAAATTCCATCTAATTCAGCAAAATTAAATTCCATCCAAAAAAAATAAAATTACATCAAAAAATACTTCCAAATCATATCATATCATCTAAATAAATAACAATAATTATATTTAATTATTTCTTCCTTCTATTATTCATCATAAATTTAATTTAATTTTGTTTTTAAACAAAAATATCCAATCCTTTCACAACACATTTCTATTAATAATATATTATTCATTCATTAGATTTACAATATTATATTTATATAATTTAATGAAATTTATTATATAAAACAAAATTTTACACACCAATAATTTCTCCATCCTACAAAACACACCGATGCTTTCGCAATGCTTTCACAATTCCATATTTTGCTTTCGCGGGCTTCGTTTTCTTTAGAATTGCTTTCGCAACGCTTTCGCGGCGGACCGTCCCACCGTATCATCATCAGCATACAGGCGTTCGCGGGTCTTTCGCGGCGGGACCTTCTTTGGTTACTGTCGCGATAAGCTTTCGCCAGCTTTCGCGGCCTGCGTTTTGGCTTTCGCGGGGATTCTACAAGACACCCCCCTTTGCTACTTTGTATTATCAGGGTTTATGACGCTGCTCATTTTACTAATACTTATTATTTTCTCATATATAATAATATATTCAATCTATTCGATTTCATTTAATTATATATATATATAATGATCCAATTATTTCCTCTCTCTATGCAATTTATCTTTACAAATTCAATCTCTTGAAATAGCACTATCACATATTCAAAAACAGAACAAACAGCATCGACAATTCAGAGTGCATTTCAAACTTGTCACGTCCTTCACCAATTTGGTTTGCGGACTGTGTACCCTACACTCTTCTCAGGCCTCTGCTGCATAGCCCTGAGCGCTTCCAATCTTGCCTGCCAGGTGATGGGTTTGTCTCATGCGGGAATCCCTGTGGATTACAATGGCGGAATTCCTTTGGTTTGGCAAACCACCCCAAAAGGGTATAGTCAAACGGCTACACAGGAGAGTCTTTCTTGGAGTTGGATCAAACGCAAATCAAACGGAAAACCACGAGCTTCGAACCCCTTATTTTGAGACACACTCAGACATTTCGGCCATGCTTTTTGCCTCCCTTCGTGAAAAAGAAGAAAGGCTTTTTCATTAGGCAAGGCTGCTACAGCTTGGGCAATGATCACTCATTCCGTAGCAGGCCTTGGCTTGACCCATGCGCGGCTCAGGCTTGTCTGGCCTCAGGGTTCGTCCTACGGAGCCTGCTTCACAACCACAACTCTATCCAACCGATACGAAATTGGCGACCCTTAAAACTGCTTCTTACCACACATGTTCGTCCTTCTTACGAAACTGGCGACCCGAAACTAAACACTCCTGCTCTGTACGCACACAACCGCTACCCTGAAAGCAGCAGGTTGCTCAGGGCTTCACGCTGCCATGGGTCCGGGAGCTCTCAGGGTTTCCTGGCGACTCCGTTGAGGGCGAGCCCTCAACCTGTGGGTTCCTTCAAGGGAGTCCCCGGGTTTGTTCCCGCCCCGCTTGATTCCATGACCCGCAAGCAATACGTCCAGGTACCACTACGAAGACTCATCTCTCAATCTCTGTCTTACCAACTGAGAGAATCAACTGAAGATTACCTTCTCTCACACAATTTTGTCTAGACACATACCAAACGACATCCAAACGTTCGACAATGAGGCATATGAGGTCTCTTAGCAGCGCTTCACTTTGCTTCACTGTCCTCTATCAAGATAATCAAAAGAAATGTGAGGGACATTCATTACTTTGCGGACCACGGTGTCCCCGATGGAAGGTCAACAGAGACTGTGCCAACAAGGAATTGAAAAACACATTCGCATCTCTTTGCAGTAGGGACAAAACCCTCAAACAGAAATAATCAAGACACTGGATGCTTTTGACTTCCAGGATCAAGCAAAAGCACAGTTGGCTCAACTCCATTCTCCCTGCAAATTGCGACACGCATACCTGGTGATGACTCAAAGCAACCTCGATGGAAAAAAAATCGCTTCGCACCAGTTCGGGTGGATACATCCCCATGAATACTGGAAGTTTATCAACCCAACGCATGCAGGATTTTGTCCATTCACATGTCTCTTTGTGAGTTCTGGGTTTTCACAAATATCGAACCAAACTGAAACCAGTGGACTCCATCTACAAATCAGCCAGCCTGATAAAACTGCACACCTCGGAAAGGAAACCTCAGCTTCTTGATGTGCCTAAATTGACCTCGCTGTGTCATCCAAAAAGCCGGGTGTAGTTTGAAAACCCGAGTGCACACCCTGCAAACTACATCTTTGAGGAAATCGCAGTTTAGGCTTCCAAGTCAAGTCATGCGTAAACAGGCGCTCCTCCGGCGAAATCTTTGGCCTGGTGAGCACTTGCACCTGGCAATGAGTCTGAGCACATCACGTTGCTTTTTTCTAAACCGGAAATAAGGGAATGCCCAGTACTGGGTGAGCTGCCGCTGCTCGTCAATATTTGCCCATATCCCTCACATCCCCGCAATAGGCAACCACCATCGGCTACGACTGTGGACAATGGATGGCTCGCGGTCTGAGATGTTTGCGAAACGCAATGCTCGGAATACATCCAAAGCACTCTGACCTGAGAAAGCTCTTTGTGCTCCTTCTTTGAAGTCTTCTCCTTTTTGGATTTCCTGGCTTGCACGAACGAACCCGACGCGCTGCGGTAGCTTGGAGCATGCGAGACATTCACACCAATTGCTTGGCTGAGTCGCTTCTTATCCTTCTTATCCTTTTTCTTCTTCTTGTCTTTCTCCTAGTTGACTTGTGACACGGGCCATCTCAATTTGCGCGCACACACACACACACTCACACAACCACACTCGCACAACCACGCCCGCACGCCCGCATTTGTTGTTTCCCTGCAACAGACTGCGTGCAGTGACAGCCTGTGGATTTTTGTTGCTACAATCTGATGTCCAACAGCTGCGGGCCTTTTTCTTGGCTTTCTTATCTTTTTTGTCTTTCTTTTTGTCCTCAACAGCTGATCGCACCTTTGAAACTCCCCCTTTGGTCAGTCTCAGACCTTCTCTGAGCTCGAGCTGGAACTCGAGCTGGAACTCGAACTCGAACTCTTTCTTCTTTTGCCCATCGAAGTGAAGCCTGTGCCTCCGGCACAGGATGGCACCCGACATGCGGCGTAGAAGCGCTTGGATTGCTCATGTGATGCTGATGCCACATGTCTGCACATCAGGTTGGCTCTTCCCAGTGACCTGGCTAGGAGAAGGGATCGCCTTTTTGGGTTGGCCATATTTCCAGGGCAACCCACCCACAATTTGGACGGTGCCACTGAGCCATTCGACGGGCCCTTCCCCGGCTCCTGATGATCATGGCCGCGGCTGGAGAGAGTTCGGGCCAACAGCAAGCGAGCGCCTGCCTAATTTCGAAGGATCCTTCCCATTCCAAGGGCACTCTCTCGCTATGTATGCTAGGATCTTCGCCAAAAATGAAGGCGATTATGCCTATGGAAGTGCAAGTCTTGTGTGAGTGCTCGTGCCACTTCCATTGTCTATTTTCCGACTGTAGTGTAAAATTGGGCAACGAAACTTTGAGCTGTGGTGACCCATTTAGCTCATCTCATCGCTCATGCTCAATTAGCAGGCGCCTTTTCCACTAATGAGTCAAATTCGTCCATCGCTCACTTCAGCTTGATGTCGAACTTGACGATGAGCTAGCACCCTTCTCTCCCTTGCTCCTTTCGGAGTTGTGAAGCTTTTGCCCAATCATTCCAACAAGCAAATCCCACCAGCGCACTTCCAGTCATCCAACGTAACAGGTTGCTCCAAACCCGTCCTCAGCTTCTCCGACATGCGCAACACCTTGGCAAATCCACAACAGGGATCCTTACATTATACACCTGAACATTGCCTTGTAAATGGTGGTTTCTCCTTATTTTAGTGGAAAAAGCCATGTTTCAAATGGGCAAGGTGTATCTTTTAAGGAGCCCTGCACAAACTCGCAACGTTCCCGAGCGATGGATGCGCCCATTTCTCGAGCCGCGCCTTTTCGGCCTTGGCCAGCTTCGCTTGGAGCTTCTGCATCTTTCGGATTTTCTTGAACTTCTTCCTTTCCTCCTTGCCATCAACAAAAATCAGGAGAGCAACCTGGGGCTGGTTGCTTTCCCGGAGCTGAACCAGGCGATCCACTCGAAAACGTGCCATAACACGTTGACAAGTACCCAAGCAACCCACCACAACAGGAAAGCTGTACAGACAAATCCCCACATCCTTCGTCATGGACTTCTTCAGCTCCTTCAGCTCCTCACAGGCACAGCGATTTTGGTTGGGTCTGAACTTTAATAAGGTGCCCTGTGGTGGACACCATCTAAGGATCCATGTCCAACCACTTTGGGGGTTCCCTATGGTCATTTTTCTTTTTTGGGTGCCTGTGTTCCCTTGGTTCAAAGGGAAACCCAAAGGGACACCTTTCAAGTGTTCGGATCCTACAAATACCCAGTTGCAGCAGCAAAAGCAGAAGGACACCTAATTGGGCCCGCTGCCAGCGGGGTCTAAGAAGTAGACGAAGTGGGCTTCTATTAGCTGACCCAGCACAAACGTCACAGACTAACAGCCCCTGATTGGAAATACCAATTAAGTGGTTCATCTAGCATTCAATCCACTGGCAGGGGGGCTGGTCGCAGTCAATTGGGGCCTTGTTCTGTCACAACTAGTTCGACCTCTCAACCCTCCCCCCTCAAATTTTCTACCCTCAAGCATGGTTTGGTGATTCCTTTGAGGCTAGCAACCCTGCCAAACCCTGCCCCCCAGAAAACCAGTTTATGGCCATCCGCGCCTGCTTCTTGTCCTTCTTCTGCTGCTTCTTGAGCTTTTTCTCTTGCTCCTTGGGACCTTCTGCGCGCACTGGCTGAGTATCTGCCTTGTTCCTTTCCTCGGTGGTCCGTTGATCCCATGCGAAAAGTTCTCAACTTTTGGGACACCGCATAAACCCCTCACTCGAACAAACGCAACAAGGTCACATCAGCTGGGAAAATTGGTCACTCAGCTGGGACTGCCAAGGATTTTGCGTGAAGCGCCAAGTGCACAGGCCCCAAATAGTAAGTGGGCCGTGGGTGATAATATCCCAGTTAAATCCTTTGAGCTAATTGCAAATCCAACTTAGACTCAACCAGGAGCTAGCCCTCGAAAAACAACCCAAAAGCCCAAGCAGCTGGGAAAATCGGTGGTCCAGATTTGAGGAACCACCCAGTTTTTGTGAACCGCCATCTTTCGATTTCATCCACCCCTTGCTCGAACAAAAGAAAAAGACAAAAACAAGTCGGCTGCGAATCCATTGATAGACCCCCCATTCAACGCATCGCCGGGTGTCCATTTGCTTCAGGTGCGCCAGCCACTTCTCCTGCTCCTCCTTCCAGGCTTCCTTCGCCAGCGGCTGTAGCGGCGCTTCCACGGGCTCACCGTACTTCCGGGCCATCTCGGCACGGAACCTCAAATGAGTCGGCACGTGGCTTGCATGGGTGGCGGGCTTGAACCCCAGTTCCTTTTGAAGCCAAATGGGGAAGGTAAATTGGAATCATCTCAAATCTGAACATGGTATACTCCAAACTATGCGAAGAATCAGGGCAGAGAGCGGCATCCAGTTCTGGTTAGGACTCTCCCTCCACTTGCCCGGAGTTGGATGGCTCAGAGTAACCAGCTTAAGAAGTGGCGCAGGATTTCGTACTTCGCAGTACTGAATCTTCGCAGCCCGTATCTTTGCAATCTTGGCAGCTCTTATCAACGCAATTGTCAAACTGACGATGGTTTTGGCCAAGACACTCGGCCTTGAGGCGATCAAGGTCCAGTTCCTCGCATTCACACCACACAAGCTCAAACATGTCAAGTCTCAATGTGAGTCACAATCAAAACCTGGTATTAGAACGGGGTACCCAAATCTAGGTCCGGAAATTGAAAGGCCGCCACACCTATTTCTGGCGACTGCCCCTTACTAACGTTAGTATACCCGGGCTTTGATTGTGGCTCATGTGGCATTCACACTCACAATGTTCCCACCAGGAATCCTCAGATCCATCAGATTCTTCACAGCCTGGCTCTTCTGCGTCTTGCCGCGTGAATTGGATGCCACCTGTCCGAACTCATTCTCTCACGTGGTCTCATGTATGGTGCTTTCCTGCCTGCTGCCTTCCGCGCTTTCCGTGGCTTGCGACTCTCATCGTGCTGCTCATCGCTATCGCCCTCACTCAGCGGCTTCAAACTCTCCTCGCTCGCGGCGTCGTTCGCTTCGTGCCGCGGCGACCGCGGCAGGGCGTCTGCTGTCACAGCGCGCCGCTCCCGTGCTCTTCCTTGGCTGGCACTGCCCCCTGCTATGCGCAACACGGGCAGTGCATGGCAAGTCATGCTGCAGAAGAGTGTCGTATCACTTCCTCCTCCGCAGCGATTTCCTGCATGCCAAGGCCAATGAGGCACAGCCAGCTAAACACTCTAGCTGCTCACATTCAGCAACCCCGTCACATAAGCATGCACCTAGACCTGATGCCTCAGATTGCAGCAAATAAATGACTGTGAGTCAGGCACCATTTCGGCACACACCAGCTGTCCTGTCTAATCTCCTCCTCTGTTTTCTCCGGTGCCTGGCGGCTGCTCTGGACTTGGGATCATACTAAAACTGGGCTCTATGCTCTGCACTTGCATTCGTGCAAGTCGATTTGTCAAAGGTCCGTACTATGTCACACATGTACTTGTTTCCCCCCTCAGACTTACGTCTTGAACTACAAGCACACAACAAACACTACTTAACGGACACGCAAGAAACGTGCAGCCAACATACTAATACACATGGAATCCACAAGAATCTCTCGTCGCCAGTACACCCCTATCCCAAGCTGGTCAACCGATATTGCAAGTATTCTTCTCTGCGGCTCATGCACTTGCACATCGATTGCTGGTGGATTTCGGCAAGTTACCTTCTACACAGCATGCCCCACACTGTATGTCTTGAACACTGACAAACAAGCAGTATGCCTTCGTCATAGTAGAATTCAATCGAATTCAACTCACAGTAGTTGCATCGTCGGACCCCTTCCCAGTCCAACCACAGGCGTGCCAAAACCGCACCTCAGGCTCCAGCTTTGGCCTATGCACCTCGCACTGCAAGGGTTGAGAATGCGAAGGGATGACAATCAAGCTGATCATATCTATTATCTACCTAAAATACAAGGACACGTGCACTTCGGGGCGTCAGGTGCATCTTTCTCATGGTTTGTCTGGCCAGCCAAGATGACAGTACGCGTGAGCAACCATTCTGGTACGGACAGTCGGACGGTGCAGCACGAAATGGCAATCACCCAAGCCTGCGTGCGCTTGGTCGCTGGGTGCGCATAGTAGTACGCACCGGGCTTGGACTTCGACGCCACACGAAACCACCCTGGCGGAAGAGGTTCCGGCGTTCTCTGAGCACCTCAAAGCCACTCTGCACCAATGCAGCACTCTGCACCAATGGCTATGAACGCATTCTCAGCACATCAAGAAAGCGGTCTCTGACAAGTGACGCTCATGCTTCGCCTTCGCCTCTTTCTTCTCCGGCTTCGCAGACTTGGTCGGCTTGGGCTTCGCAGGCTTCTCAACCTCAGAAGGGTGCACACAGGGTGCCAATATAGGTCCTCCAGAGAGGTTAGAATAAGGTGCCTATGTTTTTTTTCGGTCTATTTTAGTAAAAAGGGTAGAAGGGCACTGGGGGACCTTGATACCTTCGTGACCTTTACTTGCCTGAGTCACAAAAGGCTCCATCACATCGCCTTTTCGAGCAAGCCTGACATGTCGTCAGAGCCTCTACACCACAGGCCTAGGTTTCTGAGATGCCGGCAGGCACACAGCCGGAGTCAGAAGAACAGCACTCCACGTCTTCCAATGTGGCATCCATCAGGCTTCATGTGGCAGACTAAGGCAAACCACGCCTGGCCCATTCAGTGTCTGTTTGTTCTTGGGACGGTTCGCACATCCAAAGCATATTATGAGTATACGTACAAACTCGTGGCATTCACAGGTTGTCGTCACTGCTGGCATGCTTATTACACTTTGTCATGACTCTCGCACATGACGATACCTATGCGGGTGCTTCCTTGGCGCGTATCACATCTGGTCAGTTTCAATCAATTCCGACACATGGAAGGACTAGTCACTTGATCAATCTAAGGGCTGACATGCTGATGTTCGCAAGAACGGTTCACCACACATTGCATTGTGGCTGAGCCAACTTGGAGCTGTCGTGCGTGGAACACATCCTTTGAACCCCTTGTGCATCATGTCACGGTGGCCACTCTGTTTGATGCATCGGTCATGGCCGCACTGGTTCCTTTTTTGAGCTCCTGCGTTGCATGTGTCCGATCTGCACACTCAGGCTAGGTCCAGTGTGATAAACTTACCCCAATAGATGCTTGCAGTGCTCGGCTGGCAGCTGAACTGATTGGCACTGAAAACATGTTCAGCACTGCAGAAAGGATGGCGTAATGGTATTTCGAGATACGCAAAACACTTGATACGGTTTGTCTCTACCTAGGGGAACCCCCAAAATGGACGGTTTCACTTTTAACTCTCTTTCAAAGCACCCCAAAAGGTACTTTCAACATCCAACACACCCGTATTTTGATGCATCGAGGTCAGCTGCCGAGCCGGAGACGGCAGCATGATAGCACGGCACCCGAGCCAGGGTTCTGTGCCAAGAAATTATCCACTGCAGACTAACATGGAACACAAGCACCTGTTGCTAGTCTTCCATTTGGTTAAGACCCCTGGAAAAAATAGACACATTTCCAGTAGATATAGATTCCCTTTAAAACAAACAGGGGAAACTATAAACATGTTCTTAAGCAAATGCAAGTAGTAGAAGAACCTCCTTTTTGGGGACCCTGCCTGGGGGCTCCATCTTCATCCGCAGGGGAAGAGTAAACCACGCATCAGCTCAGTGCAGCATGTGCTGCGCTGGAAGCCATGACGCTGGGAAACAGTGTGTCGGAATTTTCTGGCAAAGGCAAGGGGAATGATCAGCAAGCACCTTGTGATCTCCCGATTCCAGCGATCAGCGAGCCCCTCCCTGATGACCATCAAATAATGTATATATATATATATACATTATCTAGTTTCAAAAGACATGTGTTAGTTAATAGGTCAAAAGTGGTACGACGGGCCGCGACGGCCTAAAATGACATGGGCGGTCGAAGTGGCAACGGACGACACCAGGCTGGCGGCAGCAAGACGGCGGATCGACGACAAGCCGACGACGGAGCGACGGCGGAGCGACGACGGGGCGACGACGGAGCGGCGACGGACCGACAGCGGACCAACGACGGACCGACGGTGGGGCGACGACGAGGTGGCGGCGGGGAGCGCCAAAAATAAGGACCTTATGTTTTTGGCACGCCCCGCTGCCACCCCGTCCTTGCCCTGCCGTCGCTCCGTCGTCGCTCCGTCGTCGCTCCGTCGTCGCTCCGTCGTCGCTCCGTCGTCACCCCGTCGTCACCCCGTCGTCACCCCGTCGTCGCCCCGCCATCGTCCGTCGTGGCTCTGTCCTTACCCCGTCGCCACCCCGTCGTCACCCATCCAAAAAATATGACACTGTCCGTTAGATAATATATATATATACACATATATATGTATATATTATAAATCCAACTTGTACTTGAATAAACTCACATCGCCCATTCTGAGAAACTTATACACTGGTCCTCTTGCGTTGCTTTCTTTGTCGCTGAAAAGCAGAAGGCCAATTTCTCTTGCAATCCAATGGCGGGAACCATACTCTTCGGAGAAGGAGGTCGCTTAGGAACATAATGCCTTTTTGATGGTTCTTTGCAACACACTTTAAGGGCTCAATACTCTGAATGCGGTTCTGGGGTAGTATTGCTCGGTAGCGAACACAACACTATCTTCAGGGGGTGGGAGCAACACCACTGTCGGTAGCTTCAGGTCTCAGGCAATACTGCGCCTGTCAGGCGCTCGGGTCGGCGATTTCTGGCTTCAAGACTGCATATTGATTGGGCATCAATAGTTCGCTATTGGCTTTTCTGTGGTATTCGTGGGCTTGGAGCACTTCTGGAGAAGCGTTGCGGATAATAACATCGTTTGTGCGTGGGATAATGGCTTTTTCTTGGAGTACCAAAGGAGAAGCTCAGTTGTGTCCGATCTGAACCTACGCTTGCAAGCTCCATGGCCAATCCAACATGGCTCTGGGCCGTGCTGCAAGGGAATGACCACCACTGCAAGTTGCAAACGGGTTGACACACAAAGCTGGCTTCCCAGTGAAGCAGCCAGTGGAATGCGACGGCAAAGCACTTTAGAATGCGTGCCTGTACTCCATGTTGCAGGTGGAAAAACACACACACACACAAACATCATTTTGCAGGTGGAGAAAAAACACACAAACACGCCAACCCCAATGCCAACAAGGGGACCCGTTTGGGGCTTGAAGGGAAACTACAGTGGGCATCCTAACTGACAAAAACGTAAGCCTCGGTCGAAATATGTTCCCCAAACTTCTGTTCTCTCACTTGAGTGCTTTGCTCAGGAAAAGTCCAGACGCTTTGCGACTTAATTGCTAAAGGTCCAAAGTCCAGGAAATCCGAGAGTGAACTCTGAAAAACTCCGGCACGCCTCCGCTTCTTGGCTTGCAGGCTTTCCACCTAAGCGAACTTGGCACGAAGTTCAATGCGGATCCTTTCGGCAGCAGAGGCTGGATCCGTGTTCGTCCATGCTTGAGGGTGTAAACACCAACCAAAGCAGGACGGCCACAATCCCTTTCCCAACACATGTTCGGAACAGCCAGTCCATACTGCCAGGTTGGAATGTGAGACCCGTCTGGCGGAACTTGCCTCCGAGATTCACGTGGCGCTTGTGTTAACTACAGCTGGACTCCAACAGGTTGGGAGACTCCAACAGGTTCTGACCAGGGCGCAACTGAAAACTCGCCTTGTGGTCCTTCGAAAAATCGATCGCGCCGTGGAGCCGGCCAAGGCTCCTTGAGGGTCCAGGGTGAAAGCAATGTATATAAAAGCTGTTTTCGCTCTAGACAGGATGCCCATTGGTGGGGAAAACCACTGAAAAGAAGCGATGTCCCACTGAATGGGAAAAGATACCCATGGTCATTTCGGGGCCAGGAATATTGATCAACCCCCATATGCTCCCTTGGCTTCTCAAGCGGCAGGCCAAAGGGATGCCAAAAAAACAACGGTGTCCCACGCCTGCCAACTCGGCTCCACCCAACCCACCATGCCTAAGACCCCCGCCACGGCTCGGGTAGAGACCAGCTGGGTACGGCCTGCGTCAAAGTTGTGGTGCTGCTCTCTTCCGAGAATCATGAACAACACACGTCTCTTCGTTGCAATCAACACAAGAAGCTGAATCACCACTTGCCGGTTTTTTGTTTCTTGTACTCATAGTGATTAACCTTGAGTCCAGGTGGTCATCTTCGCCACCTGCTTCATGTTCCAACAAGTGCCCTGAACACCTGAGGCTATCGTCTTAGTCAGGCCTGGAATCTGGGCTATGTCAGAAAGACGCTGCAAGTGCTGCTTCTTCATGAGTTTTGGCACGAACACGGAGCTGAAGGCAGCTGTAGCACGCATTTGCTTCATCCAGCAAGGTGCTTCTCATGTTAAACAATCCACAGGTCGGGTTCAGAAAGTGAACTTTGAACAGGAGGATGCCTCCACAGCAAACCATGGTAAGGTTGGACCCACCCTTTGTTTAAACATGTTGAAACACTATTCTGATTCACGCAAACTCCTCTTGTTTTTTCCTTGTAAGGGGCGCAGGGTCTGGTTGTTTAAACACACGTTGCTCAACCCCGGCCAGCAGCCTTGTATTCGCCTCTCCCCACAGAAAGCCCTTGCCTTGCCTTTGCCCAACCCACCGTGGATCAACAAATGAGGCTGTCTCGAAACTAGGCCCCTAAAACTGGGCGGTCTCCTCTTGGTCGCGCTTTGACCCCAAAAATGATACATCCAAGCGTACCGGTAGAGTGGCCTCCCGGCCCCAGGTAAAAAGAATTCCCACCCTCCGTACCCAACAAATGGGTTCATATGGGCCGGGGTTGTGCTTTCCTGCCCAATGAAAAGGGGGGGCCAACCAAAACCTTGTGTTCAGGCTCCCCTTTGTGCCCGTGAATTAAGGGTTGCAGTTGCAGCACATCTACCCAAACATGCCGAACGCCTCTCCCCTCATACTCCCACCTTCGCAGGCATCCTTCTTGAGGCGCTGCGCCCTGAGAGAAGACATTTCAACCTCCAAAAGGCTATGGGGGGAAGCTGTAGGGGGAAGCTTTTGGGGGGGAAGCTATGGGGCCTGTGACGGGTTATTCCCTATTCCCTAAACCGAGGTTTGTCCTTGTCTTCCCCTCGGCATATCCAAGGACAGACCCTGACCATTGGGACAAAAACCCCGGCGCTTTGTCAGAGTCGGAAAACTGCTTCCACAGTACCACCCGAACACATCACACCCCGACTCGAATGCCCCCCACAACAAACCTCCAGTTTCGGTCCATGTTTGTCCTCCTGCCTAGGTGTGTGTGTGTGCGTGCGTGCGTGCGCGCTTGCCTTGTCTGTGTCTGCCTCCGTGTGTGTCTCTGTGTGTCTGTAACTCTGTATCTCCGTGTGTTTGTGCGTGTCTGTGTCTCTGTGTCTCTGTGTCTCTGTGTCTCTGTGTCTCTGTGTCTCTGTGTCTCTGTGTCTCTGTGTCTCTGTGTGTCTGTGTGTCTGTGTGTCTGTGTGTCTGTGTGTCTGTGTGTCTGTGTGTCTTGTGTCTGTGTGTCTGTGTGTCTGAGTCTGTGTGTCTGTGTGTCTGTGTGTCTGAGTCTGCGTGTCTGTGTGTCTGTGTGTCTGTGTGACTGTCCGTCTACGTGTCGAAGTGTCTGCGCGTCTGTGCGTCTGAATGTCTGTGTCTGTGTCTGTGTCTGTGTCTGTGTTTGTGTCTGTGTCTGTGTCTGTGTTTGTGTCTGTGTCTGTGTCTGTGGGGGTGGGTGGGCGGGCGGGCGGGCGGGCGGGCCGGCGGGCGGGCGGGCAAGTGGTGGGCACGCGCACAGTGTCTGCGCTTGAATCAACATATCATTTGATAACTGTCTTTGAAGCTCTCCAAATACCCGACAGCAGGCTGCTTTGGCACTCGAACGTTGCCAATTCAATTGAAGGCTCAGTTCTCACAACGATTTCCTCACTCACAAGTTCGCTCACTCACAGCAACTCCTTGAAAGTTCCTCACGTCGAGGCGTTGTACAGACTTTGGGTTTTGCAGTGTTCACGGGATGAGGATGTCGATGGATTTCGGTTTGAGCGGCGGGTTCGAGTCCAGGCTGTCCGGCCCTTTCTTTGGCCTGCAGGTTTCCAAGGTTTAGGCTCTTTGAGGCTTGGACGGCCAGCGAGAGCCAGCCATTTGTGACAAGCAAACCGCCCGCGCGAGGAATCTCTACTGCACAAACAATCAATCCGAGTGACCAGCGAGCCCCAGCTTCGAGCGCCGATTCAATTCTGCGCCTCTCCAGCTGCTCTTCGACATTGCGGGTTTTGTCCGTGATGCCAAGCCTCCGGTCAAGGCTGTGGAGGGCTGGGATGCAAGGGCATTTCAGTACGCCAGCAAATAGACAAAGGTGTTCTGTCAGACTCATGTTGTGTGCCGGTGTATTGAGCATAGGGACTTGCTATGTATTGAAAGCAGGCTATCTGTATATGCGCAATTCAGAGCACTAAGTCCTGCTTTGTGGACTCTCCATGGGGGACTTGTGTGCTTGATCAGTATTCATAGGATATTTCAGAAAAGATACGCATGTATCCAGGCTTACACTCTCCAATCATGTCTGATAAGGCTGCCTAACGTTTCAATGCGACCCAAACGCAAGCTACACGGGCTGAGCTGCCAACCTACGGTTTCTTGTATTTATCCACAACTACCACCCTTGTTTATTAGGACATGTGCGAGGCCGTGCAGTGCCATATCACACATGTCAGCAGCATCATTGGGGGCAAAGGAAAATGACAAACTATTCTTGAAAACAGCAAGAACATGACAAACTTTCAAATGCTGCCAACGTTGGTAACAACTACCCCGCCAGCCTTTGCAGGAAACATACAGCATGCCATGACCTACATCCTCGGTGTTGGCTCGTTTTACCCCGGCGAGCTCGAAACCCATAGGCCAATTGGACGATTGTGTAGCACCCAGACCTGCATAAGGCTCGGCTCTCATTGATGTTGCACCGAGCGCCGAATGAGCAGTGCCCAAAACCCATCGACTTCTGGGTTCTTCCAATGTGGCTGTAAAGATTTAAGCAGGCCTTTGTAACCACCTTGTAACCACCACGAGACCAAGTAGTAGAACCACCAATTAACATGGCCAGTGGGTCTTTTGGGCGATCAAATGACTTCCTCTTGAGCCTCATGGAATGGAGGAATGGTTGGCTGAGTCTCCCAATCAATGGCATTGGATGAGGCGCAAACAATCTCTGTTCGATCCAATCTGCTGGAAGCCACGTCTCCAAGAGCCGGCCGTCAGAGGTCATACAAAGTTGGTGCCTAGCCAAAGGGTGCAGTACCCATCCCCCGTTTGGCCAGCTAGTTATGACCAAGTCCCCAAGGTGTTTCCCCGAGTGAGTATAAGTATGTCTGAAACGCGGCCGGTCGGAGCTTTCCGCGAAACGTTTCTGGGAATCTGGGGCCTCGGGCGCCACATCTGCGCTCTCAAACGCTTGCCGCTCCTCCTCAGAGCGGGCCATCCAGCGGTTTGCCTGGCGAAGCGCGACGAGCCAGCCAGCGATGGCAAACATGCGAAGGACAAAGGCTTTCCGGATGTGAGGATTGGTCAAGATGTCCAGTCCAGGGTCTATCTGGTCTATCTGGGTGGGAGAGACTCTCTAAGTGTCCAACACGAATACAGATTTGTGAAGACAAACAAGGGTAAGACGGGAAGACCACATGTTTGAAGAGAGGTTTCAGCTTGGAGACGTTGGATTCAAACATGCATCCTGATAGCAATGACTAGAATCCAGACACCCAGTGATTTAGGTGTCTGAAATAAGGGTACCCCAACAATGGGTTGCCTTTTGGCTTGTCTTAAAAACCCCCAAATGGCTTTTGCCGTTGCACACTGTACTGACACTGGCACAGCTATGGCAATAAGGAAATAAGGAATCGGCAAGTAAAGGCCCTTCATCAGGGGTGCGCTCGGTTCACCCCCGTGAGCTCGTTATAGTTGAACAATTGTCATGTGTGCACTGCACCTTCCAAGCTGCAGTTGGCAACACCTCTTTCGCAGGAGCTCTGCCCTCTATCTGCTTCTGCTCTACCGCTCCATTTGTCGCACCTCTGAATCTCAACCAAAAGCGCGATTCCACTTCCACTGCAAACACCGCACAGCTCGACTCTCAAGTCAAGCCCAAAACAAGCAAATGTCTGTTCCTTCAGGACTCACTTCCCGAGTCGATTGCCCAACGAAAACTCCTCCGAAATGTGTTTTTACCGCAAACATCGCCTGGACAAACATGTGCATTCTATAAAAGTTGTCCTCCTAGCTTACCACTAAACTGGTTTGCATCAACGCATGTCTCAAAAAAAGTGGACCCACATGACAGGTCTCCTTCTGCCTTCCCTGTTAAAGGGCACCCGGGCCTGCCTGCGCGAAGCTGGTCGCCTTGAGGCCTTCCTGGTGGTTGCCCCGCGCCTGGAACCAGAGGCTCCGGGCGATTTTTTGTGCGCAAAGCCACCAAGGAAGAGCAACAGGAAAAAAGCGACCCGGAAGTTCAGACATACCTAGAGTCTCCACTTGAAAAATGGGGCCACCCAAAATAAAGGGGTCAGTCATGGACCCATTTGTAAAGGGTCATGGAGACTCCAGGTACTAGTACTCCTTTTTCTCCAACATGGAGGATGTTTCGGCAGCCTTCCACAATCCACTGTTGGAAAATGTGGCTTCCCTCTGAACCAAGTTGGGAAAGGGAACCGAGCCCAAAACAGCCCCAGTACACTCACCAGGCCCTATGTAAATGGGTGTCGTTCTTGGGGGGACCTCAAAAATGGTGGTGTTCCTTCTATATACCTTTCCTTTCGACCGACTGACAGGGCACAGGGTACCATCCAAAAAGGACACCCTCGACCGGCGACGGGGTTTTGCCTCTCGGACTAGGCGCTCCAAGAGCTGCGGCTCAGAAGAGCTGCCCTGGCCGGAGCGATGGTCATGGCTGTAGGATTCACGATGCCCCCAACTAAACCCTAACATGGTACTTGGAGTCTCCGTGACCCTTTAAAAAATGGGTCCACGACCCCTTTATTTTGGGTCATGGCCCCATTTTTAAAGGGTCATGGAGACTCTAGGTAGTGCTTTCAATCAAGACCTTTACGAGAAACCAAGCAGAACCACCATTTTATGGCGGGTCATAGACTCACAGAGAGATAGGAGTTGCCCCAAGAGCCTAAACAAATCAACCATTTCAGTGCTGCTCCCTGGACCGCAGCCATCACGGGAACCCTGTGACGGGCCAACATCTTCATTGCGATCACATGTGGCAGCAAATCCAAAGTCTTTTTCCTTGGGTGCTGTAGATCCCCCAGCAAAAAGTTTAACTTTTGCTGGTTGAAATGAAATATGAGGGGAATCCAAAAAGTTAAAGTCTAAAGATCCAACCCAATAGCAGTAGAGTTTCTAGGGCGTTAAATAATATTAACCTCTCCAAAAATCTCATCAGCAAGCCGCGCTTCCTCTAGTAGATGAATAGTGACCAGAGATCTCATATGCCCCCAAACATCACTCCAAAGAAAGGTGAGTCAAACTCGGCCCAAAGTGGAGTTCAACCCGAGCAATCATCAGGGCCCTTGTCGGAAACAAGGTGACGTGTCAACCGCCCAAACTTGAACCCCTGTAATCAAACTAGCGCTCTTTTTCCACGCCTAAAATCTGGGCCTTGGCGGTCCAAAAACAAATCAACACCCGCATCCAGTCGGTTGGAACTGAGACCAAAACCCTTTCCTCGCGCCTGTGTGAAGTTGCCGGCTTTGATCACCTGACCGTAAAGTGACATGAACAGGAGGAAAACCGATAAAAAGGGGTCCGGGGACCCCAAAAGGAGTTCCCTCGAAACCAGATGTTGGTGTCGTTTTGGGGCTCCATGAGTAAATCTGAAGGTGAGTCCGTAGTGGTAGTTTGCTGAAAGATCGGGCAAGCACACACACAACCACATTGAACCAGATCTGTCATAAGATCTAGGATGCAAGAGGCGATGTTTAACAATCCTGTCATGTCTCACCGACAGCGCCAACAGAACGAGTGTGAACACACAAGCGTTCCATGGATACACTTTATTACCTCCTACTCTTGGTTTGACTGGCTACGCTCTGGAAGCACTGGATCCACTTCGACTGAGACATCAAGCTCACAAGCAAGAAGAAACTCTGCGAAGATTGGTCCACAAAACTGGGTACGGATCCTTCATGGCTGGTTGAAAGAGAGAATAAAGAGAACATGCAAAGGCAAAATTCCGGGAACGCGGTCGAGAAGGGTTCCGGGGACGCATGGCAGGTTCCGAGAACGGCTGGGCTGCACGGGACATAGGTTCTGAGGAGGGTTCCAGGGAGTGGGAACAGGGCGGGCGGTTCCGAGGAGGGTTCTTGGGGATGGGTGGGGCAGCTGGAGATATCACCTGAGCTCATTTAACCTGATGCTACCTAGAGTCTCCATGACCCTTAAAAAATGGGGTCATTACCCAAAATAAAGAAAGGGGTCATGGACGCATGTTTCAAGGGTGGAGACGGGTACTAATCCAAAACCTCTCCGATCCACTTCCATGACGCTATGCCTTTTGCGCTGTACGTGGGCAGCGGGTGCAGTTTCCCCCGAAGCGGCTGGCTTCCGCGGCACGATGCGCGCCTTCCGCTCCATGTCCAGCTTCTTGCCGTTGCGCTCCAGGAGTCCACGATCCAAAGCCTTGGGCCAACCGTTTGGGGCTGCCGCCCCCCCAATTCCCCTGCTACTTTTTAGACTTTCTTCGGAGATTTGATTGCACCCCTACTTGAATCATCACTTCTTCGATCATCATGGGGGGGGCTGCCGCCAACACCATTTGTAGGGGTTCTCGGATTTTGATGGATTTTCACACTTCTTTGCCTCAAAATAGGGGAACCCCTGAAATGGTTGGTTTGCGGTGATTCTCGCTTGAAAGCATCCAAAATGGGCAGCCTCCAAAAAAGACACAGCCATTTGAAGGCAATTGGCCCCTCAATGTTATCTATCCATAGGCCGCGGGACTATGCGGGACTCATTGACAAATACAGGGCATCCATTATCTCCGGGATTAGCAGCTGGAAATACGTTGCAGCTGATGCAATCAGCTGTTTCTGTTGCTACTGCTTCTGCTATACATGTGAGGCACGGTCAACATTTTCCGTTCTCCCAAGAGGCCATGGACGAATTCGTGAGTCCCCCCGCTTTGCTGTTGAACCCACGTCCCTCCTAGATAGGCCATAGACCAACTGGATTTCCTCTGATCAAATCTGCGGGCATCTCAGGCCAAAGGGCTGTAGGCGTCGCCAGCCGCAGAACCAGCACTGGCCTGGCAGTGGCGAAAACTCCAGCTACTTTGCCGGAATGCGTGGCATAGATAGGCTGTTCGGCTTCTGGTGTGAATAGTAATCCGTAATGCTCGTGGTGGGATTTCTATGTTCTTGGTGGCTCAGATCCCCTAGGACCTCTTTCTTGGAACCGCAACTGCTGCTTCCGTACGCTGGATGCTAGTACGCTGCCCAGAACCTCTCTGAACAATTCCAAATCGTGTTCCTGGAGCATGACCAAGAGACTACGTACCGATTTACCAGTAAAGTCGTGACATGCACTGAGGATTCCACTCACCAGGAAAGTGGGCTCGGACTCGTATACAAGTTGCAACGCGTTGAAGCAGGTCTAATGGGCACTTTTTGCCCGGATACATTCAGTGCATGTGACATGAAGGACACAACAAAACACACCTGACAGATTTGTCCAAAGTTATCTCGAAACTTTGGGTGTGCATCTGGTCCGATTGCCCCGACTCGTTTGCCACCTTAATCAGCCAACAGGCGCTACGCCGCTAGGTGACAAAATGCACAAGTAGAGGACGACTCGGGCGAGGTTGTGCACGATGCATCTCAGGCCTCCAACATGGAGCCAACGCCGAGGCCGCAAATACTTCACTTCTGCCGTCAAAATCTAGATATCTGGGGGCCACCAGCTGTCTGCAATACTCAACAGAACAGAAACAACATGTGGAATGGAACATCTCTGGCAGTTCCAACGGAACCGCGACAGGGCTTCGGAGTCCAAGTTGCATCTTTTTGGGCTCTCCGCTTCTCAAACGAAGCGTTACGGAAGCACCGGTCGACCGAAACGGGCGCCAGCGGCAGGCCAAGCCGTCATTAGCTTGGCAACTGCCAGGCTACATCCTGCTGAAACTCTCAAACTCCTCTTTAGAGTGCAGCTTTCAGCTGAGATTGAGAGAGGGCGACCCCCCACTCCCAAGTGCTTGGCAAGAAAGTCACCTCTTTCGTTTAACCCAAGACAACATCCTTGACCATGGAAAAACAGGGCACCCCTTTTCTTGCCGGTTGAGTTTAAAGGGACTTCCCCTTCCCCAAAAAAGTAGAACAAAAGGGCACCTGCTTCGGTTGCAGACTCCCGTTGGGAGAGGCAGGCCACCAGTTTGTCGAGTCTTCGACGTTTCGAAATGCGCACAAGTCCGGACGAAACCTTGGCCCAACTCAAGGACTTCTACTCCAAATAGCGTGCCACTACGTACCCTATAGGAGAAATTCCCTTTGGAGTGGTTCAGCCGAAACAGCATGCTGGGGTCCTTAGATGGTGGTAAAACTTTGCTAGACTGAAAGCAGCGCCATCTATTTTCAACCTAACCGACCTCAATCAGATTCTGACCATTGCTTCCTCATCTGTATGATCTTCAGGTCCACTTGGATGTTTCCTCAAGTCAACCGCCGGCGCATGTTACCGGCATATTAGCCTTACCTGGTGTGTGGTCAATGAATGAGGAGCAAGGGCAAAAAGCGGCTTCACACAATGCTTTCAATAAAACCTTTGGTGGATGCTGCCGCCCATGCCAGTCAATGCCTCATGCAAGGTTTGCTGCTTGAAACTTGTCCAATTCGATCTTGCATTCATGCACCATCACACACTTTGAGTGACACGATGCATCCCATTGAAGGCACACCCGCACCGTCTGAAACGAGCCAACATTTATTGAAGCCTGTGAGAGTTTGGACAATTAGGACTACTAAACCCCTGATTGACTAAGGGGGCGGGTGCCCCATTTTAGAGGGGGCTTCTCGGAGAAACACCCCGTGAAGAATCCAAGTTGATGACTCCGTTAGCGCCACTGCTCCATTTGGGCTCTGCTAGGTTTTGATGGTTCTCTCCCAGCTCGTCTGAAATCAAGCTTTGCGTCGGCTGGCTGCAAACTACTTATGTGTTTAAAGGTCTCCCTGCTGGTTCCCCTTGAAACTTCCTTAAATCAAGGAAACAAAGGTACCCTCAAGAACAGATACACAGTTGATGGGACGCATTTGCGGGGGATTTTCTTCTTTTGGGACACACGCCATATTCCCAAAGACACCAACATCGAGGCCTTGTCGGAGATCTTCGTGTTGTTTCCATTGGAATTGTGCGCCCTCGAAAAGCATGAGCTTTGCACGCTCAAGTCTTTGACAGTCGCCCCAAGGCGACGAGCGCACACGAGCTGACCTGTTGAGTTGACTTTCCAGAACAAACATATGTGTTTGTTGGGTTCCCGAGTGGATTGGTGAGAAGTCCAGACTCATTATGGTTTACCTCTAAACTGGCTTTCCCAAAAGTATACAGTCCAGGACTGAAGGGAATGAATTTCCCGCGTGGTTTCTTCTCCACCGAGAAAAAATAAAAAGCTTGCCAACTCAACAAGCAAGGCAATGTGCATATCGAAACTACAGGAGCTCCGGCCGAACCGGCGGCAAGCGCATGCGCGCTGAAGCTCAGGTCCTCGCGCGGTATCCTCGGATCGATGAGCCTGGATAGATAGGCAGCGTTCCGTCCAAGCCTGGGTCCTCGTTGAAACGCGTTGCACCCCCCGCCATTCAAATCACCGGTCTAGAAAACTCCTGGCCCAAGGCGCTGTTTCCATCGCACGTCCCGAAGCCAGTGCTTCTGCCCGTCTGCGGCCGAATCTCACAAGCTTAAAAGCAGAGGCGCCAGCACGTGTCATCCTGTTTGAGGGACTCCCACATTTCGTCTGCCCTTGAAGCATTGGGCATGAAGATAAAGCCAACTAGAAAGTGATGATGCGTCCGCTTCCCGGCTCTTTTGCCGTTTTAACCTGCTCAACTCTGTACAGTACTGAACCGCAATGACCAGGGGTCTCAACTCGAAACCAGGCTTGGGTGCTTCTTAAACCTCAGAATTTGCATGACCGGCGTGTCGCCTCGAAGGCTGCATGTATAAACATGCAGTCAAAAAGTAGATGCGGACTGGGGCAAACCATCGAACCTGTCTCAGAATCCCAGGCGGGGCTCGCTGCATTAACAAGCCCCCTCCGCCCGAGTCCTTCTGTCCCCCCGCTTCCTTCTGTCCCGATCCTATCCGAGCAAAAATGACTAAATTTGCATATCTGAAATAAAGAACCAAGTAAGGTGCATCATCATGTGTGGGCTCATTTCTCCCACTTCTCTCTCTCTCTCTCTATGTACATGTATATATATATATATATATTCGTAAAACATAGACATACACATAGGCTTGTTTTAATTTGCCCACATCTCAGCAATTGTTCAATACATCCAAGACCTCATGGATACGATATCCCCAAGTACAGAATCGCAATATCCCGGTAAAGCCTTTGGCCAAGGGTACCCTTTTTAGGGTGGCTGTTGAAGGGAAGCCACGGGAAAACCACCAGCTTTGGGGGTCCTATTTTGACCAATGCCCAGAGCTCGCCAGAAATCGGCAGATCCCAATCGTGCCGCCTCTGCATCGCTCCCCGCGTCACGGCGCAGGCGTGGCGAAGGCGTCGGTCTTGCGCCGCGCCATCTGCGAGGCAGACATCGCGCGGGTCATCGTGCGCACGGACCCATCCTTGCCCCGGAGACCGATGTTCACATAGCCTGGGCGGCAAAGGGGGGCATTAAACCTAGTGCTATTTGTTTCTTCTCAATTTCCCTTCAGAGCAACCTTGAAGAGTTGGTGCCCTCAACAAACACACGGAGAGGTTCTTTTCAGGGAAAGGCGTTTTGGGCATGTGCCAGTCACCCTTTGGTGTGTCCTTTCTTGATCCAACTAGTGCATTCACTTGGATCTACGGGCAAAAAGGTAGCGCGGATTCTGGATCTTGAGCAAATTGACCATGGGTCTAAACCAGAAGCCACAAACGGGGATCTTGGAACAAGGCCACGGATCTACTGCATCAGCCAGAGTATGGCCACATCATGAGTGGATATATAGAAAAATAGATAAAGGGTACTCCCCCACTGGATTACTTAGGTGTTTGCTCAACAATTCGCCTTTTCGACATTCGATGACATTGTGCTCTCAGCGTGAAAATGCTTCTGCGGCGTTCGTGATGGCCATCCAGAATTCGTTGCAGTTCATAAATGGTTGCTGCTTAGGGCGCACACCCGACGTGAAACGTGATGGGAGTGCAAAAGGCACGTGAGGGGCAGGATGGATCGCACAAACATAAGATCTATGTTTGAAAATATGCTTCCGCTTTTTTGCTTGGCCCAGTCAGTTGCTTGGTTACCACATGGAGACAGATAAGGACAAGGACAGCAATCCCCCATGCCAATAGCTGTGTTCTCCAGCTGTTTTTTGACATCGCAAGAAAGCTGAATTTGGATTGAACTTGAAAACATTCTAAATAGGGTCTGCAGTGCTACGCTAGAACTTGAACAGTTGTTAGTGACCAATGTTTGAATCGAATTAGTCAAGCAAAGGACACCTGAGATAGTTGCTTTGCAAATTTCGCGTAGTTAAGCTGAATTGAAATGTAAATGGAGTTCTGCACATTAAACTGAAGTAACATGTAAATGCAACAAGCACTGTCAAATTTGATTTCGATGTCAATTGCAAGTAGGGCTGAGCTCATTTCCCCCAACTTGATGATTTGCTGAATTTCCCTGCCCGACAAAAATAATAGAAGCAACAATTGCAGGCAGGTTGAAGCTGCCAAAACATGCTTTGCGTTCTCCTCTTGTACTGCAAAGTTGTGCTTTTTGAGCTGGAGCTTCCAACGTTAACGTCGCTTACTGCAATGTGACTTTAAGTACACTTCGCGCGCGCCAATGTGACTTTCAAGCTGTTTAAATAGGAACTCCTTTTCAACGTTGGGCTGAACTTCTGCTTGGTTGGAGCTTGCGTGGAGTTGCTTCAGAGTCTCAAGGCATTTGTCACCCCCAGTTTGGCCAAAAACCTGAGTTCTGGGCACAAACCTGAGTATTTCAAGGGGGGGGGTAGCATATGTATGCATATATATATATATATTATTGGTGCATTCAAAAGGAAACACCCCTCACTCTCCCATTTTCCCCCCACCCCTTAGGAGTCTCCAGATTGCACCGGGCGAAGTCCAAACACACCATGAAGGGCCCGAGTGTCGGTATCACCTATCCGCCGCGCTGTTGCGGGGACAGCCCACTGCGATCGAGCGGCTCGCGCGGAGTTGGTAGAACTTCGAAGCAGCGCTGCCTAAAGCGAGCCGCGGCCTTTGGATTCCTGTAGACTTGAGAAAGGAGACCATTTAATGAAGACTCACCTCACAAAGGGCCATAGACTCCATGCAAGATGTTGCTTTTTGCTCGTAATGAGGGTCATGATCCAAACGGTTCAAAAGATAACCGCAAATGGCAACCAAAATAGAGCCTTGCTCTGCCTTCTGCGTTTGCAGCTGTTGCTTGCTTGCGACTGCGGCAGTTGCAGTTGGGACTGTTGATCGGGCAAGTAGTGGATTGTTGGTGATTGGTATTAACTGTGCTGATTCGGAGTATACACGTCAAACTGGCATCAGCAATGTTGGTTGTCAACTGTGATCTTCCGATGACAGTGCGAAATGCCAATGTTCAAAAGTGACCATGACGCATGATCAATCGGGACGGCTTCAGGTCGGGCTAGGTCTAAATAAATGCTTAGTCAAGTTCTCCCTTCAAGCGACCAAACAGCCAAAAGGAGAACGATGACAAGTCTGCTCACGACAACAAGGAGATTTCAAGCAACACTGACGACCTCAATAATGTTGCCCCAGGATTCACAAACCCGTCCCATTCTTAGGGGATGTTCCCTCCAAAAGTGATGACCCCCCTATCAATCAACCAGGGGTTTATTAATCCGGGGTTAACATTAAGAACAGCATCAAACACAAATCCCACGAACCGCTGCAACCGGCAGCAGCAGCAGCAGCTCTCAGGACATTCTTGCGAAATGGGTCTGCTTCATCCCGTGTTGACGCATGTACGCTCTGTATGGGCGCATGCACGATTCTCCTACAAGGCACGAGCCATAATTTTCCGGTTTGCTGGGCCAACTTTGACACATGCTTAAGGTCAGGCGAAAGACCCATCCTATGATGCGCCCTTGTAAACTCTCAGTCACTAGGCCCGTCACATTGATTCACATTGGGCGGATCTTGGCACTCTCACAGCCTGTACATTCAAAAGGTTCCGCCCCAATCCCCA
>CAUJNA010003684.1:355000-365000 GCA_963377175.1 Effrenium voratum | reverse complement strand
AACCCGCCCTCTTCCCCGTTTCCCCAAAATAAGACTTGGATTTGCTCAAAAGCCTTCGTGCAGAACTTACAACAATTCCAAAACTTGAAATAAGGAATTCCCATGCAAAGGATCTTCATCATAGTGATTGTTCTGCCCGAAAGTGACCTCGCCTACAAATAGTCATATTATTTGGAGAACAGCAGGGGGAAGGAGGGTGACATGCCAAAACTAGAAACCCGCCAGCCTGCGTTTTAGCAGGCGGAGATCGAACGAAAGCAGGGTGAGAGCTCCAAAGCTCCAAATTCTCCGATTTGGTCAGGTCCAAGTTTGGCGATTGAAGCATCACCTTGTTCCCAAGAAGGGGGGGACTTTCATGGGGCGATTTTCATTCGCCTTCCTTTGGAGTGTTGTGGCAGCCTCCCCATTCTCTTCACGTAACCTTCTCTTCAAAGGGGGCCAAAGCCTTGAAAAGATGGGTGGCTTCTAAAGAGAACAATGGCTGAAGAGAATGGAGAATCAAACCTCTGAATATTGGGACCGTCCCTCAACCTCCGCACCTTTGGGAGAAGCAGCTCGCAGGTCCAGCCCGGTGACCGCGGCTTTTGTCAAGCCTGCAGCCCGAAGCAAGTCAGCTGGTGGCTAAACAGGGGGTGGTGAAAAAGGCTACTCCCGTCCCCTTTGGCTTAAACAAAAACAAAAACAAAATGGACAAACCATGTGCGCTTAATGGCACCCAGTAAGCAGAGTTCCTGCAACCTGTTGTTCGGAGCTCAAGCCATTCATCAAACAAAAGCTGGTACCTGCTTGAAAAGCAGCAGTTTGGCAAGAAAATCACCGAATTGGCCTTCTTAAAACGCAACAATGTTTGCAAAAGAAGCAAGCCTCTTTTCAAGACTTACAGGCGTATCCCCTCAACCAGGAGTCCTCAGCCAGCCAAATGCAGACTACATGGTCCCCGGTGAGTCGCTCGGGGTGCTTTCAGGGAAGGATGGCAAGCGACCACATGCGATTTTGGTGGAGAAGAGAAAGACGCCAATGAAGCAGGAAGCATTTCGTCCACAGTCAACTCACCCGTTTCCCGATTCTCACCCTGGTCATGGCACTAAGTAAGATCTGGCGACTCGGTGACAATAGCAAACGCACAATCTGCGGCCAAGATGCTCTCTTTGAGCATCCGCCTGGGCTGCGGGCTGCGCGCGCAGGGAAGAGACGTGGCACTAAGACAAACAAACACAATAACACACACACACAAACAGCAAAACACACACACACAAGCCAGCAAGCCGGCAAGCCCAAGCAAGCCAAACACAGTCTCAAGCAGGAACGCCGCGACTGGACCATGTTGCCCGCTCAGGCAAGCAGATCCGACAAACCTGCTGGCCTGACTGAAGCCGAAGCCCTCAAAACAACAGCACCCACTTCTTAGGTCGCCAATTGTTCCGGCGCCATGCGGCAACTCTGCGTCAACCCTTTGCAATGGTCAGAACTTTTTCAGCTTTGGGCGTTCAGCGTTGCGCAGTTTGGCGTGCCGAGCGGCAGCGCAGCAGACTCACCTGGCGCAAGGCTCAGCCAGCTTTTGATTAGCCCAATCGACTGAAGCCACGGCCCAATGGTTGGAATATCAACGACTCTGGCTTGTCTGCCTTGTCTGCTCGCTCAAAAACTGGACCCACGGTTGTGGGTCAAATCACCCTTTTTGTGAGACAAATATGGGTCAATCCCACTGCTTTATCGCTTTGAACCAGATTCCCTCGCAGGTGCTCCTAAAACCCTATTTGCCTCAACCCCTAGTTTTTTGGCGCTCTCACAAGGCCCAGAGCGTGTTGGTGACGATGCGGAGCGCCTCCAAAAGGTTGACAGGGTACCCTCAAAAAACAGAATCGCCCATTTCATTCGAATTGCCCCCCGCCAAAGCGTCCTTGTGGCGACCACGTTTCTTTCTTTGCTTGCGAGTCAGCAAAGGCTCCAGGAGGTGGGCATTGAGAACAACATTTCGCAACTTGCCAGGCAGATTAATATGGGTGTCAAAATGGATGTGTTCCTTTTGGTTTCCCTTTACACCAGCCTAAATCGTACCCTCAAAAAACAAACACGCGCACATACCCATATATGAGAAAAACTCCACCAATTGGTGGTGCTCATCCATTCATGGGATCTTTGTGATTGCTCAAGTTTCCTGTGCCATGCCCGACCCCACCAACCAAGGGTGAAATAGATAGCCACTGTCGCCCTCCCTGACTTTGCCCGCACCTCGCTCCTCGACGTTGTCCAAATCGCAGTGCAACAGCTCCGCCTGGGGCGCGCGCAGGAGGGGTGAGAAACAACAAAAAAAAGAGAGGCCGTGATGTGTTTCGATGCAGAGAGGACAGCAGCGGCACCATGCAAACTAACGCGCGGGAATCGGCAAAAAGTGCGACTATGTGCGGTTAGCCAGTTAGATGCTTCTTTCCCGCACGCCCATTGGCCAAGTCAGCATGAGTCGTGTCGTTGAGTAAATCGTTGGCAAGCAGTATCACAACTTGAAACGCTGTTTGGTCTCACCTGACATCTTTGCCAAGGCACAGCACCAAGATGGTTGTATTCCAGGAAGCGAAGCTAAATGTCTTTGGAAAAAGCAACTTCTACAACAAGGACAAGAGACATACAGTATCTCATGCAGAGCAGCTCATTCGCGTTTTGGCTAGCCCGCAGACTCCTCGCTGCTGCAGCTGTGAATGATTGGTGGAAAACGGTTGGACCATGAATGGTTCTGGGCTTACCATTTTTTAGTATATACCGGGTGGTTGAAGCATGGTTCTGGCATAACACCGGCAGGTTGAAGCCTGGCTCTGGAAGGCTTCGAAATCTCCCGGGCTCGACGCTTTCTGATCTCAGACCCAAGTCTCGTGGGCTAGCATGGCTGAAGGGCTGCGGAGCTCCCGTGCTAGAAAACGGCTTGGACGCACCTGGACATACTCCTGGAAGGGTATTTAAGGAGTACCAACCAAGGGGGAAGAACAGGTGCGAATTCACAAGACATGCATCTCAACCTATTTTTAGACCTCTGAGAACACATAACTTTCAATTTAGCACGTTCAAGCTGACTTGCTTGAAGCCCATTGTTGGATGGCGCGATTCAACCATCCGACGTTTTGGTACCAAGCCCTTTTTCTGGCGAGAGACCAGTACTTTGCGCTTTGTCTCAGGTACTTGCCGAGGTCGCTCCTCAGGTGCACGGATGCGGGAGATGCACAGCCAGGAGTCCATTTGAGTCGCAATCAAAACCTGGCACTAAAATGGTCCACCCAGAACCATGTAAAGAACTAAGAAGGCGGCCGCAGCAATTTATGGTTGGGATCGTCCCTTACTAACCTTTATCTACCCGGGTTTTGATTGTGGCTCATTTGTTTCACTATCCCAAGGTAGGCTGAAACCCTTTGGGTAAATCATCGCCCTGGGTTTAAGTCTACCTTGCAGTCGTCCAGAATTGGACTCCTGTGCACACCCATCAGTCATCTAATGCTCGAACAAAACATGACACAGTCATCTCAACCTTGAAGCAATCAACTTGATGGGTCAAATTGGGTGGTTCCCTCAATGGTGATCCGAATGTCCTTAAAATGTGGCATATCCTGGGTTGTGAACGCACTCCACACCCGGACTTCCATGTTCAAAGTCCCTCACCTGATGCCTCGCTAAGTAATTAATTATATAGGCCCTTTTACTAGCCATGCTGCTCTGCGTTCAGCATCGATGGCATCATGGCTCAACCCTGCTAGATTCCACGCAAAAAACATTGCTTCTGTTGTAACGGGAGGACAAAAGAGCTGTTCCAGTTGAGCTGTTTGCTGTTGCAAGACTTGGTCTTCAAGGGGCTGTAACCAAACTAATCAAACTGCACTTCTCCCTTTCAGGCCCCTTTTAATTGCTATCGATTCTTTATGGTCAAAGATTCCCAGCAGCATTCAATACATAAGTTCTCTGCTCGGTTCAAGCGAATGTCAAACATCAAACGAGGAGCGACCAAATCTCATTGACTTTTGCTTCTACCAGGATGGTTATAAAGGTTGATATAGGCCTTGCTACAACTCCTGTGCAAGCAATAGAGTTTCAGGGGAACCACCGACCACAAACGGCGAATGGGGTGTTGGGTTGTTCGGGTGCCGCCGACCTGATGAGTCGATGAGTCCCAGAATGTCCAGTCGCAGAAGATGCGGGAAGAAAACATCCAACCCCATAGGTGTTCTTTGGGAAACATAGATGGGTGCCACTGGAAACTGAGCATCGAACCAAACTGAAACCTACGTTCAAGAAAACTCGCCAAAAAAGGACACCACTCTCGATTCTCTTGCCTTGGACGATCCATCCAGCGCTAGCCCTCAACCCCGCAACCGCAACCGCGTCCGAGCTCTCCTTGGTTTTCTCCGGGGCTTTAAATTTCCGGCCCTCGATGCACTGCTGCAAGCGCCACATCGTGGCCTGCATGTGGTGCTCCTTGCTCCGATGCGATGCGGATGTCAATCGGTTTTGCTGACCGTGTTGATAGACTCTGAGACGGAGTCCAACCCCAAACTAAAAAGACCCAACAAACACGTGACCAACAATTACATGCACTCCAGAATGCAAAGAAACACAAAGGGATGGGACATTCACGGGCTTGGCGTCCGAAGGCTCAATTCGATGGGACCTTTTGATGCGCAGCAATGTCTTGACTCGAACGCTCCTCCATGGCATGGCTTTTGTTGATTCAGCATACCAAACTCGACTTGCCTCAGCAAGTTGCTCAATGTGCTGCAAAGATGGCCTCCTGATTCATCGTGCTCAGGTTTCCAAAATCGCCGTCATGGCCTTTCCGGGAAGCTTCTAATAGGTACCGTCTCTTTTCATACGTCTTGGTTCCCCATCTGAACTCTCTACCAAGGAGTAGACCATCCCTACCCCAACGGATCCTTGACGGCGCATCGCGGAGCAAACCGCTTCCTGTCGTCTCGACCCTCTATAGCCCCTCCCTCCTGCACAGCACTGATCACCCGGTAGGGCAAGCGAACAAAGTCAGCCTTCGCGACTGAGAAGACCTGGGCCACGTGAGTGCGCACAATCCATTTAGCCTGTTGACAGTTGGATCTACTCAAAGGGTTGACCAAACAAATAGACCTGATAACTAAATACATAAGCACATATATATATATATATATAATTTGAACATCTTTACATGTATGTATTAATATATCCCGACCAAGGGAACCAACTTCAGGTCTTCCCACCTCCGCTTGCCACCAGCCGAGCAGTTGCCACGTTCCGCCGCGCGTTCCCCGCAGGCCTCGCAGGCGGTCTGCGCCAGCACGGTGAAGGGCTCCGCCTCCCCGGTGGTGCCGAAGAGGCCGCCCTCCATAAGCTGCGCCACCCGCCGGCCTCACGACTCGCCGAGGCTTTCAGCGGGAGGTGGTGGCGGGAGGCGAACGGATGGAGAGGTACCACGAATGGAGAGGTGCGATAGGTACCTGGAGCCTCCTTCTGACCCTGTAAAAATGGGTCCATGACCCCTTTGTTTTGGGTCATGACCCCCATTTTTAGAGGGTTGTGGAGACTCTAGGTGCACTTCGCATGGCCCGGTACTTGCTCACTGAGCAACAAGCAGTTAGCACACCCGGCCAATACAGTTAGCACCAATTTGGAAGTGTGGAGATATCAACCAGGACATGGGAGATACACAATTGGGGAACCATGCGCAAACTGATTGTTACTCACCATAAGAAGATATCTACTACAAGTAACAGCGCTCAATTCATGCTCAAATATCCACGCTACAGGAGTAGTGGAACTTGGAACTTGGGGGCAGTGAAAGCATCACAGAGCCCTCCCCCCCAAAACCGTCGGCGACTATCGCCAGCTTGTTGGAAATGGGAAGCTTTAATTGTCCATTGTTTTTTTTTTGAAGCCACAAAGGCAAAGACTGCCTTCAGAAAAGACACACCCAGATGCCTGAGAGGGTCCAAGTGGCCAGAGCATCCTGAACCTGCCTGAACCTTCAAAGGCCTTGGACAGCAAGGTCTCTGACCTTACTCGCCCCATGTGTTGTCATACCACAAAAACCCAGGCTGGAAATGAGGTCAAGGACCTTCATGGGTGAGCTCATTTTACCCCAGCTCAAGCTCACCAAAAAGTGCCCAAAAGTCCAGAAAGTTGGCAGTGCAACAAGCAAGCATCCAAAATGCCTTGGGTCGTCCCCATGCAGTAAGCTGCTTCATGAGTGGTCTGCATAAGCATAGGAGTCCTTCGATGGATCAATACCCACAGCGGTTCCACTGATCACACCATTATATACAATCAGAACGCTTGACTCCGACTCTCAAATCAGGCTGTGCCATACGAACAATGCGCTTCCCGTCACATACTGTAGCATGCAACGCTTTCCTACCGACTTTGTGTCTGTGTCTGTACTGATATGTATCTACAACATAATTGCACGTCTGAGTCAAGCAAGCGGCCTGAGGCTTGCATGCAGACGCAAAGACACATCATGCTCAACATTCTCTGAATGGTAAGATCATCTATTTGCCTGTTCATGTTACCTATTCTTGAAACCGGACACGGCTCGCATATAATTGTCAGAGGTGACTAAATACTGGCTCAACTATAGAAGCCCAAGCAACTCAGCTCTATGGCGCTCATGCGATCGAAACACAGGCATTGAGGTGGCTCTTGCAGTGGCCCTCATGGCTAACACATGCGGAATGTTCGAAACACGGAAACAGATTTGACACGGCTGTCCTCAGATCTTCCGCTAAAAGTTTAACATGTAGTGGGTTAAATGGAAATCCCCACAAAAAGCTAAAAAGCTAAGAAGCTAAGGGGATGGCTGGGAGCCATCAAGTTTTGAGTTCCCACGTGAACTTCCGGGGTGGGCAAATCACTAGCCTCCCGCCTCTTCGTTTCACCGCCCCCTGGCTGGCCGGGCGGCAAAGCCTGGAAAGGCGAGCACGAATCTTGTTGAATACCAAACACCAATGGCCCTTTCTTGGGTGACCCAAGAAGGGGTTCACACACATGGGCTACATGTTTGTCCTTTGGTGCAAGATGCAACCCGCTGATTGAATCCATTTTGGGCCCCCTCACTTTTTCCCAATAACACCTTCTACATCGAGTAGTCCATGCCAAAACTGTCCACGGCAGGGATAAGTTTGGCATAGACACCGGAGCCACTTGTTGGGCCCCCAAACATTTCCAAAGTGATCTAAGGACAAGACTGACAGCAGCTTCCAAGTGAATGCCATCATATGTTGTCTCTTCCACGCACAAAGTGGTCGTTGACTGCAGCAAAGCGCTATCCTGATCGAGACGAACTTCCGCAGTCTGTTGAGAAGTACAACTCGTATGTCTGCAGATCCTGCGGGGTTCATGTCCAAACTGTCCCATGCTTCGATGAGCACACATCCACTCCGAGAAATACTGGCTGACTCTGCCGGCTCGCAAATCGTCCAGGGTTTCAATCAATCACAGGCCGTGGCAAGTGTACAAAGCACAGCGAGAAAGGCAGAGAAAATTACAGTGGGTCGACAAGCCGGGCCTTGCTCTGATTCGAAAGGGCTCCCTAGGAAACTCCTCCAAACGTGGCCTACAGCAAATGGTGATGTTTACATGGGATGAAAGGGAAATACTGGGAATCAAGTGGTGTGCCCCCAACAAACAGGACTGCGCCATGATCACTCAGAACGGCGGTGATCAAGAGTTTATCAGACCCCCAAATGTGTTTCACATTTGGCTCCAGACCTGCCGTGAACTGCTGGGTCCACTAGACTGACATCCTCAAAATTACCCTCTCAAGGGTGGTTTGAAGCGAAACCACCCCCCCAAAATAATCCGGCCATGTTTTTGAGAACCCTCAAAAAACGTTCACTTTTCATGATTAGAGTTAGGCCCAGTTCTAGAATGTATATGTCAGTCTTTGCTTCACTTTGAGTCACTGGTAAAATGTAAAATGTATCCTAAGTCTACCCCAGGTTTGGGAACCCACCCATCACCTTCTCTCCAGGCTGCCCCGCCTGTCAACCGAAGGCTTCCCCTGGCAAGGGCGAAATCCAAAGCTGGACAAGTGAAGCTATCTTCTTTGTGGGGCCCCAGTGGATAGTGGTGTTCCTCTCCACAAAAAACGGTAGCCTCGCAACTACCGCTTTTTTGTTAAATGGCTCCAATCACTTTCCAAGAGGACCGGAGGCGTGGCGCGGACGCACGCTAGTGTGCTCAGGGAATGACCTGTGAAGGGAAAGGTCCGTGTCTTTGACTACCTACGTATGCATATACTTATATATATATATATGCATAGCCATGCTTCGAGACATGCGAAAAGCGATCACTTTTTGAACTGGTGCCCCAAGAGAAGCAAACTCAACCGGTTTCAATCGAGGGAAGGCGGCGTAGTAAGTAACTCAAACCGAGTGCTTTGGATATTTTCAGGTGGAATGCTGCAACACAGTAACATTCAAACGCCTCTCTCATAGACAAGCGTGGCAAAACCGCGACGTGGGCTTTAGCGCTCCGTCCAAAGATTGTCATACACCCAGAAGATAATTTTCTACAAAGGTATAGAGGAATCTCCTTTTGGTGGACCCTTGGGTGTCACGCACGTTTGCAGGGAGTACATTGCGGACACTCGGCCAGCTTCCCGGCCATCTCCCGGTGGTCCATGCCTGCGGCGCAATCTGAGCTCCTTTCTACGAGTGTGATTTCAATCCTCTGGTGAAACAATGATTTACAACTGCGCAGTTGGCTTGCTGCTCGTGAAACGCGCTTCGAATTCTGACCCGGCCACAACGATCGCCAATCTGGCCGGCCATCTGTGGGTCTGAAATGAACATGGCAAGCTTCTTGCCAGTGCGGGGTGTCCAAAAAAGAAGCAAATCACTTTAAGGATCCCTTGTGCCTGCTGTCCAACATGTGACCTCACGCTTTTGGACAGCCCACCTTCACTCATCTTCTGGGAGCCTCCATGGCTTCCAGGGACTCAGGGGTCCAGTAGCTCATGCTGCTCCTTCGCGGCTTCTTGCGCTTCCTGAGACTCAGCGTCTGGGTGGAGCCGAAGTGAAAGCTCGGTGGAGGTTTGGGATCTTACGGACATCATGGGATGAGAGCGGCTGATTGCTGCAGTTTCAAGCCACAGAAGAGAGCAGGGCATCACTACAGCCGATTGACGATCGCATGGAACCTCATCTGCGAAGCTGAAAGGCCGAAACCCTCCCCGTAAGTCTTGCCCCATGCATCTTTTTCCAAGGCACCTGCATTCTGGCAGGGCTTTCAAGGCACAACCCCATCTGACTTTAGTCACTACCTTCACAGCATGGGCCTGCCAATTGAGGCAGTCTGCAACTCCATGGCTGGATCAAGGCATGTAGGGCCCCGAAAAGCCAAATCACAAAACAAACAAACAAGTTAACATATGCTAACGAACATCTGACAAGGCAGCAACACAAACACACAAAACCAAAAATATATATTTCATATGTCAAGCGTCGTCCTAGCTGAACTTCCTGTGTCTACAGGGCTGGTTTCTCTTTCCGTCGGCCTCCTGGTGGAACTCGAGTCACTCGTGTCCTGGACAAACCCGTGTCTAATGTGTAAACCATGCTTGTCAACACAAATCCGATCTTAGTTTCCTTAGATGCCCAGTGCCCATAGGGAAAAAAAGGGCATTTGTTTGGTCGGTTGAGTTTATTCGGCGGAACCCTTACCAAAAATAAGTTGAAAAAAGGAAGCAACCCACTGGGCACCAGAGCTTCCCGTTATTTAACGTGTGTTTCCACGGCTTCCTCCTGGGACTCTGCGGGCTTCACCGCCGTTCTCAGGAAGGCATCCCGTGCGCGGCGGAGGGCGGCAATCAACCATGGGAGCTCCTCCAAACCGGGTGACGCACATCGAGTTGGCGGCTACGTGTGGTTGTCAAAAACGTTCTGGGATCCCATTTTGGTGGGTAGGTGAATTCACCACCCATTTGAGTCGGGATTTGAGTGGTTGGATTGGGATGTTCCCTGAAAATACAAAATTT
>CAUJNA010003684.1:312500-347500 GCA_963377175.1 Effrenium voratum | reverse complement strand
AAACTGATTGTACAAGTCGCTGATGTCCTCAGGACAAATCCACCCCTCAACACTTTTGAACTTCAACAAACTCCCCCAAAAGCAGAGGACCAGGGTCGAACTGATCAACCAAAACTTGCAAACCCTGTCCTGCAGCACGGCCTCTCCTTCGTCCTCTGCTTCTTCCTCCGCGGGGCTTTGCTCATGTCTCTTCCGTCTCTCGGCTCGCCTGTCGCATCTGTCTCGTCTGTCCTTCCGGCTTTGCTCTCGTCGAACGCTTGTGGATCCAATCAGTCGTAAACCCCCGGTTGTATCTGTCTCAAAATAGGTGAACCTACTTTGGATGGTTTTAAAGGAAACCAAAAGGAAATTAACAATCTGGATGCACATGGCGAATTGGCCATGGGCTTTGGCTCAGGTCCTTCTTAAGAGCGGGACAAACTGGCACTGCATACGGCGCAGCCGCCTGTGATCGTGGGCGAGCAAGGCTAGCCTGAGACCGTCTGACATGAGCGCCTTCCTCATCAATGCGGTCTAGCCGGCATTGAGCCAACATCGAAGGGATCACCACCGGAGCTGGTTCTGCCTCCTCATCTCCAGAATGCTCCGTCTGTTCTTCCCTTTCTCTGTCCGGCTTTTCCGCCTTCTCCTTCCTTACGCCAGGGAAGCGGAGAAACAAGCACACGCAGCTTCAAGCTTTGAACACATCTGATCCATCGAGTTCACAAGAACATGTGGACGCCATGCTCCACGATCCTACCTTTCCTATCTCAAATTCCACACGAAACAGTGCCAAATCTCCAGAGTTCCTAATCTGTCCCTTTTCAACATCACCTCACAAGCAAACCCAATCATGATTTCCTGTGATGTTCAACCCCCGAAAAAGAGACATGCAGTTGGGCATCTGCGGTCTAGCCCCTCTATTTTCCAAAGTTTGCCAAAATGGGTCTGTGACCTTCCATGTTTGGCGAAAATCCCCACTTCCACCAAACCAACCTCAATCATGTTTTCTCCAACGCACAAATCCCCCCCTAAAAAAAATATAAATAGATAATAAATAAAAACGGGGAAACCGATTCTACCTCTGTCCGAGGCGCTCTCTCCGGAGCCTCGGCTGTGCCAGTCGATTGCACGCGTCCTGCTGGGCCCTGGGCGACCGCGGCCGAGGCGGTCGCGCCGCGCTCGGCGGAATCTGCGGCGCCGGCTCCACCACCCGCGGCTTGGCGAGCTCCTCCAGGCGGTCCAGGCGCAGCTCCTGCCGGCCGCAGCTCGGCTGAGAGGGCCATGGGGCAAAATCCCAAGCCCGCAGCCCCAGTTAAAACCATCCCAATCCAGCCACTAAAATAGGTGCTAAAATGGGTGAATTCACCTACCCCAAACTGGGATCCCATTGGTTTTGAACCATGGCCAAATGGCCTCCTCTTCAACCCAAAGCAAGGGTGCTACTTGCCCATAGTACCCAAAAGGTGAACCCTGGACCTTCACTGGACCCAAAATGGAAAACCGAAAGGTGAGAAGGTGAGAAGGTCGGCCCTGAGACACTGAGCCAACCAATGTGTCAGGGAGTTCGTGTCCCCTGATTGTGTGGGTTTCCGCTTGTGAGCCCATCCTTTCTTGGCGTTTTGCCCGCTGTCAAAGCCAAACCTTGACCCTCAATGTCGTTGCAGTGGATCGTTGGTGCAGGGAAACAGACCATTGCCACAGTCTTCGCTGAGTATGGATGGTGGAAGCTCTGAAGTCGTATTCTGCCCAGCAGGTCTCTTCAGCAAATGAGTGGTTCTCATCTAAAGCTCGCGCCGGCTCGCGCACGCCGCCCTCAGACGCACCCGGCCCAACGCCGGATGCTCCTTGCGCTTCGGCCTCTGCTTCTGTTCCAGCGGCCCAAGGAGGCGGTCTAACCACTCCTGGACCAGAACTTGACACACCGAAAGTTCTCGTTTTGGTTGAAAGAGAGAGCGCTCAAAAAAAACCAAAGCCGAAAAAAAATGTCAAAAAGGTGAACTACGGTCTAGAAATGGCTCATCCGTGCTCTCGACCTGGTTCTCCTCTCCCTTGCCCTCCGCCTCAGGCGCTTCAGGCGCCGGCGCCTCAGGCGCCTCGGGCGCCTCAGGCGCCGGCGCCGCGTGTGCATCGGCTTCGTTCGCGAACGAAGCTGCGTCCTCCCTCGTGCCTCAGAGGCGCAGTGAGTCACAATCAAAACCGATCGGTACAAAAATGGTGAACCCAGAACCATGTAAAGAATTAGCAAGGCGGCCGCAGCTATTTCCGGCTGGGATACCGTTTGTCTACCCGGGTTTTGATTGTGGCTCCAGTGGAGTCCCAAGCACCTAAACAGGGCACCCAGTTTTGTTGGCTGAAGTTAAAGGGACACCCTTCCGAAAGTAAAGGACAACAGGTGGCACCCTTTGCAGCTGGGGTGCTACTCCGAGACGGTTCAGATTTCACAGACTCCGCGTCAGGCTCTCCCGGAGAAGGGGACTGACTAGGGGAAGACTTGGATTCAAATGCCTCCTCATCCATTGACCTTCTCAACTTGGCCTGGCTTGACGTGGAAGACGTAGATTCAAATCCATCGTGAACCTCTGGCTTTCGCCGATTGGGCGTCGATGGCTTGGATCTAACTCCTTCCTCCTCCAGCCCCGTGCAGGGTCGATTGGGACAGTAATGTCCACCTATGATTTATATACCTCCCCTGAATAAAGTTATGTTGTTGGTCAGCACTGATTCATAAACCCCCCAAAATAAAGTTATCGTGTTTCTGTGTGGGGGGTGGGGGGTGGGGATAGTTGTGTACTCCAAAAGCAGATTATCAAAAGCCAAACACACCCACCCACCCACCCCACCCCACCCCACCCCACCCCACCCCACCCCACCCCACCCCACCCCACCCCACCCCAACCCACCCCACCCCACCCCAACCCAACCCAACCCAACCCAACCCAACCCAACCCAACCCAACCCAACCCCCCCCCCCCCGAGTCCTCCCGCTTCATGGCCAGCACCAGCTGCCCCGCCTGCGCCAGCGGCGCCAGCGCCTTGGGCTTCCGCTTCACGCGGGCCGTGGGGTTGGAGAAGTTGGGCCAGGCGATGCCCAGCCCGGGCATGGCCTTCTCCTTGGATTCCGTAGCCCCAGTGAACATCCGATTCAATCCAGCCACTAAAATAGGTTCTAAAACGGGTGGTGAATTCACCTACCCCAAAATGGTACCATTGGTTTTTACCCACAGTCTTGTATTGTCCACCTGATCTTCTTAGATTCGCCGCCTGAATCGGGTGGCCATGGAGCTGGTAACCGATCGCACGTGGTTTGAAAAAGCGATCGGAACCCTTTTTCAAGAGCCCCCTATGGGTGCTCGTGATGGATCGCAACCGCTGGAGCACGCAGCGTTGCAAGACTTTGCCGTAGTGTTCCAACTTCATTGCGCGTGCAGCATTTTACACAGGGGCAAGGGTGTGCGTGGCTTACTTGTCTTGCGTTCCGCTCTTCATACTTGACGATACTAAAAGTACTTCAAAAAACAACTATGCATTGGGCTGAGGTTAAGCCAAGTTAGATGATTGGCAGCAGAGTCAACTTAGTGTGCAGTACATGTGTGGCAGAAGTTGTCGTTCTGTGTGCTGGCAATTACAACCTGCTTAGAACCAACACATACTGTTTGCTAGGGTGCCTAAGTTTCCGGCAGCGAATACTTGCGCTGTAGAACTCTTTGCTCGCATGTTACAGTTTTGGCAGCACCTTTTAATCGTCATCAGAACCGGTTGCATGTGTGGTACGTTTGCGTGATCAATGAACATGCCGTACGTTTGCCAGCGTATTGCATTCAATCGACCTCTTGGCAACACTCCCGCGCGCATTGCCAAACTTCATGCCTGGCTGGTGGTGTTTCGGGGACAACTGGTGCTTGCCTTTGAGGCAAACTCTGGGCCAGTGTTCGAGAGCAAAATCATGTGCCGAAAAGTTAGCTGTGGCTGGAAACTTCATAATCAGATTGAGGATCGATAAAGGCAAACGGTCCAGCTCTAAGTGAAGTCACCTGACTATCCCACTGTACCGGTGCCGAGAGCCTTCAATATGCTGCGAACTCGAGTTGCAAGACCCTGTGGTGGACGTATTCAAGGGATTTTTATCCGACCGCTTTCAGGGTCCATGTCCAACTAGGTCCTCCAGTAGAGAGGTTAGAATAAGGGTACCCTTTTTTCTGTAAGTCTATTTTAGTAGAGGACACCCCCCCCAAAAAAAAAACAAACAGGTTAGAGGGCCCTACTGGGGGACCTAGTCAAACATAGCAATATGAGGGTTTAACAAGGACAGTGGTGGACTTTTCCGGTTTCTTCCACGGCCGGTTTTGGACGTCCCGAGGTGCAAAGTCCACCTCCGTGTTCGGCGGCGGGTCCTCCCGAGGCTTCAGGAGCCGGTCCAGGTAGGCACGCTGCTCCGCAGCTGTTCTGCGTGGCTTCGCCACCTCCGCCTGCGAGACCAAAAAAAAACGGCTCGGCATAGAAAGGGGCACATAAATAAAAAGAAAAAGAAGATTGGCGCTACTTGGTCACTGTTGATGGAATGCTCCTGGTCCTTGATGTTATACAGCATGGCTAGAACTGGCACTGAATTCAAGTGTTTGATGGTTGCGGGCTTTTGTTTGGAAGCAAGTGCTCTGGTACTACATTGTTGTACCTCAAGCTGTTGTTTTGAGAAATGTGAGGCTGCAACTAAGCTAAAAGCACCGTGCCGTTTTCGCGAGCAAGTTCCGCGGATCTCCGGGCCACCATCCAACTCAACCAGGCGGACGCCTTTGGTCCGCGCCGGTCTAAACGCCGCGAAAAGCGCAACATTGCTCCAGCCTTTACGTTGCGCACTGAGTTTTGCCTCCCCAAACGGATCCACATGGACTGGACATTGACCCAACCTTACTTCACCACAAAGTTTGCGCAGTTTCTTTGTAAACTAGGTCCTCCAGTAGAGAGGTTAGAATAAGGGTACCCTTTTTTCTGTGGTCTATTCTAGTAGGGGAACCCCCACCAAAAAGGGGGTTAAAAAGGGCACCTAGCTGGGGGACCTAGTAAACCAGCTTCCGGCCTTCTCCTTGGGCACTTCCTTGGGCACCTTGTAGAGCCTCTCCACCAGCTGCTGGGCGTCTTCCGGCCTCAGCCGGGGCCGCCCTACCACCGGGTAGCCCTCCTCCGTCGCCTCGGTCTTCCGGGGCTGGGACAAAGACGCGATGAGGTCCTGCGAGGGAGGGATAGTCTTGGTTGCTGTTGATCCCCCTGCAAAAAGCTGAACTGCTTGGGGGGTTAGTGGAAAACCCCTTGATTTCCCAAAAAGTGAAAGTCTAAAGATCCAACCCAATAGCAGTCAAGAAGTGTATTGTAATGTTTGGACAGGTGAATGTATCGAGCACTTTGAATTATGTGTGAGCAAGCTTTTGTTTTCCCTGAGGGTTTTGATTGGGTCACCTGTTCAATGGATTCTAAGCCGTTACTAGAACTCGTTTTGGGTCCCTGAGTCTCTGAGTGAAAGAGCTCTTTTTTAAGTGGGAGCTGTTTCTAGTGGGAAGCTCCAAACAAAAAAGGGGAAAGGGCGCCGCCATTGAAAGAAGGTGGGTAGGTGTGACACCGTGACACCCAAGAGACAAAACACGGGAGCTGAAAAGGGTTCCTAGACAGTCGAGATTTACCAAACAAGAGGTCATTTTTAGTTGTGAGAAATCGGGCTTCTACCCTTTCCGACAATCATGAAAGTGGATACAGGGGTTTTGGGCGGCTGCCATCTTGAAAATGTCCTCTGTCCACTTCCATGATTGCTGGAAAAAACAGGTAGATGGATTCCGCTGGCAAATGAACATCCAATTACAGCGTAACCAGTGGACTCCTGTTTTCAACCAAACAGATCTAGGACTATGGATGTTGGTCAAGGAAGCTTTTGTGCCTCCAGTCTCCCCACCCTAAGGGTCCGGACTTGTTCTGGGCCCTCAAGAGTTGTTTTGTAGGGCCCCTGAGGGATTAAGGACTGCCATGCCGCAAGTGAGCCTTGGGCCATTCCGAAGCCCACAAATCCAATGAGTGGCAATCAAAACCTGGTATTAAAGAGGTCTACCCAAATCCATGTCAAGAACTGAAAGGGCAAACATCCATACTGCCTGCGAGTGTCCCTAAGCTACCCTTATCTTATAGAAGTATATTCCCTTTAAAGGAAACCCCAACCAAAACTCCGGGGATGAGGTTTCTCCTTGGGTCCCTTCCGTTTCGCTCATTCCGTCCGCCTATCGAAGCCGGTCGCCCGAAAAACGGCGGCCAACGGCCTCTCCTCGGGCTTCCGAGGGCGCTGCTCCTTGACCCGCACCAGCAGCTCGCCCTCGGCCTTGCGGGGCGCGTGGCCCAGCTCCACGAGCCTCACGGACCGCGCTTAGCGGGACATGTTCGGGAGAAGCAGATCACATGCGAACACGTAGGGGAAGGAGGAACGCCCAAACGGAAAACCAAAAAAGGAACCCAAAGAAGGAACACCAAAATGAAGAACAAAGCTTAAATGCAGAATACCGTTAGGGAAAATTAAATGAAAGCAACACTTAAATGCAGAATTCTGTGAGGGAAAACCAAAACACCGGTAGATCTTTCTGGCAGTCTGCATCTTGAAGAGCACCGGCTGACGTGCCAGCGACACTTCCACGAAGCTCGCCTCTTCCTCCTGGCGCACCTCGCAGCCCAGCTGCTTCAGCATCCTCAGGACGCAACGCCGAGATGGCCATGGGTCAAAACCCCAAATCGGTTAGCCCCCAGTGAACATGCCAATCCCCACTAAAATAGGTCCTAAATGAATGGGTGGTGAATTCACCTACCCCAAAATGGGATAATGTTACAACTTGATTAATAAAGGGCCCCCAGCCCGCCCCTGAACAATGGAGGCGCCAGAAAAATGTCGACTCACTTTTGGGACGTCCAAACAATGGAGGATTTTAGGGCCCAATTCTACTTTAGTATTGCGGCCACTTCCTTTTTGCAATTATACTTTTGTATTGCAACCACTTCTCCCTGAGCATGCTTGTTGGAATACTACTTTAGTATTGCAACCACTTCTTCCTGAGCATACTTTTTGGAATACTAATTACGTTAGTAGCCATTCAAAGGGTGTGCCGTTCAGCCAGGGAGGGCTTGAGCTAGAAAGAAGCCAATTGAAAGGGGAATGCTTTCCAATTGAAAGGGGAATGCTTTTAAGTAAGTGGGCCACCAATTAAAAGGGAATGCTTTTGAGCAAAGCAACTGACAGTTTATTTTCTGGAGGGGGCTGGGGGCTTGCAACTAATGTGGTCCCCCAAAAGAATGCCATTGTTGTGGTTCAGTGGAGTCTGTGAGGGGTACCCTTGTCCTGATTGTTTTTTGTTTCTTTCATTGTTTAAACGCGGTTTAATAAAGAATTTGCAGTTTCAGGGCTGGGGATGGATTTCACTTTCAGAGGTTTCAGCTGGCGTTGGGTTTTGTGTTTGAGCAACCAATTAAAAGGGGAATGCTTTTAAGCAAGTGGGCGGCCAATTGAAAGGGGAGTGCTTTTAAGTAAGTGGGCCTCCAATTAAAAGGGGAATGCTTTTGAGTAAAGCAACTGACAGTCATATGTTTGGTGATTGTTTGGGCGGATGTGTTTTTTTTTTTTTTTTTTTTTTTTAAATAAAATTAAAATAAAAATAAATAAATAAAAATGATTTGTGTTTTTTTTTTTTGAATTTCCCCCCCCCCCCCGAACAAAACAACTTTCAGTTATTCTGGTACCCCTCAACAATGGGGGCGAACCAGAATAAGGAAAAACACTTTTAATTATTCGCCGTTATATGAATAATCGAGTGATAACATTACCATTGGTTTTGACCCACAGCCATATGGGTCATTTCGACGAGCGACCCCTCCTAAATGCTGGTTTTCCGTGCGGTTTCCCGTTCACTTCCCCTCCAAACAAAAAACAAAACAACACAGGTTCTCTCAAAAAGACAGACCCACCTGGGCGTTATTTTTTAATTGGGGACCCTTTGGTGGACAGCATTTAGGTGGGGATTGATGGCCGCCCACTTTTGAAAGGGGTCCCTATTTCAATTCACACCCGGATGTAAAAACATGGAGACCCCTAAAAGTTGTGGTTGTAAAAACGTGAATAGGGGCATCGTTCCTCACGCCCCACGTTGCCCCACACGCGTGACATCAACATGTTGTCATGTCATGGTGGTTGACAGAAGACCTCTTCCTCGCGAGTTTTGACCCTTGTACCTGTTCTACCTTTATTGCCATCTTGGCAACAAAGAGTCAATGGCTTGGGCGCTCCGAGCGTCTGGGGGGAGGAGGCAGCGGGTTCTCAAAAGGGGACTTCCTTAAACCAAAAGGTCAAAACCCAACCAAGAAGTCATTGAAGCAAGTGTAGTTGTTAACATGACTTGTTGGTGCAAATACATGACCTCGCAAAAGGTTGTTGATTTTATTCCGGTTCCGCGAAGAATGCTACCAAGGCTTCGGAGGATTTTCCCAGGTGTTGTTTCCTAGGGACCCCAAAATGATGGTTTTCCTTTTGGTGTCCCCGCTCAGCGAACCCTAAAAGGGTTCCATCGGGAAAAATATAAAAAAAATACAGAAGAACACGCGCACGCACACACACACACACACCCAGGCGTTCTGTCCTGAAGGCCACCTTCTTGTTCAGCAGCGTAGAGTCTCGGGCATTTGGCTCCGGCTCCTTGGCCACTTTGGGCGCCAGTTTCTGCGATGGCACCCCCAGGAAGGCGCTCAGCGACCCGAAGTCGGCCGCCGGCCCATCGTCTAAGATCACCATGGCATCGAAGTCGCGCGCCTCGCGCGTCTCGCTCAGCGCGGCGCCGGCTTGGCGGCGCTTGGCGCCGCGAGGCGTGGCGCCGGAATTCCGACCCTCGTTGCTGAGCCGAGAACGGCGGGCATGGCGAATTGTGAGACGATGCCCTTGGATAAAGGTCGACCAGAAGCACAGCCTCCTTTCTTCAGACTCTCGGTCTATTTGAGAAAAGATCGGCCTTGTAATGCATGGCCTGAGATTTGACGGCACTGCTTTGTCACATTGGTTTAAGGCAAATGCCGAAACATCGAAAATCAATCGTCGCTTTTCTTACCCCAAGACGCTTGAGCTGCATGTGGGACGTCACCGCAGAACCAAGGAAGATACTTTTATCCAAAGTAACTGGCTTGGACAAAACTCTGGCCCTTGGCTAATTAGAGCCAAAACAAGTCCTGGTCAAAAAATGAATGTGTCTCATCTACCGTAAGGGCCGTTGCAACATTGGGATGGGATGATGGCATGCTTCAACATCAAACTAAGCCATGAGCGCGACCGTCCCTTTGGCATCCCTTGTCAAATCTATCTGGGCAAATTACTCCAAATCACATTAGATGGGAATCATGCAGGAATCGGAACTTGCATGGGGCTCTTTTTCTTCTTTCATTTTTTTGAATCGGTGAGCTCGTCCCAGCTCGTCATTTGGCTGCGGGTCAAAAATAGGTACCCAAAATGGAACCCTGGCAAGTGGAAACATGGAGTAAAACCTGCGGTCCCCTGGTGGTTTTAATTTTGACCCATACCCATTTGACCAGATGGAAGACCCTTACAAGCTGTCCCGAAGCCGTCTCATTCGGCCTCGGGTGGATCGCTGTGCCAGAACTCGACCACCCCATGTTGCAGCACCCAGAGGCGATCCTGAAGCGCCCACATGGGTCCGGGTACCTTTATCTGCTTGGTTCAAGTGAGTCACAATCAAAACCCGGTATTAAAATGGTCCACCCAGAACCATGTGAAGAACTACAACAAAGGCGGCCGCAGCTATTTTTGGTTGGGATTGTCCATTACAAACCTTCACTTACCCGGGTTTTGATTATGGTTCCAGTGAAAAATCGAAAGGACACCCACGATGATTTCTTGGGGTCCCCCTACTTTCACACATACCCACACGTCGTTATCTGGAAAAAACATGGGCCCAGCCCGCTACCCCCTCAACAGGTTGCTGACTTTCGGTCAACTGACATGAGGTTAGCCCCCTCTGGGCTTGAAGGGCCATTTTGGTGGGCCCTCCCTTCTCGTCCCCAGTCTACCAGTAGACTACCAATCAATATCAGGCCGATGAAGTCAGAAAGTGAGCGGCCCAAACTCCCAAGAATCCCGCAACATTTCAGGTGGGTGTGAATTTTAGTTGAGGACCCCTTGGTGGACATCATGGGAATGTACGCCCACCAAACACTTTTCCAGAGGCTCCCTTATTCAAACTCCTAGCCATCTTCGCTCATTTTTTGGTTGATCTGCGGGTTCTGCGTGGGGTTCCCAGTTCTGGAGACTTGAAATTGCTGATGTCCTCACTTATGGCCCTCAAAGGGGGGGGGGAGGGGCTACCTACTATCCCCGAGCTGAGGCATAGGGAACACTCATCACCATGCTTGATCCCAGTTGTAAGAATCTGCGGTTCGTGGCCCCTTCGGCTGACTAAAATATCCAAGGCTCCGTGACCTTCTCCCCCTGCTTCAGGAACACATAGCCCTTGGCCACGCTGCTGTGCTTGAAGTAGTAGGAGGCCGGTGGCTTGCCAAACCGAGGCTTCCTCAGAGAGACGGTGTCGCAGCTGAAGGAGCCGGATGCCAAAGAGGGCGCCTAATCTGTCCTCAGATCCTCTGCTAACAGTTTAGCTTGTGTGTTAAATGGAAACCCCACTCAACCCTGAAAAGCTTTAAAGAGCTAAGGGGATGGCTGGGAGCCACCAAGTAAGTTTGACACCCCCACCGTTGTAAGTTGGGGCTTTTGGGAGTGGACCACGAACAAAATCAGTGCGCCGGACCAAAGGCTCCAGCGCTTGGAAGAAACTCACCGTGGGTTTCCCCACCCGCTTCTGTGAATTGCCCCTCCGTTGGTTTCTCATTCGCCAAAGCCGAACCTTCTATCCAGATCTCGTTTTCAGTTTTTCTGAGTCGATGGCACTTCGGCTTAGATCCTCTAGATCACGATTCGCGTTGCCAAAGCACCTGCCTCTCAAAAGGCGCTGCTTGCCTGAGTTCCAATGGCGGCTTCGGGCATGGCTAAGACCGAATGACACACAGGAATGAAATAGTCGAGAAAAAATGACCGCTCCTTTATTTGTCTAAGCTGTCTCTAAAACGATGCGAGTCATGCGAGTCATGACCAGCTTCCCTTCCAAACCAACAAAGACAAATGACCCCCTCGCCCCCGCACACACTGCTGCAGGGCCCTATCCCTCCCCCTCACCAGGGAATTTGTGTGACGCTTGAGCGCAACTTTGTGCGGAAAAAAGCGGTAAAAAGTGCTAATCATGTTGAAGCGGGTGGTTTTGGGAGCTTGCTTTGAAGTTGGTCTTGCCGGGAGTGGGCTTGAGGCATATGCGTTGCCCTTGCAGAGAGCTAAGTGCGGGCTCGGGTCCTCGTGGCGACTGCTCGGTGGATTTTGCGGAAGCTGTTTAGCGAAAGCTGCTTTGACGAATCACCTGCCACCTCGTCAGCATCTCCAGCTGAGCGCCCAGGATTAAAAGCTGTGAACCAACATCGCCCCCCTTTGCTGTGGGAAAAAACCCAGCATCGCTTCCACGAGAGCGCCTCGGCCGGCACGACGGTAGCGTTTAGCTCATGTTGCCCATCACTTGTGGTGGCCGGACCAAAGCCCCGAATCAACATAGGACAAGCACATGCAAAGCTGGCTGTTGCAATGGTGGAGACGGTACTTCGTCCCAAGCCACACCGGAGAGTCCAAAGCTGCCACCAGGTGGAAGTTACCCTTTGAAGGACATTGGACAAGGAGTGGGTCCCCTGGTTTTTGCTGGGAGATCTAGTGAGGCCACCACAGACTGCGACACTGGATAAGAAGCAAAGCCACCCCTCACCGCCTGCATAAGAAGAAGCCTGAGAGTCACAATTCAGAGCCTGGTATCAAAAACATGCTTAACTGTGTACCCAGTTATGGCTGGAACAGTGCCCACCCTCCAATTACCCGGGGGTTTTGATTTTGGCTCCTGCAAGGCCTTGGCCCTGCGCTTTTCCAAGGGTCTCAGGAATGTCGCTCATGCCGGGGACGTGCTGCCGGAGAAAGCCTCGCGCACGGGAGGGCCCGGCTGCGATCTGTGCCGCTGTTCAAAGGTGCGCACAAAGTGGAAGCGAGTTGCTTTCCCTTTCATTCCCTTTGAACCAGCCTGAAACTTGTAACCTCAAACAGCACACACACACACACCATGAAACTAAACTTATCTTTGTTTGTTGAGCTGAGCAGCTGTGAAGCAAGGGGAACCCCTATGCCACTTCGCCCGTTTTTGTTCGGGGGCCCATGGCGCCTGTGATCATGCAAATACATGTGAGTTGGAGTGGGGCCCGATGCATGCGATTTCGCAGTATCCCACATTCCCAAATCTCGGACAACCAAGGCTTGGCCAGTCGCGCAAAAGATACGCCTCGACCTTCCATCTGCGCATCCTGTCTTGAACTCGCCCAGACAAAGTTCCAGAATACATCCCCCCTTTTGGGTTCCTGGAATAAAACGTGGAAACTGAGACATCCACCTTTACGGAGCGCCCTTCCGTTTTGCAGAGCAACTTGGCGGCTCCCAACTTTCTCTGCCCCTCCCAGAGCTGCACATAGCAGGCCAACCAGGCATCGCTCCAGTGTCTTGCCCATCCCTATGGCACACCAGCGCGGTATTTTCTGGGCCCAACAACACCATCAGAACCCTGCAGGATCAAGAAGGGATGAAGCCAATGACCGCTCCTTAGATGGGGTGCTTCTGCTTCGCTTGCGAGGTGGCCCCGACACCGCGTGTTGACCAAGCATCAAGATCAAAAATCCCAAGCTTCAATCAGACTGGAGCCGTACCTTGAAACCAGATAAAGCCATACTCGGAGCAGTATCTGAGCAGCGCGTGGGCCCCGTGTTTTGTTAAATCAATTTATCCGATCCAAAGAACACAAAAAAACGGCGCCTGTGGTCTCGTCCTTCTGCTTGTCCAGGTCCGCCTTCAGCAAGTTATCGAACTCATGGCGAGCGATCACCAGCAGCTCACAGTCCTCCAGACCTGCCAGGGGATGGGTTTTGTTGTCCATACCCTCCCGATCAACATGGAACCTGAGGGGGACCGGGTCCCTGTCAGGCTCCATGTTACTTGGTGGGAGGGTACCACGCATAAATTCGGGGAAAACCCATACCTGGAAATGTTCGTGCAAAGAGTATCCTATAGGTCAGTGTGGTTGAACCAGAATTCCAGTTCCAAAGACACGCCCGTGTGGCTGTGGCTGCACTGTAACTTTTGCTTGGCGGAAAACACACATTTCCCTCAAAGTTAGAGGCTAAAGATCCAACCCAATCTAACTGGTGATTGGACACCTCCATTTTGCTCTTTTGCCCGTTGGTAAGTGGGGAAATGGCCATCCCTGCTCGTGTACTCGTCCCTTCAACCCAACCAGCAACAACTAGCCAAGTGAGGGGTCTAATGCGGATGGACAAATCCACCAGTTGGGATGGATGAAATATGAGAACTGGGATAAACACCATGTACAATTGCAGCCCCGGTTGGGATGGATGAAGTCCAAAAACTGGGATAAACCATCCACCCACTGCCGGACTTCCTCCGTCGAGGACGAGACGCATTTGGCGGTGGCCGCCCGCGGCTGATCCCCCATGAGCGCCAGCTCTCCGAAGAGCGCGTTCCGCTCCAGGCGCACCACCTGACATTCCACGCACCAGGGTTGCCAGGGGCCGGGCGGTCACGGCCCCGCCTAAAGGAACCCACCCATTTACATGGCTGTGGTTGTCAAAACCAATGGGATCCCATGTTGGGGAAGGTGCACCACCCGTTTTAGTCGGGATTTTTGTGGGGATTGGGATGTACGATTTGGATTTTGACCCATGGCCACATGGAACCTGACAGGGACCCGGTCTCTTTAAAAGGAAAGCGGGCACCAGAATCCCCCGAAAGCGTGAGGTTCCAGGTTGATTGGTGGGAGGGTAGGTCAACTCACGCTGAAGCAACTCGTTCAGAGCCCATCGAAAAGTGTACTGGCGGAGGGTAACATGCTGAATGGTGGGGACTTCAGGTAATTAGGTGGTTCGGTGAACAAGCCTTGGTAGTGAAACGGGCAGTTGCACCAAAGCGGGTAGTAACCCCTGGGCCCCAGAAATAAACGCAAGTGTGGAATATATTGAGCGAGGGTACTATGATGGTAAGGGCTTATGGTTCCGTCTTCCCTTCGTGCTTAAAGGAAGGTTGGATACGTCTGGTTTGTGGTTGTACCCACTTAGGAAGTGGTAACCTGGTAGGAACATGAAAACTAGTGGGATACTTGGCAGCCATGGAGTATCACACGCGGGTAGAACCATTCTTACAAGCCACAAGTCGTTCTTAGATAGCTGATAAGTGCTGCTAGTAAGATGGCGGCTACAGGGGCAGAGTACTTAAAGTGCTCAAGTAACCCTGCGCACTGACCCACCTAAGTCACCTATGCGACTTACAAATGGGTATGCGGCTTCTAACAAGGGTAAACCGCAGATCTCTTGTAGGTGTTCTGCCCTTCTGTGAAAGGAGCGAACGCGAAATCACATGACACGAGGGGACGTTGGGAACATCAGGCACCATCATGGGGGGTTTCCATAACTGTTTCAAGTGAACCAACCACAACAAGTTGAAAAACACACACACACACACACAAACAAACAAACAAACAAACAAACAAACAAACAAACAAACAAACAAACAAACAAACAAACAAACAAACAAACAAACAAACAAACAAACAAACAAACAAACAAACAAACAAACAAAAACAAACAAACAAACAAACAAACAACACACACACACACACACACACACACACACACACACACACACACACACACACCCACACCCACACCCACACCCACACCCACACCCCCACCCACACACACACACACACTCGCTCTTGTTGAATTGCTGAATTCGAGGAACAACGTGCTACCTGCATTTTGGAAGAAGAGTGATAACCTACTGCTGAAACAGTCCTGGCGACCAGGTCTGGAGAGGGTGTTCATCATTGCGGGGGGGGCATTCGAGTGGTTCTCAAAAAAAGGATGGAGAGAGAAAGGTTTCCGTGTGCGAAGCATACCTGCAAACCATGACGCAGCACAAAGCTGGTCCATGCTACAGCCCGCCCTGTGCCCCCGCGATTGCCTGGGTCCCAAAGCGACTGTTGTCGTGGTAGACACTGAAGCCTGCAGTGTCTTGGAACAAGCACCAGGCAATCCCCAAATCGATTTCTGTTGCAAGTTGATACCAAGCACGGGATGCAAAAAACAACCTGATCCACATTGTCCAAAACCGAGACGCCAGCCCAAGCTTCGACCAACTGAGATGCTGACCTTCATGGCTCTTGACTCTGGTCACAACATTCTCGCCTCGGATCGAGGCCAGCGAGCCTTTTTCTGTTGAAGGCGGCCTTTCCCGGGCTGGCTCAAAGGGAAACCAATACGAACACGCACACACACACACACCAACAAACAAAACACAGGTGCCCGAGATTCCATAAATCGAGCTCTGTCCGTTGCGAAGCTTGTGCCCACGAAGCTTGGACGCATGTGAACGGATCCCAAACGGACGCAGACGCATGTGGCAAGGAACCAGGCGATGGGACTGGCGCTCTAGATCGAGGGCTAAAGGGCCAAAGGGCACGGAAGTGAGAGGCCGAGCACTGCATTGGGAAGTTCAAAGTAGAACGAACTGTCCGGGTGCCAGCTCACACATCATGCAGGGTCCCTTTTCTTCAGCTCAAATAGTCTTCCACTGCGAACAAAGGCGCAGCAGAACGGACGAAACTCGTGGCAATATGACCGCTTGACTCTCTGGGTCAACTTCATGTCATGAAAAAAACAAAACATGGCCCGAGAATTGCACGGAGCCAAACACTCACTGACGTTTGGTTCTACCAAAATGCTTGTAAACAGGTATAGAGGATTCTATAGGCCTTACCATAAGCCTTCTTCAACGAGGTGATAGAACCACAAAGCTGCACCATTGTAAGCTTGACAAGAGTACTTGATATATGCGATGTTTGAATCCGACACGACAAAGCATGTTGCGGCCCAGGTACTTTGATCCTCTGACCGATTCTGCCTGCGCCAAAAAGGAGGAAATCTTTGCTGGTACAACGGACAGAAGGATTGCTGGAAGCACTGTCTATGTACTCCCCGGCAATTCACACGAAACCCCACAAGGGCTCATTCATTTCCCATGAGGATTTGTTGCGCTCTATCTTGGAGCTGCTATTGCCCCACTTTCGCAGTACACAAACAGCTGTTGAGTGAGAGGATCCATCGCTTACCGTGGATTCCCTTGCCTCTTTCGAGCTCACACACGGCGACCTAGCTCCATGCAGCTTGCATTGCTGTCTGCATGATGATCACCCCAATTGCACAGGACTCGAAAAAGGATGCATTGCCCAAAAAGTCGTTGTGCACCCACTGCGTACCGTGTTGCCGAAGTCGAGCCCCCTCTCTTTGGCCACTCAAAGTCTTGATTGATTTCTCATGGTCAACTGCCAACATCTGGCTGTTGGCAGCTTTGTGCGACGGACAGGGATCATAAAGTTAGGGTCTCAAGCAGAAAGCATCATATCATGCGAACAACACCGCCCTTGAGTTTCTAAACACTACCACTGTATTCTGACACAGTTTCACCATGCAATCATGCAAAGTATTTTATTCATCCATTGCATGTATTGCAAAGGGGATACATTGTAGCGTACTCCAAGAATCAGAATCCAGGCACGGCAGTTGCGTGACAGTTTTGCTACCAACTTCAAAAACACCAACTTAAACAACACCGGCAAAACACCTCCGATGCGACGACCTCACACATGCAGTGAGCAAGTGACATCACTGCAAGCACGAGGCCCACTCACGCTGGTACCGGCATGCGATCAGCCTGAAGTCCTCACTGCTCTTGGTGGACACGATGTCACAGCCGTCATCCTGTGAAGAGAAGTGTACATTTGTATTCAACTAGAAAATAATATGATGTTGGATGAACCACTGCGACTTGACAGCTGAACCTGCTTTTCGGAAGAGCAACGATGTTGCAGTGACAACCCGGCCTGCTCAAAGCAACACGCGTTTGCGATTGAACAACAAGCACTCGACAACATGTCCTCACAGCCCTGGCAAGGTAAATCGAGAGGCCTTCAAGGAGAACATGTGCAACGGTCATTCCACCACACGAGACAAACAGTTCCATACTTGCACTTCACACGCAGCTCAAAATTCGAAAGGTGGTGCAAAGAGACTGCTCGCAAGACCCAAAAGGGTGGATACAGTGGCAGTGTTTGGGTGGGTCACAGGGTGGATGTGCGGCCCGGTGAAAAAATGCGAGGGGGTGCCCCAGCATACCCGCAGGCACGCACGAGGGCGCCCCTGGCAGGCGCGACGCACATGCGTGCGTGCGTGCGTACTTGATTGCTGGATTGATTGCTCGCTTGGATTGTTTGCTTGATTGTTTGAGTATGTTTCACTACTTTGTGTAGTTGTCTGTTTGTGTCTCTTTATGTTTGTATGTGTGTGTGCTTGTGTGTTTACGTGTGCATGTGTGCGCGCTGTTTGGTGAGGGTGGTTGCGGGTTTGTTTGTGTGGTTTTCTTTGTTTGTTTGTCTGCTTGTTTGATTGATCGATTGATTGTGTGTTTGCTTGCTTGCTCGTTTGTTCGTTCGTTTGTTCTTCTTGTAAGTGCTTATTGTGTTGTGTGTTTGTGCGTTTGTGCATTTGTCAATGTGTCCTCGAATGTGTGTGTGTGTCTGTGTGTTTGTTTGTTCGTTTGTTTGTTGTTTGCTTGCTTGCTTGATTGTTTGTTTGTGTGTTTGTGTTTGCTCGTTTTTGTTCGATTGATTGTTTGCTCGGTTGTTTGGATAGTTCTTTGATTCATTGTTTGCTTGTTTGACTATTCTTTTTAAAAAAGTGTTTTTGTTTGTTGGTTTGCTTGTTTGCTTGTTTGCTTGATTGCTTGCTTGTGTGACTGTTTGTTTGTGTGTTTGTGTTTGTTTGTGTGTTTGGTTGTTTTCGTTTGTCTGTGTGTTTGATTGCTTGTTTATTCGCTTGTTTGTTTTGTTTCTTTGTTTGTTTGTCTTTTTGTTTGTGTGAGGTTGTGTGATTGCGTTTGCGTGTTTGTGTGTCTGTGTGTTTGTGTGTTTGATTGTTTGTTTGTGTGTTTGTTTGTTTGTTTGTTTGTTTGTTTGTTTGTGTATGTGTAAGTGTTTGTTTGTGTTTGTTTGTGTGGTTGCTTGTTTGTTTGTGTGTCTTTGAGTATTTGTTTGCTTGTTTGCTTGTTTGATTGTTTGTTTGTGTATCTTTGAGTATTTGTTTGCTTGTTTGCTTGTTTGATTGTTTGTGTTTGTGTGTCTGTGTTTGTTTGTGTATTTTTTGGTTTGTGTGTTTGTTTGTTTGATTGATTGTTTCTTTCTTTCTTTGGTTGGTTGGTTGGTTGGTTGGTTGCTTATTTGTTTGGTTGTTTGTGCGCGTGTGTTTGTTTGTTTGTGTGTGTGTTTGATTATTCGTTTGCTTGTTTGATTGTTTGTGTGTTTATGTGTTTGTGTTTGAATGTGTATTTTTTGTTTGTGCGTTTGTTTGCTTGCTTTATCACGCTGGCTTGTTTGTTTGTTTCTGTTTGATTTGTTTGTTTGCTTGTTTGTTTGTTTGTCTATCTTTCTGTATGCCTGTCTGCCTGCCTGTCTGTCTTTCTGTCTGTTTGTTTGCGTTGTTTGTTACTTAGTTAGTTAGTTAGTTTGTTTTTGCTGGTGAGCTTGTGGGTTTGTTAGTCTGTTAGTTAGTCTGTTTGACTGTTTGTGCGGATGTTCGCTTGTTTGATTGTTTTGTTGTTTCATTGATTCACTATTTTCTTGCTTACTTGATTGTTTAGTTGTATGTTTGCTTGGTTGTTTAATGTGTTGTTTGTTTTTCATCGCAAGTTTAGGAACAATTTCGTGGCAGGCATAACACGTTTAAAAGGTTAGCTATACTGTGGTAATGGGCGTAAGACGTTCGCAGGATGAAGTACATCTGTTTAAGTAAATATAACATGTTCACAAATCTATGTACGGATGAAACTATTCTCCTTTCTTGTCTGCATGTTCTATTTATGTTCCATCCCATTGTCGATTTATTGTTCTATTGTCATTGCTTCTATCTGAAAACAATCCATCGTTTTATCTAAATAACTATCTATCTATCTATCTGACTGTTTGCCCGTTTGATTATGTATTTGACTATGCGTTTGCTTGTTTGCCTGCTTGCTTTGTTTGTTTGTGTGTTTGTTTGTGTGTTTGTTTGTTTGTTTGCTTGTTTGTTTGTTCGTTCGCTTGTTTAATTGTAATTGTTTGAGTATGTTTGAGTTGCTTATTTGTGTTAGCGTGTTTGTCTGTTTGTGTGTATGTGCATACGCGTGCTTGTGTGTATTTGTGTGTGTGTGTGCTTGTTTACGTGTGAGATATTGGGTGTGAATGGTTGTGAGTTTGTTGGTGTGTGTGTGTGTGCGAGTGTACGTCTGGTCGCAGAGACATTCGACGCACATTGCGTCCGGAGACATGCCTGACCGGCCCGTTCCTGTTTAGTTTCTCTTCTTTTTGATTTGAACAGTTCGACGACGTTGTTTGGTTTAGGAGTCCCACTCAAAACAGATAGGCATTAAGGTCCGATGCTCGCACCCGTCCGTTTTTCATTGGAGCGGCGAAGCCGCGCAAGTTGGATCTGCAAACATGTTTGACAGGGCCCCTCTTTTCGGTTTTCCTCCGTTTTCTCGGGTCTGAACAGTTCGACGACGTTGGTTGGGGCCCCCGCGAAAACAATACAGCTTCCGGTTTGTTTGCAGCAGGGGCGTCAGGCTCGCCATACCTACCTGACGCAACGAAGCTATGGTATGGTGAGGGAAACGTGGGCTGATCACCCACGTGTACCTGCAGGGAGATGTGTGTGATTTCAGCTGTTGGTTCCCCAATCGGAGAAAGCGATGCTGTTCTTGCTGTTGCTTCCGCTCAGCTTGTCTTTGCCTCCAGTTCGCAATCGTCCCGCAACAGCATTGAATGAGGAAGACACAGGCCAGGATGGGAAGTTGAAACCAAGCCCGACAGGGAAAAACGCGGGACACATCACCACTTTTTCCCTTGCCAAAAACATGGATTGGTCTGAGCATCAAAAACGCTCAATGCATCAATGCTGTTGCGATCTGAGTGTTGCTTGAACCCAAATACAAATGCCGTCTCAGTTCCTCAGCAAACAGTTCGACTAGCTGCGCTAGGTCTACCACAAAGTGTGCTTTGGCTCACCAGACTTTGCTTGTCGCATGAACATGGGTGGCTACGGGCTGATCCCATACTTCAAAAGATATGTCAGAGGCCTCTGCAAGATGACGGAAGAGATGCAGACGGAATCAGACTACTTTCCTCTGGGAAGTACCACAAGTGTGTGTGATTTCTGTCCTGTGCGCTTGGTTGTATGTATGTTTGCTTGCTTGGTTGCTTGCTTCATTGATTGATTGCGTGATTGTTTGCTTGTGCGTGTGTGTGCCTGCTTCATGTTTTGATTGGTTCAGTGTTTGAGTTCGTTTGTTTTTGTCGAGTCTGTCAAGCACAGTCTCTGGTCTCTGCTCTCCCAGGTCCTGTGGGATCTCCAAGACCAGGCTGGTGCGGCTCCTGCTTATGACGCTGCCCTTGGAGGTGTTCCTCCGGTCCTGGGCAGCTCAATTGACGTCAGGTGAGTCAACACCTCGGCAGTCAAATAGTCTACCCAGAACTATGTAAACTATGTAAAGAATTAAAAGGGCGGCCACACCCATGGCTGGGATTGTGCCTTAGTGACCTTCTACCCGGGTTTTGATTGTGGCTCAGATAGCCCTTCATCGGTTTGGATTGCTGGCTTGGATTTAGATTTGAACCCCAGTACCTTTTGAAACCACATGGAGAATGTGCCTAATGGCCACAGTTCGAAGCAGGGTGGCCAGTTTCAGTCATATTAAATCTTGCTCAACATTTATAGAGGGCTGGAAAACACATGTTTGTGCAAGCAAGGAAATGCGAGAAGCTGCCAGCGGGCATGAGAAGAGAAACAAGTTCTTTCTCGCCAAAAAGAGTCAGGGCAACGGTCCCCTGCGTTGAGTCGAAAGAATGAGATGGGCCAGTTGAAATGTCGGTAGATCAAGTTTGTCCCAAAACAAATTGAAGCAGGCATGCGGTGTCCAGCGCCGCTCGGAATCGTTTGCCCGGATCGTAAGAGAACGAATGCCTTGAAGAGTGCCACATAATAAAAGTGTCTTCGATTGCCAATCTGCCCATCCAAATGTGAAGAAAAAGGCAAAGCGCGAAGATCGGATGACTTGCAAGACCCATGTAGGAATGCCGGTGAGCCTACAAGAGCCATGGTCAAAAGTAGTTTCCCCAAAAGGACATGGAGACATGTGCAAGTCCTCTAACTTTTCTATTAAAACTTAGTGAGTTCCCCATGTCCCTCCCAAATGGTGATCAGTTTAGGGAGTGAGGGAATGACCCGCGTAAACCATCCCTCGTTGCTTTATTTCAGGGCCTCTCTATTCCCAAAACCCTTACAAGTCTCAGCCTCCCCCCTCCTTCCCCGCTCGTTTCGAGCTGCGCCGAAGACACATTGACTCGTTGGTTCCAACACAGCAACAAAGCTTCTATAGGCCTTGTGACGAGGTTCTCCAGTAGAGAGGTTAGAATAAGTTGGTACCCTTTGTTCTGCAGTCTATTGTAGTAGGGGAACCCTCCCAACCAAAAAAGGGTAGAAGGGCACTACTGGGGGACCTAGGTCATAACCATGGAGCCAGGGGGTCTGCCAATAACACCAGAATGGCGAACAGGAATCCCTTTGCGCCGGCCTCCAAGTTGGAGGTCTTGGACAACTCCCTCCGGGGCATCTCCTCAAGAGGATTCCCCTCAGACAGTGGCAACATTTTTCAAACCAACAAGCGACAGCAAAACCAACCAGCGACAGCACAATCCAAACCTAACCGGAACCCTGTTGAAAGTCTGTCCCACAACCATGCGGCTCCAAATAAGGAACACTGTTGGATGGCTAACGGAAACCAAAAGGAAACAGCCCATTTTGTACATTTGGGTCTCATTTTTTGAGGCCCCCCACTATTCGGGTTCCCAGCTTTTCAGACACAAGTTTGCTTTATATTTTTTTGTTTGACGAAATCACTATGAGATTTTTGCTTTGGAACACCCTCAAAAACGTCTTCCTGAGCGTACCGCTGGGTGGTTAAGGGCAGGGGTTCAAATCCAAATCCAAACCACCAATCCAAACCACCACTTGGGGCTTCCTGATTCCCCGTGTTTCCCCCCCCAAAAAAAAGAGAGAAAAGAACAAGAAAGAAACACCACCGACCGGCGGCGCGCTCCGATCGCATCGGATCCTTCTCCGAGGCCCGGCTCTCCATGGACACACGGCGCTCGCTCTTGGTGGAGGAGCGCCGGCTGAAGCTGCTCATGGCCATCTCCTCGCGAACCGAATCAAAAACCACGCCCTTATAGCGGCCCATAGCATGAAGGTCAAGCAGTCCCATGGGATTTGAACTCCGCATTTTCGAAGGGTGCGGTGAGGCTGGATATTGACCGGTGCTCATTCCAGCGTGCGTGCCGCCGATTTTCTGCTGACCAAGGCCATATCGGTACTGACTGAGTTCGCATGCCCAACAACAGCTAGCACAGACTTCAACCAGGAAATGGCGGGGGGAATCCACAATTGGAGCTTCATGTGCTAATTGATTGTATAGGGTTCGGTTTCAACCATTCTGAACTCCGGGATCCTTCTTTCCAACAAAACTGCCAAACAAGCCTAAACCGTTTCTTTTGCTAACGTGACTATGGTTGAAAACGGGCATGTCAAAATAGGGATGCCCCCAACATGGTGGCTTTCGTTTTGATTTTCCTTCAAGCCAACCTGGAAAGTGTACCCTCAAAACTAAACTGTCTGCCCTATCCAACCCCGGCAAATCGACATGGAACCAAGAAAACTGTCATTTTTTAGAGATTCCATCTTCGGGGCTTCAAATGATTTTGCAGGCGAGTAAGTGGTCGTGCAGGCATAGAGAATCCCAAGCAGAGCCCCCTGAACATAGCTGAAATTGCTAGGTCTACTTGTTCCTAGAGTCACTTCAACAGCAGGGGGATTGACTCAAGACAGGTTTTGTCTTATTGTCATGACGGTCAATGCCAACGGTTCGAGCGTGTTTGAAGCAAACCTTGAGACAAAAGAACATCCCTTGACTGGCACCCGTCTGACAGCTTCCGCTATGACAACATGTTCCACTCGTCAAACTGCCACAAGTCGCTGGGGCAACATTTGAAGCCCCGTTGGCCTCGCTGCCTTTTTGGAGCCTACACATTTGATGACACGCTTAAAGGATTGTGTCAAACAGGCCGGGCCTTCGTGTTGTGCCAAGAAACGTAACTCCCCAAACAAACTTGGGGGTGAAATGGAAAACCCCACTAAACCCTAAAAGATCTAAAAAGCTAAGGAACCGGATGGCTGGGAACCACCTAGTTGAGAATCGCCCCATTGGGTGTGAGCCCTCACGGACCCTCTGGTGGCCCAATTTTTTGGTGCGAATTCTGACCGGTTCCGAGCCATATGGGCTTGAACATCACTTCCTGCGTGGAGCGAAGAAAAAATCAAACAAACTGGCTTACCACTAGATCGGTCTTAACATGCATCAAGTCCAGGAACATCAGCCCAGAACACTGGCGTCTTCCCAACCCTCGGCGGATTCCGCGGCTCCTCGTTGATGGAGTCCTGAAGCTCGATGCTGCGGTCCGGCAACTCGGAGCCGCGCCTGCTCAGCATGTCCTCCTGAGTCGAGGCTTTTTTGTTGCACGAGTCGAGGCAAGGACACGGCGACGTGTTGAGTGGGTTCCTCAGAAAAAAAAAAAGGCAAAACACGACACGGACTTAAGGCCTTACTAACATGATCGTCCCGATTCAAGTCCAGACACGGAGTGAGGCCCGATGTTTCAAGTCCAGAGACGGGAGTGAGACAATTACACCCCGGTTCTTCACCCCCGGCCGTTTTTGTGGCCATAAAAGGTTCGAAGGTGAAACATCCGTACCAAATAAAAGACCTGCAAAGGTCTTGGGGAGGCAGAGACAGAGCACATCTTTTCTTGGTAAGCATGGCAAGAGAGCCATAGCCCGATGTTTCAGAGCCAAATAGCAATGGAGCTATTGGCTCTAGTGGCTAGTGCCGTTTTTCGCGGCCAGCCATGGCAATAGGTCAGTCCAACTGAAGCTGCTTTGAACATTTCAGTGAAGCTGGATCAAGATGATTTGGTTGACTGCAGTACTTCCAGATCTGAAAATTCGGCCATGGATTCGACATGTGCCAGGCTTTATCGCCATGAAACCACGCATTGTTTCGGCACACCGGTGCAGCGTGGTCAGCCTGTGTTTGGATCCCTCACTCTAAAGCGACACTTCTTCTGGTGGCCAGTGCTCCGGCTCGGCCTATGGCGCATATAATTGTGCACGTCAAGCAGGGAAAGCCTTGTGCGGTCCCTTGTCTGGCAACGTCAACTTCGCATATATCAATCAGGAGGCCCACCTGCAGTGCAGGGTGACGCCAGGCTGCACACTGTTAGCGTTCTGCACTGGATTCGAGAAACGACGGGAATCTCGTGATTTGCGTGGCACCAGGTTGCCCGGCGGGTCAACGACAAAACACTCCTCCTGCGTCAGTCTGGGTAGGTATGATCCAAGTGCTCAGCTTTGCTTCAACCAACTGCAACAAAGGGAGAGAGACAGAGAGAGAGCGAGAGTGAGAGGGACTCCCTTGAGGAAGTCGGGGCAGTCACGAAGCAAAAGTGCGGACCATGTGTAATACCACGGGCCAGAGAACCCCCTTGCTTGCGGCGCTGCTCGTGCGGTGGCCTGTGCTTTCATGCCAGACATTCAATGGAAGCGCATTGTCTTCAACACATGATTTCAAATCGAACGCAAAAAAAAAAAATCCAAGGCGATGTTTCGGTGACCGGCCTCCAGGTGCACAGAGCTCTTGGAGGACTCCCTCCGTTCATCGCTCCGGCGGGCCGCCGTCTGGTGCCGCCGCTCGCTGCGGAGCGAGCTGCGGCGGCTGCTGTCCTCGCGAACGAGGCGATGGCCAAGGCGTCAGAGCCAAGGCTTCAGAGCCAAGGCTTCGCGGGGGGGTAGGGGTGAGAAGTAATGCTGTGGATGGTTGCGAAATCCAGAAAGCGCACCCCAATAAACCCTGGTTTCTGACGATTCCCTAGTAAATACCAATAGAAACAATGGTTTCAACCATGGTCTCCAAGTGATGCAGGATTTCGTCCATCCACAGTATGGCTATGAGTTCTAATAGGGAAATACCTCAAAAGTGGTTGGTGGACATGAATCCGCACCGAAGTTTGATGTCCCCCCAAGGGTCCCTAATCAAGATTCATGCCCATATCATGGTTAGTAGGGGTAGACTTGAGTAGCTTGAGCCCTGATGGGGAATCCACTTCGCACCAGGTCAATAAAAACTCCCATGGATGTTCATCCATTCGGAAGCACATGTTGCCCAACAATATGACCACAAACGGACTCGGGCTTCACCCTCTCAAAGGCACTGCACCCTTCAGGGGTTGATCCCCTACCCGATCGGGTGAGTTGGATTCGTCCAACTTCCGACCCTCTTGACCATGTTTCAATGGCTTGGCCATTAGACAAGGCCTTGGTGCAATTGCCATGATTCATGGTCTGGGTCGTTTTCTGACCACACAGCTGCACTGAGATTCGGGTGTGGAACCTGAGCAAGCACACTGATCCGGCAAGATTAACCTGCCAACAGCACGACTGCCATAGAAACATACCGTCTTCCAATGGAGTTGCACGTTTTGGGGCTTCCCCAAAAGAAAGCTTTCTTCCCAAAACCCTCTGATTGCTTGCGTCCCCGATTCCAGGGAGGGCAAACAATCAACTCGAATCCACAGCCAAAGACTCGCAGGTCGCGGTCGCAAGGATGCTGCCAGCGCAGTCCATGCCCTCAGCACTTTTGCCCCATCTTCTGGGTCAGATTCAGATCAAGCTTGCCATCCCGTCGGAAGCTTGCCGAAGCCCCAGAACGGCAAGCCCATCAAAAAACCTGAAAAACGAGCGCCAAAGCAGTACAAGGATTGATCGAATCCACAGTTGGGGCATCCAAGATGTTGTCTAAATCCAAGGAAACTCAAACCCAACGAAAACAAGATGTCAGCCCATGACTCCTCCAAGGGCTGCCAGCTACGGTTGGAGGAAGTCCTTCGTAGCGTCTTCCTTCCGCTGGGCGAGGATGTTGACCTGTTGCCGGACTGCTGAGATTCTTCTCCATTTCTGGGAAGTAGCCCTTTCTGTGCCGAAGCGAGCCATCCCCATGACTACTTCACTGTCAAAGGGATTCCCTTGCCAATTTTGCACCATCTCGTCCAGACTCCGGCCATGGCTATTCCCTGAGGAATCCTTACGGGTCTCTGAACGGGTCCATGACCAGAACCCCCGCCAATAATGAACAACCATGAGAGCGGGCGCTGAGGAGACCACCCATTCCACAATCAACACATGTCGTCAATACTGCGATCAATCAGGTGCTATCGGCTTTGCGGCTGAACGTTACACTAAGAGGCACATGTATCACACTTGGTTCATTCCATTGAGCCCCCGGAAACCAGGTTTATGCCTCTTGCTTCTTTCTGAGCCACGTGGATCACCCGCATATCGAATTCCATCTCCGTTTTGATGGTCAGCCATCATTCTTGTTGAATTCTTTAAAGGCTTCGGAGAGAGGAACTGCGACCGCGCGAAGGACACAGCAACAACTTGCAAGATTATGGGGGGAGGGTTGTGTTCTCCAAGAAGGCCCAAGAGGCGCAGCTCTTGTCCTGGCATTGTATTGACCGCATTGCCCAAATTGCACACATATCCCTCACAATGCCTCATTGAAAAAGGCAAATAACAATAATAGCAATGCAAAGACCACAATCAATATATCACGGAAAACTGCAAATGCGTGTTAAGCATTTCAGGTAACGTAATCTAAAAAAACTTCACACCCCTGAGACACCCTCAAGCCACCTCAAGCCGTCCAACTGACCGACCGACCAACACAACAACCCACCCGATTTACGTGCCTACGTACGTATTTGCATACATGCATACCTGCCTACGTACCTACATACCTACGTACGTGCATACCCATTTTTTACGTACATGCCAACGTACATACGTACGTACAGATGTGAACATATATATATATAGATATAAATTCATATATATATATATATATACAAATGTGTATGTCCGAACCAGGGTTCGGGGAAGGCGTGGCTTCGGCAGGGATGTATGTACGTAGGTACGTACGTATGCATGTATGTACGTGCGTACGTACACGTATCTGCGCATGTATGTGCATGTGTATGTGTATATGTACGCATGTGTGTGTGTACGTACGTGTACGTATGTCTACATACGCATGCATGTATGTTCAATGTGTATGTGAGCATCTATGTATGAATGTATGTATCTATGCATGCATCTATCTATCTATCTGTCTGTCTATCTATCTATCTATCTATCTATATATATATATATCTAATCTATCTATCTATCTACCGATCGATCTATCGATTTATCTATGCATGTATGTATGTATGTGACTCTATGTATGTATATGATTGTGTATGTGCATATGTATATGTATGTCTACGTATATATGTATGCATGCATGTGTGTATATATGTATGTGCACGTATTCGTACGTATGTGTGTGTGTGTGTATGTGGATGCATAGTATGAATGTGTATGTATGTCCATGTATATATCCATGTATCCATGTATACCGGAATCCATGCATCTATGTATCTTTGTATCTACGTATCTACATACCTACGTATTTATACATGAATCTATGTATGCATCCATGTATTTATGTGTCTATGCATCGGTGCATCCATGCAACTATGTATCTGTGTATCTATGCAACTATGTATCTGTGTAACTGTGTGTATATGTGTGTATGTGTGGGTGTGCATGTGTGCGTATGTATCTGCATGTACGTGCTTGTATGTGTTTTGTATTTGTGGGTAATGTGCATGTGTGTATGTATGTGTGTGTATGTAAGGTAGGTATGTGTAGAGTCATGCGTGTATGTACGAGTGTATGCTCGTTTGTTTGCTTGCTTGCTTGCTCGTACTCTGTATGCATGCATTTATGTTGATATGCGTGTGAACACCAGACCCTGGCTCCCTTTGCCGGACGCCCTTGGACAGGGATCCGGATGCATTATACACCTGCGCGTTGCCTTATGAATGGTGGTTTCACTCTATTTTGGTGGAAAAAGCCATGTTTCAAATGGGCAGTATCTTTCAAGGAGCCCGGTGGAGTTTTCCTCTTCGAAGCGCAGTGACTCCGCCTCTCGAATTGGCTGCCGGAGCTGCGGCGGCTCTCGCTGAGAGCCGGGACGGGCTTGCGCCAGGGATTCCTCGGAAGGCGCATAGATTTCTTTTTTCCCACCGACCCAGCATGCTTGAACCTGTTGTTGGATTTTTGTTCAGCCAAAAGCTGGTCAAAAACAAGGTTGGAGGGGTGTAAAACAACAGGCTTCTTCAGGTTTTGTTGGGTGTCATTTGCTGTGGGTAGTCCTTTCGGCCTTCGCAAAATAGGGGTCCCTTTTTGGAAAACCAACCACCCTTCAGGCTCAAAATTTGAGAAACACCACAAATTAACTTGCACCCCCAAACACGACCCCTTAGTTGCGCCAAAACGCCAAAACGGCTTGCTGACAGAATATATACCCCCTAAAGAAAATCAGGGAACCCAGAGGTATTAAACAAGTACTTCCACTCCAAACAATCCCGGTGACGCCATAGTTCTTGCATATATGACGAGCTCTGATTGAACACCGTCTATAATGGTTAATGTGGAGTTTGGCTTTCTTCTGCAGCTCAGAACGGAATAAATACAAAGCAACACATACTGGACAGAAGCAATTAAGATTCCACAAATCAAATGGAGCATTGAAGCAAGTATGAAAGAGCATTCAGCATGTAAGGGCGTTTTCAAGGACTGACGGATGCACTGTACGACACTGGATGTTGTTAAGATTTTGCAAGAAAAGCAACGGCGCCATGCGCTTCTGGAACAATGTGCCTGCCCAAAGCCTCACAGAATGATCACAACGTCTTCTCACATCTATCCGAACCAATGCTACCCCAAATGGAGGCTTCGCAACATAGGGGACCCAAAAAATGGGTGGTTCCTTTGGTTTCCATTTCACCATCACCCAAAAAGGGGTCCACCAGTTTTGACTCATCCCAAGAAGTCTTTGCAGCTCTTTCTGCCTTGAAACGATTTGCGCCACTCTTCTCTGAGGCTCGTAAGTGACATGGTCGACTCCCTCTCGCACTCAGACAGCGAGTCAGACCTCGGAGCATTGTGATTCCGCCTAGAAGTAGCACGCGGCAACTTTCAAACGAACCGTGTCGCCCTAGGATCAAATGTGCTTACATTGGACATTCTTCATTCTCACTGATCCATGTGTCGATCAAGTGAGGAACGAATGAATGGGCATGATCACTATATATGTTTTTGTGGATGATATACTCATATAACATGAGTATCCTATTGAAACAGTATTGTTTAGGCCGACGATTGCGCGAGCTCATCCCCTTTCTCACGCCGAGAAGCACCACATCTGTCTGGCCTGGCAAACATGACACCAGAAGCCCAGTGGATTTTCATGGGAGAAAAGGGCACCATCCTACACCCAGGCAACTGGGCCCTGAGAAGGCAAACGCGAAGCGCTGCTCCGTGTTCTTTGAACTCTCATCTTTTTTCACCAAGCGCCGCTAATCGAAGGTCGCAATACACTTGATTCAAAGGAACTGGCCACACCATGGGCAAATTTGACAACTGACTTGTAAATCTCAATGTGCAGGCTTCTGAAAAGCCAGAGGGACAACCAAACATGCCTCAGGCTGCACAGTCGATCTACCAAGTGCAATCAAGCCTGACTGAGACAGAGCGTTCTCTCGGCAAGACGTCTTCAAAGTTACTTCCCACACACACACAAAACCAAACAAACACAAAGCAACATACATACAAAGACAAATCCCACACACACACAAAGACAAAAAAAAAAAAAAAAAAACAGCAAGCAAGCAAGCAAGCAAGCAAGCAAGCAAGCAAGCAAGCAAGCAAGCAAGCAAGCAAGCCAAGCCAAGCCAAGCAAGCAAGCAAACAAACAATACACATAATCACACAAACAAACACGCACGCACAAACAAAAACACACAGACACACAAGCACACAAAAACACAAACACGCAGCCGCAGACACGAACACAAACACGAACACAAACACACACACACACACACACTGACACGCGCACACACGCACACAAAAACAAGCTTAAAGAGCCACAATGCACAGTGTTGACTTTTGCGGCAAGTCTGGCAGATTGTGACAGCTAATCTTGGTGAAGCAAGGCAACTCACAGGTTCAAATGAATGCTCTTCAAACTTCAAAAGCTTCATATGTGGCAAGGTGAAGCTGCAGGTAAACAATGGTGTTCTCTTGCGAAGGCTAGGAAAACAGGTGTTCCTCATTGAAATAAGCTAACTGGCATGTTTATTTTGGCTGGATCAACCCACCCTTTTTGAATCTGCATTGGGGCTGGTCAAAACATGGAACCCTGAACATCAAACTTCCTGACTTGAGTGATACTCAAAACCTGGTAAAGGGATCTACTCCACATCATGTAAAGAATCGAGAGCTGGGACTGTCGCGAACCTTCACTTCCCCGAATCAGTGTTGCTTGTGACTCACATGAGCGACCAAAAAACCATCGACTTCTGGGTTTAAGATGAGGGTTTAAGTTGGCCTTACTACCTTGCTTGATACCAGGAAGTAGAAGCTACTAACATTGCCAACATTGCCCTTTTGGAATTTTGGAATCGGTTTTGGGCTGAGGCGCCTAAAGCTTCGGTTCTATCCAGGCGCAGTGTCTCCCCCAGGCGGGGGGTGCCTGGCGGCTCAGAGCTCCCATGGGTGGTACTTTTGGTCGCCAAGTTTGGAGGGCCACAGGAAGACAAACCTGGATGAATCGGGGGTACAGAAAGAGGCGGCCGAGGAAATATTTGGTATCGCGTAAAAAATGTAAGGCTGGCAACCACTTTCCCTAAACAGGTTCCTCCAAAATCTTGGGTGAGCAACCTCGGACAGGAGAAATCGGGGACAGAAACCCTCGCAAGAAACGGGCTTGATCCATGGATCGATGGCAGTCTTTCTTTTCTGTGTGCTTGAGGACTTCGACGTGTGGAATTGGGGGAATATCTTGCACAAACAAGAACTTACCTTACCTTGTTAAAGATTAGTGGTGGTCCTTAGCCGTTTGATATTTGGGGCGGGTTTTAACACCAGCCACCCAAAACACAAACCTCGTCCAGAAGCACCCCTGACCACAGCCCAAAAAAGGCGCCAGAAACTGCCTACCCAGATTTTGTTCACATGCACTGAACCTGCCCCAACATTCTATGCGCTCATTCACAGATCACACGTCACAATCATGCTCCATGCTATCACGCCGACGAGTGTCATGTGGCTCCTTAATGGTAGCTGCTCTCCATACTGCAAGCCAATTTTTGTCCACAGAGAAATAAGTGAAGCCTGTCTCTTGCGTGGCACAACGATCAAGTCTGGCATCATCCAAAATCCAAGCATCTGGCCTTCTCTCGAGTCATAGCCAGTTTTGGTTTCTTCGTCTGGTTTGACCTCAGCGGGGAAGGAGAAGCTGAGCTGCATTGAATGGCGCACCTGCTGCATCGAATCTGGAGCCTCTGTATTGCAAACGATGCTGATAGAGTGGCAATGGACATCCTCCTCTAAAGGCTACATTCTGGGACTGAATTTGCATGAGTGGCAGGTGTCGCCCGGACGGTCTTTGTGGCAGCATGGACTGCGATTGTATAGTTGTTGAACAAACTGGACATGCAGTGCGCATGACATCAAGTCTTTTGCTACAGGGCCTTGCATCGCGCCAATTTCATCCAGTTCATTTCAGTGTGCGTATGGCTTTAGTCGTCTGCACAACTCCTTGCTCAGGTAATTATGCCCGGAGTTGCTCTACGCTTCTGCAGAGCAAATTGTACTCGTGATCGAAAAAAATGCGCAGATCGAATAGTGGGCTGACTAGTTTTGGCTTGAATGCGCCACAGTCGTTCGCTTCTGTCATCCCCCATACCCGGAGCTTCACCTACCAAGGAACCAACTCGCCTTCGGACCGCCACACCGCACACGGTGTGCAGCGTGGCCTAAGCTTTGGCTAGACTTGATCCACTTTGGGTCAAAATCCCTTACCCCCAGTGAACATCCCAATCCCAACTAAAAATAGACTAAAATGGGACCTACCCCAAAATGGTACCGTTGGTTTTGACCCACAGCCATATAGCACTAGATGCTGACAGGATTCGGTTGGGCTTAGGGTTGGCTTGCCAACAATCGGGAAGCCCATCCCGGTAGCAAATCTTGTCATGGATGACATCACGTCGGGCTGAGGTGCGAGCATAGATACCTTGGATGTGCCATATGCATCTCACACTGTGTTTTTGACAATCTGTAGCGTGCACCACAGGACATGGGACAGTTTGCTGGCCCTGGATTTGGGTGAGCCCCCCATGTCCTCCCCAAGCAAAAGACCGCCATGATTTCGTCAGTTGTTCGCGTTGATGCACTGCAGCCAACTGCACGGCTTCGCAAGCAACCGATGCAGCCGCGATGCCCACTGAGCCCTCCAAGATCCTTAGCCGCAATGGACAAGGCTGTCAGAGACACACTCAGCACCTGAGACCAAGTGCTTAAGTGAAAACAGGCTGCTGCGAGGCTTGAGTCTCCCAACAGGAAATCCACGCAAATACAAATGCAACAATGACAACAAGGCTGACCCAAGACGGCTTTGACAATGGCCACAGGATCCACCAGGGCTCCTCTCTGACAGATCTGAATCGCCTGCAACGGCTAGGTCCAGTCCAAGTCGCACGTAGCAATTTCCTGGAGGGTCGCCCTGCCGAAAGAGCACCGTGCCCTTGCTGATCTTCAGGCCTAGTCCGAAACCATGTAAATGGCCCCGTTTCTTGCTGAGCAACCTTTTCTTTTGGGGCCATCCGCAAGGTGAAAGGCGACCACACTTGAGTGTTCGCAAATACGCGGAAGCATCCGCAGTGATCGGGAAGCCATCGAAAAATATGGATTCTAACACTCCTCTGGCCAGATTCCTGTTAAAGCATGGCTATCCCAACCAGTTGTTTAATCTGGCCTGTCCAATAATCCTTGTCTCTTTTGGGAATGTGCGTGTGGAACTAGTTACACACAGGCAGCAAATATATGCTCCTGCTAGCGCAAGGAAAGCATCGCTCAAAACTTTCTAGCAGCAAGTAGGAGCTTGCCAACAAGCAATGATGTGCTGGCTGAGTCTCAAAGGAATCGGGAAGGAACATCACTACAGTCGATTGGCTTAGATCCTCTATTGCGGAAAATGGTCTGGCTTCAGGGCTTCTGTGGTTTTGTGTTTTACCGTAAAGTATAGACATAAATCCAGGAGTTCTCCTTTTGGGCAAATGAACCATTCCTGTGTTTAAGACGACATTGGGATGAAACAACATTGGAACCTATCTAATTTTGCTGCTTTGAGATTTCTGGAGGAGCGAAGGCTTCCTTGCCGCTTCTGAAATTACACCTTTGCGAGTGGACCAACGAGGGAAAATACTGTGAACATGTTCTCCTGCAAAACACGGTGCAGGGTCGCGTCGCCGTTAAAATGACGGGCGCCTCTTTTTCAGGGACCTTTCAAAGGCGGCGCCGCGCGGCGGTGGGGGCCATAGGTTTCCACCCATGGGCGTGTTGCTCGCCATCTCATCAGCAATCACTGGCAGCCGAGCTGACTGGCTACCGATCAATGTTCACCCTCTCTGGGTAAAAATGATGACATTAGTCACACTCACCAAGTTACAACATAAGAGAAACCGAACCGGGGTTCACCAAAATCCCATATAGGTTGGGCCACCTGCTGAAGATCCACTGGGGCTGGCGTGAGCCACGGTGAGGACTGCTTGTTTCCCAAACTAAGGCTCGCACCGTGGCTTGTGCGGTTGAAATTCAATGAGTCCCCTTCTTGTCCCTCCGAAATGAACCATAGAGCAGTAACTTCGACCGAACCAATGGGGAGTTTTTTGTTTTTCTTAATTGGACCCGTTTTGCTTGGAATTCAAATGGGAACCCAAAGGACACCCTATCATTCGGCCGCGTTTCCTATTTTTTGCGAAACCCGACGACTCTCCCTCCCGAATCCCGAGAGCCGGGCATGTGGCGATGCTGGAGAGCCGGCGCTGTACCCGGGAGTCCAGGTTCAGCTTTTTAAAGAAGGGGCAGCCCATAAGCACTTCCTGAGCAAGGCGTCAATGTTGGCCAGTGGACTCTTTCTTCAACCAAGCTCACCTGAACTGGTGGAAGCTATCAATTTCAAGCATCCCATGTCAATCTGCGTGCCCCTAGGGGCTATAATATATCTATATATAGTCAAGGGAGTAAGATGTCGCTAGAGCTTGACACAGTCTTGTAAGCAGCCTTGTTTACCCAACAGCCATTGACGGTTGCTTCTACCAACATATATAACAGTTGATGCCGGCCTTACTTTAACTTTAGTCTTTCTGAAACGAAGTGCCGATCAACGGTTGGGCGCTGCTCATGTGGGTAGATGTCAGAATTGGAAACAAAAACACTGGTGTGAGCGTTTGGATGTCCCTTTAAAGCAACAGAACAAGGGGTACCCTCAACACACACACGCACACATGCGTTTTGCAAAATGGCAAGGGAAGAATCCCAGAATGACATCCACACCTTCACATGCTGTTCAAGAAAATTATTTGCCTCCTGGCAATTGTCCAAGGTATGTCAAGTCATTTGTAATACTAGAGATTTCCAACTTTCCTTCTAATGGC
>CAUJNA010003684.1:302500-307500 GCA_963377175.1 Effrenium voratum | reverse complement strand
GGCTGAGGCGCCGTGCTAAAAAGGCCTCCAAGCTCAATTCAACAACGCGGTAGCGCATCTGGCGCTTGGGCTGCATATCGGGTCCCGTGGCTTGATTGGCTGTACGTGTCTGCGAGATCATGGATTGAAGCTGGCCATGAGCTTCGTTCCAACTTACGGCTCAGAGGGCCGCCTAGGGCGGCGAGCTTGAGCACCACAGCCCACGAAAAATGCGCTACTCCCGTCAAACGTATATCACTCTCTCTTTCTCTCTCTCTCTCTCGCACAGCAGCATGAAAGTCCAGCTTCTGAGCATAGCTTGTCAACAACTGGATGAGCAAAACCTATTCAACACGAGCATAGACTGACATGACCTGCCAAGGTTGCGTAGCTCACATCTTGTAGCCGCAAGACATTGCTTGCCCAGGACTCAACCTTTGCGGCAAACACTGTCCTTCCAACAGGTGAATCAATGCGTCGACGTTAGCAGCAACCCACAGTGATGAAAGCCGCACAAAGGAGGCTCAGAGAAAGAGAGAGGCAGAACAAAACTAACAAATGCAACACTCATACGAGAAGACAGAGGTGAAACAGCGCACAGACGGAGAAATTGCAGAACACAGGAAAGAACGCAACACGCACACGCAAACAAAACGTTAAACACGCTGCAAGAAGGAAACAGCAAAAACACTGGCAAGCACCCGCCAACGCAACCACCCACCCACGCACCCACTCGCGCGCACCCGCCCCCCCGCCTGCCCACACGTAGGTTCGCAGGCATGCACACACGCAAGCACGAAAGGGAAGGAAAGAAGGAAAGAAGGAAAGAAACAAAGAAGCAAAGAAGCAAAGAAGCAAAGAAGCAAAGAATCAAAGAAGCAAAGAAGCAAAGAAGCAAGGAAGGAAAGAAGGAAAGAAGGAAAAAAGGAAAGAAGGAAAGAAGGAAAGAAGAAAAAAAAGGAAAAAAGGAAAGAAGGAAAGAAGCAAAGAAGCAAATAAGCAAAGAAAGAAAGACGGAAAGAAGGAAAAAACGAAAGAAGGAAAGAAGGAAAGAAGGAAAGAAGGAAAGAAGGAAAGAAGGAAAGAAGGAAAGAAGCGAAGAAGCGAAGAAAGAAGAAAGAAGAAAGGAAAGAACAAACGGACCAACGAACAAACTACCGAACAAAGACCACGAGCTGATGGGATCGTGCTGCCCCTAAAAACCAAGTTTAACAAGTTGCAACGACACGCAAAAGAGTCGCAGGGATTGTGAATATATCTTCTGTCAGCAAGCCGCACTTCATGGAGCGGGGTCTCGGGCAGTTGGCACTGATGAAGTGCTCAGAACCAAACTGAAACCAGCGGAATGCATCGATTCTTGGTCAAGCACAACGTCCAAACACATCTGAGAACTGCAACCTCGAAGGAAGGGCGATACAAATAAAGTAGCCCACCCGCCTTCTTTTCCACCATGTCACCCCGAAGCGATAGGTTAAAGAGACTGCCCCAAAAAAATATATGACCTCAAAGCCAAGGATCCTGAGTTGAATGAATTTATGCGGCACCCATCCTGCATGTCTACGATCCCCATGGCCAGCAATCTAGCAATCTGGGTCTCTCCCATCGGGGAAGGTGGGTTGCCTTTTGGTTTGCCAGCGGGGAAAATCCCAAAGAATCAAAAAATACACACACACAGACACACACACATACCTGTCTGACAAAAATAGGACAGGGTGGTTCCCTTTTGCCTGCTCTTTAAACAAAGGTGAAAAAGGCACCCATCCTGCAAACCATGTCTACGATCCCCATGCTGGCCAGCAATCTAGCAATCTAGCCCTGGGTCTCTCCCATCGGGCAAAGGCACACGCAGAGGCACAAGCAACACGCAGAGGCACACGCAGAGGCACACGCACACGCACACGCACACCCACGCACACCCACGCACACCCACACGCACCCACACACACACACACACACACACACACACACACACGCATGCATACACGCACGCACGCACGCACGCACGCACGCACGCACGCACGCACGCACGCACGCTTGCACGCATTCACAAGCACCCGGAGCGCTCGCGCGAGTCCGCCCGCCCGCTCGCCCGCACGCCTGCCCACACACACACACACACACACGCACACGCACACACACACACACTCATGCACGCAGACGCACACACCCTGGGCTCAGTGACTCACAGTGCGGGCAGGACCAAGGCCTTGTCTGGCCGATGCGATGTGCACGGTCGGATGCCTGAAGATCCGCCTGACAAGTGAATAAAGGAACCCTGTTGCACTTTGTTGCATTCTTCAACACAAAGACATGGAACGCTTTTGACTCTACCTACTTCTTGGTTGTGGGGTCCAACAAACAGGCTGGGGACTTGAACAAACAGGGTCCCTGGTGAACAATGGCTCACCGAAGACGTTACTGAAAAGATGTCTGGGCAGTGCGTGTGTGTCAGAAATGAGACTTGGACCCCGAAAAGGGAAAGTTTTTGTTGGTTCCCCTTTGAACCAACGCCAGACAGGGTTCCCTCAAAACGACACCCGCACACACACACACACACACACACACACACACACACACACACACACACACACACACACACACACACACCGTAGTCCAGGGTTCATTGGACGGGAACCCAGGGCAAATTAACCTCAAATTAGCTTTGGAATGCCTGTTCCTTTAATTTGCTTGTCAGCCAGCATGCTTTGCATTTCAACATGCATATGCACATGCATACATGATGGGTCTCGCATCACGGATCACACTCCAGCTACGTGTATTGTTCCGAGACATGTCCTGTCACAGCCCCCACAACCTGCCTGGGGATTCCAGTCGCTGTCAAAGAGGATGACAGTGTCGGCCTCAAACTCCCACTTGGCAAATGTCCCGAACTATGTTAGATTGTCTTTGTGACATTTTCAGGTGCAAGGCAGCAAACTAGATGGAATACAGCAAATGCAAATGGAACCCTGCAAGAAGAAACATCCCTTATCACTCAGATTTTGGCTCTAGAATCACCAACCTAAATTCAGGAATCGCAGAGCAAGGAACCTTCATCCTGGTGATTCAGCCTGTGAAATGAAGGAGACAAAAGGGCAAAGTTAAACAGCGGCTTCCATTAAAATCACACCCAGTAACCTCCATTTGCTTAAGTCCCCTGTTTTTTTTTCAAAACATAATATTTCCACTAGTGATAGATTCCCTTTAAAACCAACAGGGGAAGCAAATGGAAGGTAAGGCTGGACATGTGCCAATGACCCAGTCGAGTCGACGGTGCCATCTCCGAGTCCCCTGGCTGCTTGGAGGTTCAGCCCCAAACCACCAGCGCGTGTGGTGAGCCTTGATTCGGATGCTGGACTTTTGCTTGAGGCTACCTTTTTCGGGAAGCTTTGGAAGGGAGTTCAAAAAAAAAACGAAGCCATGGGGAGGAGGGGGTCCAAATTCCAAATCCCTATTTCGACCCATACCCATTTTGGTGTCTCTCTGTGAAATTGGGGAATTTTGAAAAAACCACCCAAGGGAAAGCAACTTTGGAGATTCTCTCCAGATTATTTGTATGCACATCCAGACCACTCGGATTTTTATGTGTTGCAGAGTCCCTGGGCCCGTCATAGTTTGTTGGGTTCTCGTGCAAGTTTCATCCGAACTGCAACCTCATGCACACATGAAACCCAACTGGAGGTTCTGGGAAGACTCTTTTTCCTCATGTCTCAAAAGGGCGCCAAGTGATCACAGCTAAAGCAAGCGTACTCATCGACAGGCGAAGCTCCTTGTGCCTTCAAGCCACAAAGCCACTTGGTTTCCCTAAGCAACCCGAAAAGGGTACACTCAAAACATAAAGACACAGGGGCGTATCACCTCAGCCCAGTGGCCATGGGAAAAAAAGGGCATCCTTTTTGGGTTGGTTGAGTTTAAAGGGGAAGCCTTTCCAAGAAAAAGGAAGAAAGGGCGCCACTGGGCAGCTGGGTCACTTCAACCAGCTTTTTGGGCAGTCGGAGCACGGTCAGGCGAGACTGGACATCGCTTTGGCTGGTAAGGCTGCAACTCGGGCGCCCAACAGCGGCCCCTTGGGGCTAAGAAAACCAAATTTCCTCACGATCATGGGACAAGGTGCAAGATTCTTCAGTGGTCTTTGCGCTGACAGCTCACTACAGGAACCCCCGAGAAAGGGCCCTTCAGCGACCATGTTTTACCCACTCAGCTCGCCATTGGACCCGGGACCCCAGCAGCATCACAGGCACTGCCTCCTGCGTGAAGCTTGCAATAGCTTGTGCCCGCTGCCTGGCCGGTTCACCGAAGCATGGAGCATCACCTAGCTTAACGCCCACTACATACTCCCCAAATCAAACGGGTATGCGTCAAATTTGGGCATGTATGTCCCATGTTTCGGTTCCGAATTGGAATTGGGTCGCAGTCGATGGCTCGGCATTTGATTTTTGGGTATGGGTCAAAATAGAATCACCAGGGAGCCGGGTAGATGAAGGTTATATAGTAAGGCACAATCCCGACAATAGATAGCTGCGGCCGCCTTCTTGATTCTTTACATGGTTGTGGCTCAAAGTTAAAGAGCTATCGTTACGCAGGCTTTGGTCTTTGGTTCCATTTACCAGGGCAACCCAGTTTGGGTATGCATTTTTGACCCGTGGCCATGGATCCAAAGCTTCTGATGAACGGCGCACCTCCGCCAGTACTTCTGAAAGCGTCTGGCTGAGTCCAAGCCACAAGCCAATGGGCGGGTTGTGTTCACAGGCTGTGAAGTGAAGATTGGGATTCCTTCGCTGAAAGGAATTAGCCGGCTGCAAACAAGCACTTGGCATGTCATATGGGAGTTTCTCGCAGTGGTGGACCCAATTTGGTTGGTATTTAGGGTGAAACTAAAGGAAACCAACCTTTTTAGGGGTACCAATTCGTATTTTGAGAAACCCCCCATATGGCTTGGTGCTATGAGTGAACACCGGGACTGGTTGCAGGTTTAACCAACCGGAGGGTTGCCCTTTAAAAGGGAAACAAAAGGAGGTTTT
>CAUJNA010003684.1:230000-292500 GCA_963377175.1 Effrenium voratum | reverse complement strand
TGAATCATGACAGCATTTTTTGTTTGGGCCAACGGCTATTGGGTGTTTGTTCGCAGGGTTCGAGCCGATGCAGGGTGGGAATCCACTCGCATTCATCCAGCATTTCCACCCCCAAACGGTGGTGGAAACGCAAATAGACCTCGATCGGTGAGAGCTACCCGGGGGCTCAGATTCCACTTGCTTGGCGAAAAGCCAAGTCAGTGTGGATATCTTTCAAAAGCCAGGCCACCCTGACATTTGTGACTTTCGTGGTGCTCTTTCTTCAAGCCAACCAAACACAACCCTTGTACACTTGAAAAATAGGTCGGCATGGCCTGAAGTCTGCTGGCCTGTTTGCTCTCATCTGTTGTGCTTTTTGGGTCGACTGGCGCCGAGCAATGCGTACCTGCCTTGTAGATCTAGTGACTAGTGAGGCAGCTCGTCTTTGAACTCCCACATAACCATGGGGGTTAGGCCAACCCATGTTGAACATGTCTGGACATCATTTGGGTGTCGGAGTTGTGTCCACCAACCATTTGGGCAGGAATGCAACCATGGGTCTCCAATCTGATCCGCGCCTCCGATATTGACGAAACCGCTCATGAAGGCTTTGGCGTATATCCGGGCAGCCTTAGCGCTGGCGGTTCTCAGGGTTGGGCCAATGTGGAATATGCTCAACCATGGTTGCAGACCCCGAGCTGGATTCCTTAAGGCCGCAGCAAAGGATGCCTGACGCCTGAAAGTTGGGAACAAACCGCTGCTCATCGCATTGAACTCAATTCTACTGCAAGCTTCCGGGTGCTATGTGTGTGTGTGTGTGCATTCTAGATAGAGCTTGTCCATTGCGTCAAGCAAACATGTCGTCACTTGCTGTGCTCACCGAGTCCAAATTAGGCCAACACGTCTCCACACACACACACACATCTTCCATTCACATGAAATGGACAAACAGGTGGACATGCTGCTACTAAATTGCGGTGGGCAATAATTCAGTTGACCACTCTTGCCTGACGATCTATGGCAACAGCTTGCGGCCAAGAGTGGAGCAGCAGTTCAGTAACATTCGCGTTAAATAACGGTTGAATACATATATATATATATGTATATATATATATATATACATACACACATGTGACACATATGTTATATATATACACACATGTGATACATGTATGATATGATGGTTGTGTAGGTGTCAAGTCTGGTTTGGTTGCTGGCTGCGTAGCCCTCACTGCGTAACCCTCAAGTGCGGCTTGCCTCCGCTGTCTTACATGGCAGCTTTGCCTCATGTAGCTTTCTTTGGCCTTCTCAGCATCAATGAGGCTATGAATCAAATGATTTTTAGAAGAAACTTCCGCAGTACGCACACGAACTGAAAGCTAACTCTAACAGCAGGCAAGAAAAGAAAGAATAAACACGCGCGATAAAACATGCGTGTGTGGCAGGACAATAGACATGTCCAACACGTGCAACCGCCTGTGGGTTTCAGCTCTTTCGCACGCGCTGGGACCATTGGCACGGACGCACGCACTGTTCGATATAGTTTGCGTGGCATGCGCAGCGTTGTCGCAAGGTCAGATATAGGTTTCCTGGCAGAGGCAGCACTTTCGCACGGCGCAGCACTTTCAGAAGGCCAAGCACTTTCACAAGGTCAGCCAAAAATGTCATGTGACAGGCGCATCGCTGGTACAAACTACGTCACAGGCGCAGCACTTTTACAAGGTCAGGTAGAGACTACGTGACAGAGCTGCAGCACTTTCGCAAGGTCAGGTCCAGACTACGCAACAGGCGCAGCACTTTTACAAGGTCAGATAGAGATTGGTATAGATATAGATATAGACATAGATATAGATATTAGTTAGATACATACATAGATAGAATAGATTAGATTAGATGAGCTTAGATTAGATTAGATTTAGATTTAGATAGATAGATAGATGGATAAATAGATAGATAGATAGATAGATAAATAAAGAGACAGAGAGAGAGATAGATAGAATAGATAAGATAGATAAGATAGATAAGATAAGATAGATAGATAGATAGATAGATAGATAGATAGATAGATGGATGGATGGATGGATAGATAGATAGATGGATGGATAGATAGATCGATCGATAGATAGATAGATAGATCGAGAGGTAGCTATAAATAGATACAGGAGACAGACAGACAGACAGACAGACAGACAGACAGACAGGCAGACAGGCAGGCAGACAGACAGACAGGCAGGCAGGCAGACAGACAGGCAGGCAGGCAGATAGGCAGATAGATAGATAGGGAAGATGTTTAAGATGAATAAGATCGACTAGAATAGAATGCGCAGGAATGTTTTGAGCCATGCACGACACATGCTATGTCTTATACAAACGCCCCCAAAAGTTCCAACATGATCCTCTGCCAATTTTTCGGGAACTGGCTCCCATCAGCCCAGTCTATGCGCGGCGAATCGCAATCGCCGTCTAGATCCGCCGAAGGGCTGGCTCCGCAGCGGTGTTGACGTAGTAGTACACCGCTTGATCGATGAAGGCAGAGGGGCAAGACACCACCAAATCCGGCCTAAGCTTGGCCACTTGGCCAAGCCGGGCTGTGCTCGACGTTCAACTCCCTCAACCCAGGAATTGAACGTAATATATATATATATAATAGGTGTCATACTGTGTATATCTGTGTATACATATATATATATATATATATATATGCTATCCCCCCCCCCAAAGATCGACCATTTTCTGTGTTTTGAGAAAGATGCGGCGCATTACTGCAAGAAACAGATGTGCATATGCTGGGGTCGACATTCAAGTGCAGTGTTGTTGAGGATGGTTGCAAAATTGCGCACCTGCCAGGGCTGCAACACTGCAAGGCTTTGCAAAACTACAGCCCCTGGCAACCTGAAGTTTCAAAACTTCAAGAGTTTCCAAGACACTGCCCAAGCAAAGCTGCCAAACTACAGACCTGGCAAAGCAAGTCTGCTAAACTGCAGGCACTGCAGGCCTTGGTTGCAAAACAGACTTGGCAGGGCTTCAGCTCCAACACTGCAAGGCTTTGCAAAACTGCAACCCCTACCAACCAGCCAAAGCACTGCCAAGCAAAGGTGCCAAACTACAGACCTGGCAAGGTTGCAAAATTGCCAACCTGCAAGGTTCCAACACTGCAGGGCCAGCTCCAACACTGCAAGACTTTCCAAGCAAGTCTGCTAAACTGCAGAGCCCTGGCAAGGTTGCAAAATTGCCAACCTGCAAGGGCTCTGCAGGGTTGCAAAACTACAGCCCTTGCCAACCTTGCCAACCTGCCAAAGTTTCAACACTGCAGGCTTCCCACTTGCTGCAAGTACAAATAAGGCTGCAAAATCCAAACTGCGAGGCTCCAACACTGCAGGCACACCCAACTGCAAGGCTTTTCAAGCCTGCCAAGCAGTCTGCAAAACTGCAGAACAAGGTTGCAAACTACAACCTCTTGCTAACTCAACACTGCAAGACTTCCCAAGCAAGGCTGCCAAACTACAGACCTGAAGGTTGCAAAATTGCCAATCCAATCTGCAACCAACTGCACCAACACTGAACTACAGACAAGCGAGTTCAAACAGAAGTTCCAACACAGGCCTGTTTGCAAAACAAACTTGGGAGCTCTGTCTGCCAAAGCTCCCACACTGCAAGGAAGGCTTGAAACTTGGTTGCTGGCCCAGCGCAACATTCCACAATTTCCAGCAAGGCTGGAAATCTGCAGGGCAAGGCTGCAAAAAACTGCAACCTGCCAACCTGCCAAGTTTCAATACCCTGGCAAGGGTTCTTGCCACCTGCTACAAGACTTCCACCACCAAACTGGCACTTCCAGCACACTGCCCAAGCAAGCTGCCAAACTGGGTTCCAGCTCAAAACTGCAACCCACTTGGCAAGAGTTGAACACTAAGGCCACTGCAAGACTTGAGCGCCTCACCTGCCAAAGTTTCAACACTGCAGGCTTCCCTGCTGCCCTGGCAAGGCTGCCAAACTACAGGCAAGCAAGGCATTTCCAACAAAAGTTCCAACACTGCAGGCCTTGGTTGCAATACAGACTTGGCAGGGCTGCAAAACTGCAGCTCTGTACGCCAAAGCTCCAACACTGCAAGGAAGATGCTCAGGGGCGAAGGGCAAGAAACCCATGAAGCTGCAAAAACCTCGAAGAAATCAAAAAAATCAAAAAAATCAGGGTCCTGGGAGAGATTGCCCAGGTCAGAATCAGGAAAAGTGAAAAACCTCGAGAAAATCAACAAAATCAAAAAATGAAAAAAATCAAGGCCTTGAGAGAGATAGTCACTGGGTCTGGGCATTCTGTTCCAGGACCTTGATTTTTTTTATTTTTTTTTATTTTTTTTGATTTCTTCGAGGTTTATTCACTTTCCGAGATTCTGACCTGGAAAAGTGAAAAACCTCGAGAAAATCAAAAAAATCAAAAAATCAAGGCCTTGAGAGAGATAGTCACTGGGTCTGGGCATTCTGCTCCAGGACCTTGATTTTTTGATGTTTTTTTGTTTTGTTTTTTTTATTTCTTCGAGGTTTATTCACTTTCCGAGATTCTGACCTGGGCATTCTGCTCCAGGACCCTGATTTGTTTTTGATTTTTTTTTTTTTTTTGATTTCTTCGGGTTTTTTCCACATGTTCATCCTGTGCAGCCAAAAGGCAGATGCAAGATGAAGTTGGGAAGCCAGAAGCCCGAGACCTTGCAGATTCTGGGATGTCTCACCAGAGATAAAACACAGAAAATGGTCGATCTTTGGGGGGGGGGTACCATATATATATATATATATCCATGTATTATATGTATGTATCATTGTATGGATTATGCATGTTCTGTTCATCATTTTAGTCAAGGGCAGAGATTTAAAATGTTCCCAAACGGTAGTCCAGTTTTCAGGTGGTACAGACAGCCCTTTCGCAAGCTCTGGGATGCATCTGTCTTGAAGGCCTCATGGGCCAATAAAAATTTCCTTCCCAAAATGAGGACGAATTTCTGAATGAACTGGGTGTGTGTGTGTGTGCGTGTGCGACTTATTTCCAGGGCACCCTAACCAAGAGGAAAGCCACCGTTTGGGGGGTCCATATCACTCCCAATGGCTCAAGCCATGGCGTCGCCGACAGCCCTGCCTTTCGAGGAGAAGCTTGCTCATGTGGAAGAGGTCGCCTCAGCCGGCATTCGCGTAAACCACCCAAGGAACCCGGGCAACCCGCACATGTCTTGATAGGGAGCCGCATTTAAAGAAGATGGCAACGAATCCCGACAAGGCTGCCCGCCACTGGGAATTCATGCTCAAGATAGAAAAGGTAAGCCAGTGGCGACTCGATAAGTTGGACGTAGCTGTTCGTGAACGACAAACACAACATATTTATAGCAGGGGCCTTCGAATCAACTACAATTCTGGCCCTGCCAAAAGCAAAAATGGAACCTGAAAAGGAGGCCCTGTGTCATTCGGGCTCCTTCTTTCTTTTTGGGTGGGTCCTCTTCAGTCGGAAGGGCGAATGACAGGAAGGCAGCACTTTGCTCCAATCGTAAGATCCCCGTGGGCTCAACTGAAATGCGACATCAAGTGGAAGAACTGCGACCCCCTTCCAAGCCCTCTTTGAGAACCAACATCCCAAGGGCCCCACATTGATGCCCCATCTCTGCGATTTGCAGAGTCTTCCCCCAACTGAAGATTCAGCAAAGAGGCCTTCAATCCTCAGTTGTGCGATTTGTGCCCATCAGGCCCCCCTCAGCTGCAGAGAAACACATGTGTTCTCCTCTACTGAAAAGTGGCAAGCCGAACTGCCGGACGCATGCGACACAGCACACCCATCACAAATTCACGGCACTGACATCAATTCATACATCCCTAGACGCCCGCAAGAAATGCCTTGTTCCCCAAGGCACACGGGGCCCCCGGTCCTCCACAATTGGGTTGCACCCCCGAAAGTGGGCTATCTCAATGACACGTCCACCAATGGCACCTCTCGCCAGAATCCTGGTCCATACAGAAGGAGACGATCCATGGCTAATGGATCCAAAGTAAACAGAGTACATTGCCGATGACCAGACAAGGCCCACCACAATTCGACCAATTTGGATACACTGCCTTTGCATGGCTGGGACCTGATGGACCCTCTTCGATCGGGCATCCGTTCAAAGCAACTAAGCAAGAGCAGGTCTGATACGGTATTGCTCCGAAATCCCTGGAAGGGTAGAGAAACAGTTGCCTGGAAAGGAAAATCAACGCAAAGCCTCCCCCCGCTCTACCCTTGCTCAAAAAGTCGCTTTTCTTTGTTTCCCACCAAAATGGTCTTCCCAGAACGTGTAAATCCAGAGCCGGGAATGAGCTTAGCTTGACGTGTGGTCTTTCGTGGGCCAAAGGAGCAACCCTCTGAGCTGAGCATCCTGAACTCTGCGGTGGGGGACACGGGAATGGCCTGGGCACGAGAGAGCTACGAAAATGGACTGCAGCAAGCCAAATGGCTCCAAAGTGGCATCCTCAAAACTACTGGTACCCCAAATGGTTTTAAGGAAACACCCTCTAAGGGGTCCAGTCCAAATTGTGGGGAAGCTTCCAAGAGAAGGAATGCGTCTGTTGTGTCTCCCCTAACCCAGATCTGCCTACCAACCGCCGGCGTTTGGGTGTTGCTGGTCTAGCGTTCGGAATGCGGAGCGGCACATAGGGATGGTAAGCAGATCCAAGCGGAACCGATAGTAAATCCTATTTTGGGTTGGCAACCGTCGGGAATCATTGAGTCAATTGCTCCACTTAGCACAGCGGGGTTGACAGCGGCTCAAATACCTGAATAATAGGCTGGCACATGTAGTCACTGGGCAACATCGAATGCGAAGCGCGAGTGTAGCTTGCGCTCAAGTTATCACATATCAGCATGCAAAGCAAGAGTCCGAAGGATTGTCTGCCTTGATGCGCTTTTGCAAGGTAACTGGAGAAGGACTGGTTGCCTGCTCACTCTTGCTCGCATGGCTCCTGAATTGATCCAGAACGATGTAAGAATAGTATCTCATTCGCCGCCTTTGAGAGACGTGCCAATCTCCGAATGCAGAACTGCATGATAGCTAAACTCCCCTCTCCCCCCGTTCCCGTCCCAACTTCTGCAAGTCGCCTTCCACTGCTGCAGGAATACATCTGTCAGGTTCAGTGGTTGGTACCAAGTTGTGGTGATCTGCACACCTCCGCTTTGCTCCTCATATCTCTCTCGCCTGGGCAGCTGACGGCAACTTGAAGCTAGTGGCTCCGGATGTTGACATATTCATCAGCTCCTGCTCATCGCTAAACAACCCCGGGAGGGAATAAGACATTCCTTGCGATGCGTGGGAGAGCCTTCGTGGTTGCCATCATCTCTGGCCCCTGCTAAACCATTCCGACATCGAGTATTTTTTGACCACGGCGCACATGAACATGCCTTCATTGGCCAGCCGCACATGGGTGTGCCTTTTGGTTGGGCTCTAATTTTGAGACCGACCCGTGAGCCAAGGCACAGTGCAACTGCCAGCGGCAGAAGCAGCACCTCCGGTCCGGCTCTTGAGATGCTCCCCGAATTGACACGGGTGGCCTAAAAAGGGGGTGCATTTCCCAAGAGGAGATGCTAAACGTGGTGGCTTTTTGGGGTTCCATGTTAATCTGGAGGGTAGGCTTGTCTAACACGAAGTCCAGCTTTGCGATGGATAAGTAACGGTGAAAGAAATGGGGCCAGCAACTCGTTGGCATCTATGGAAAATGAGAGGAAGTGAGGAAACAGCCGCAGGCAACAAGCAGCGCTTTGTCTCTGTTTGTTCGGGTTTGGTTGTCGCATTGTTGTCGTCTGGCTGCACCTCCTTCATCAAGTGTCAAGCACTCACATCCTATTTGACGCTAGGTGAACACTTCTGCTGATTGCTAGATCAATCTTTGCATCATGGCTCAGCCATCTGGACACAGGGGCAAACATTGACACACATCCGCGAAGCCACGGTTGAATTCTGCGGCTATCTGCGGCTAGCAGGCATGGTCAAGTTTGTCTCCTCCCGGATTGGGACATTTAGTAAGTCGCATGTCCACTACTTTTGGCCAAACCGATGGTTTCGCTCCCACCTGTCGAAAGATCATCGGCATTTCGCAAACTACGCAACTCTGGGCCCACGGCAGCGCAGGCGAGGGCAAACATCAGGCACTCTCATGCCAACACCGTCTTCAAAAGCTAAAGCTGCATAGGACTTGCTGGGAGCCAGGGATTCCACGTGTTAGCCAGGCACTTCTCAGGGTGGGCCAACTTTGTCCCCCCGATGGAAGGGACGTTATGTGAGATTCTGTGTCCTCTTTGTGTACCGGAGTTTCCCAGGAACAGAGACCAGCAGCCGATAGTCAGCTCTCCTCCGAACTCGCGCGTGCCTCTCTTGCCTGACGCTGTCGGCAAGCAAGCAGACCATCATCCAGTGGATCAGGTGCTTCCAAACTTGATGAAACAAGTTCAGCCGGCAAAACCGAGCCACCTCCCCAATATGTGCAACAGGAGGCCAAAGGGACAAGTCACATTTCTGGATGTGATGCTTGTTGCATGCTGACTTATTGACTGGCAAAAACCGCAGTGCACTCCAGCAAGTAGCCAACTGGCCTTCTTGCCAAGGTAGTGATATGGATGGTTCCTAGGTTGCCCAGCGAGCGGACTTACTCCAATCCTGATGTTGAGACATCTGAATCAGCAGACATGGGGTCATGAGTTTGAGACCCCAATACATACAGTTCCCGAACATGATGTCAGGTCGGGATACTCATTGCAAATGCAAAGAGTCCTTCATTCCTCATGTAATTGCATTTGGCTGGGACCGCAATTCACCGAAAATGATTGGAACCCCCAAGGAGCCATGAAACAGAACTCTCGAAAACAGGAGAGCTTTGCTTTCCCGTCTGCGAGCCGAGTGCAAATGCGGAGGAAAACGTCTTAGGAACCGCAATACAGTGGTTGGGTGACCCTAACGGGGTCCGATCACATGCTACACATTATCCAGGATTGTGGATCGTCCGGTGCTGCAAGCTGAAACCCGTTTGTTAGATTCCATGTAGGGACCCCTGAAGTAAGTTGCTACTGCTGCCTGCTGCACGTGCCGTACCGTCCGACTCAGTGGGACAGCAGACTTTGGCGGGCGGCCAAAACTTAAAACGCCGCTTTTGCTTTCGGACCTGGCTCAGGACGTCAGGGTTGGGTGGCCATTCTACTAGGCTGGAATTAGGACCCCAGCAAAAACTTATCTTTTTTGCCTGGCTAGTGGAAACAAAGGGAACCCAAAAAAGCACACAAAAAAGGGGAGCTAATTCTGGGGAGGTCTAGAAAGTTGACCCTGGATGTGTAGACCCGGTGGATTCCTAGCGACTCTGTGTCGAACAAAGCTCGACTCGTGTCGGATTCGACACGAATCCAAGCACCCGGCACGGCTTTGCGCAGCGCCAAGCACGAGGACACCTGCCACTCGAGTGCTTAGCCTCATAAGGACTCGGCTTAAGCCCATGGGCGAGTGACTAAGTCCTCCAGTTGAGAGGTTTGAATAAGTTGGTACCAACTTTTTTCTGTAGTCTATTTCAGTAGGGGAGCTCTCCCCCAAAGAAGAAATGGTAAAAGGGCACTGGGGGACGTAGGTGAATGGGGCACGTGGCCATCATCTTATTGAAGCGGCTCCAAGGGCCTTGCGCACTGTGCAGGTCGATGACTCAATCTCTGGAAGTTTTCACCCAACGGCATCGGTCCCATCGAAAAACCGACCTTTCGGAGACCCGAAAGCCGGGGGTGAGGTTTCCACTGGCAGCGTAGGGACCGTTTTCTGTTTCTTGGGAACCGTCCCGGGGCCCCGTGCCGTGGCGTTCACGTTGCGGCGCTTGGGTGCCTGGCGCTTCTCACCAAACCCATGCCGTCTCGTCGGGGTCGCTCGGAATCATTCGGCCCGATCAAATCGAAACTGGAAACCAAAGAAAACCGCTCACCCATGTTGCACCCTGTCTGCCTTCTTCTGCTAGTTGACTGGTGGGAAACAACACATACACCGTACGAGTAGGGAGCGACTGCCCTCGTTGTGAGGTTCGGAGCAACCACGTCTCTGGTCACGTCACGCCCGGATCGCTCACGACAAGCCAGCTCAGCTCACCAGGGCGCCGCGCTAGGCGTTGAATGGTTCGCAGGCCCTTTCGGTACAAGGCCTGCGCAGAACCAGTGCCAAACTCGTGGCTGGTCGGCTGGCTGGCTGGCTGGCTGGCTGGCTGGCTGGTTGGTTGCACTCAATGAAACCTTCATCTGAGTGACATGACGTTTTTACAGAGCTTGAATATGTCAATGTATAGATGCATGAACAAATGCATACACTCACGTGCTGTCCAATCCCCTTCCAGGAGATAGTCAGCACGTCTTCACTGCCATCATCCAACGAGTCTTGACATGGGGCCTGGCACTCACGCATCGCCTTTTTCCTCCGGGCACACATATGACGTTTGTATAAGGTAACCGACAGTGAAACCAAGCCCAGCTCCAACCTCCCAGGGTCAAAGGCACATCAATCCCCATATCTCCACGAAGGATCCGAATCAAAAGAAATCGAGTACCCATGTTGGAATGGCCGCTCAGATTCGTTCGGTGAAGTGCTGCTTCACACCCAACCTAGAGGGTTTTGACCAAATGTGCGCAAACACAGTTGAACAACATGCACTTCTCGGAGCCCAACAACAAATGGTTGCCTTGGCCAGGCGCGGGACCACATGGCTCACTTCACGTGCGAAAAGATCTCGTGGGCGATGCAGTGGTCCTTCCGGCAGTCTCCACTCGCAGAACCTCAACCGCTCCTTGTCCTGCCTGTGTCTAGCCCAGCACGTCATGTTGTTTCAACATGCTGTAGCCAAAGTGAAGACAGCCAATCGTTATGGATTCCTTAAGTCCAAAAACATATTCAGGTCAAGCAACAATCCCTGAGAGTATGGATAAACCATTTACAAAGGGTTTGAGAGCACGTCCTTCGACCTTCAAGCATGCCTGTGGCCATCTAGCCAGTTTCAACTATCACAAGTCACGCGGTCCCCCGTGAGCAGACAAGAAGAATTGTCGCCCAAACCTCGCCTGTCCTTCATGATTGATTGTTGGAAAAGAGAACACACAAAGCCACCAGTTTGGCACAAAAACAATACGCGCACGCACATATCTGTATATGTACATAATATGTATATACACATAATATGTATAGAAAGATACATACCAGCATCAATATGCGGTTCGGTGAACCGACCTGGGGCGCACTGGCAACCTTGACAAATATGTGTTTCCCTGGCTCCTGACACATGGTGAGCTCCTCAAATTGGCCCCTGCAATCACCTGGCATATCTGATGCTGTTGCACAGCGCGGCCAATCTCTTGTACACTGTTCCCCTGTTGGGTAAGCTTGGTTGACGTTGGAAGGGGAGCAAAATTTAAATGTTAGCAGTTAAGTGGGGATTTCCCACTAAACCACAATAAGCAAAATGTAAAATGTTTCCCAACAACAACCATGTGAGAATGATGATGCATGACCCGACACCGTGGAACCTCTTCTCTAGCATTTGCGCATGTATCCTCTGCGCGTCCACTTGTCAAGGTGTCCACGATGTCTGACTTCATCTCTCTCAGCTTTCACAGCGCTGGCGAATGCCGGCACTCTTCTTGGCGGTTGGATCCAGGTCATTTAACGCAAGCAACCTGACCAACACATTTCACTCAAAAACATAGACACATACACATACACACACACACCAAACATGTGAGTGCTTAAAACTTGCCAAAGGATCACGCGCCCCAGCAGGGCCCGGGCTTCGCATCGCTTGCCTGCCCCTTTGCCTTCTGCGGATGGGGTGGGGGCAACTAAGTTCGGTCAAAACGCGCGCACTTTCAGAAAATACACACAGCCCCATTGGCGCTCAACAAACACACACGCCACACGGGCACACAAGGAGACGCTCGGTGAAGACCCCTTGTTTCGCCCATGGCCATGAGCGGCCGACCAGCAGGAGAAGTATTGACGTGCGACCACGTCAAGCAGGGCATGGCTTACTCGCCTGACAAAAAGCCACCAGCAAACGAAGATGGCAAGCTTTGCTATCCTTGCTTCGTTTTTGCTCTGAAGTTTGGGTATGCTTCCCGTGCTTCGAGAACGTGCGAGCTATCGCAAGTTTGGCATTCCTTCGAGCTTGGGCCCGGGAGAAAGCATATCTAATAGTAGAGCCATGAAAACAAATACTTTTTTGGGAAAAAAGTGTGGCGGCGAGCGTGCGCTTTTGCTCAGCTAGATTTTAATGTCTGGAACGTACCACGTTTAGCAGAAATGTGTTTCCAGCATGGAATCTACTGCACCTGCCAGCGTTTTTGTAGTTTGTCTTTCAAGAAGCAAATGACCGCTTGGAAACTTCCGGTGGCTGGGTGACCGTGCGCGCGTCATGATTCGGAACGTGGGCATGTTCTCCTTCAATGAACTTCAATGCAATTGAAAAATCCGAGTTCGCCATACGTTCGCCAATCGATGTGCCCATAGAAAAAGACTCACAGCCTGCTGACTCTTGAATTGAACAAAGGAGATGTGCATCATCCATTCCAGGTGCACGGCAGCTCAAAATCCGCGACGCATCTAACGCGGTACCCCTTTCCTTACGGCAAATCGTAAGCACGCTGGGACAAACCCACAAGAAGCAACAGACCGCGCACACTTTAATTGGAGGCATTCGTTGGTATGCCTTTGTTTGAGGCGAACGGTACCTGTTTGGGAGGTTTGAAGTAGCCCAGTAAAGTGTGCCTTCTGTTGGGAACGAAAGGGCACCACCAAAAGAGGCAAACAGTTGGGAACCCCCCCCGAGAGAGACTCTTCAGGGCAAAAAGACGAAACAAACTAAAACAAACCTGAACAACAACCCAAAACGGGGCAGCCCGAAATCAGAAGAAATCAAAAAGACATGAACAGCAGCCTCGACAAGGGCAAACACATCATCATCATCATCATCATCATCATCATCATCATCATCATCATCATCATCATCATCATCATCATCATCATCATCATCATCATCATCATCATCATCATCATCATCATCATCATCATCATCATCATCATTTAACTACATTTGAAACACGTTTAAAAGAGGGGGCATAAATCAACTCAGACAAAAAAAAACAAAAAACAGTAAAGACTCACATGACACTAACACCAAAAAGGGCATAAGCTAACTCCAAAACCCCATCCCAGGCGTCCGGCCGGCCGAACATTTCGGCCTTTGCCATCGGTGCGCTGCGAGATCCGCTGCACGCAGCCGTTGTACTCTGCCCTCAGAAGCGCAAGCCGAAGGTAGCGAGTGGAGGTGTTGCTTTTTTGGGGGGGGATGTCCGACGTTTGAGTTTAAAGCAGGGGCCCGAGTTTAACGCGGCTTTGGCCCGTTTGTGGCCTGTGTGTGGCCCGTGTTTGGCCTGTGTTTGGCCTGTTTTGAACTTAAAGCTTGAACTTTGGCAGTTCAAAACATTGGAGGAAGGGAAACACCACTTTACATGGTGTTGTTTTGCGGAAAGCAGCAAAAAGCCAACATATCTGTCAAGGGAAAGCAAAAGGAAGCAATCGCTTCCAAAAATGGAGGGGACCTTTTGGTTTTAACTTGGTCAGGCAGAAGGACTGCAAAGAGTGATTGTGCTTTTGCTGGTTGAATAGGAAAATGAAGGACATCTAAGCCAAAAAAGGGGCGTCAGGTTCAGATTTGTGGGAAAAGCTAAGGGAACCAACCAGCTTTCTGGGCGAATTATAGTACTTCGCAGGCCTCTGTAAAAGAAGCCTTCATGGGTGAAGTCACATACCCCGCGAAACGTGCCGTCGCTCGGTCCGACGGTCCGATTTCTTGGGAGCTTGGGGCAGAGCCGCAGCCGAGCCCGACAAACAAACCAATGGATGCCAGGTCTTGTCGACCGTGTGATCAGTTCCAGTCAAGTGAGTCACAATCAAAACCTGGTTGGTGATCTTTGACAAAAAAAATCTTACAACCATCCCCTTTGAGAAACAAACCACCAAAGCCGCATTGAATACGCGTCGAACGGCAGCACCTCCCCGGTCAATATCAACGGGTGGCCCGGCAACCAGTCACCGCACTGCGACAGGCACTTGGGCTTGATCGTATCCAAGGGATCCTGGGCACGTTGGGAACGTTTCCATTTCCAGCGGGAAACCCACCAAACCAAAAGGGATTCGGGGTTCTTGGTTGCAAGGCAAATAGAAAAAGGACACCCTCTTCATCTACCAGTTTACTGACGTCATCCAGACATGGCAGTCCGTCAAAAAGTGGAGCTACATGCTTGCCAGGAGGCAAACCGTAAGGGCAAACAAGGGAAAGCGCTGATTGGTGGAAACCACCAATGGTACGCCCTTTCGATGCGAAACGTGCGCAAACCAATCTGGAGGTCTGAGGCCTGCAAGATGTACTGCTTGGATGTTGCATGCATGGATGGTTCTCATTTGGTACCTGACATTCCATGCACAAGACCCTCCCGAAGAATCACATGCAGCGCCACTTGACAGGGCAAACTCTCCAAGTATGCGGACATGTGACCCACATGTGCGAAATCACGTGTCCCCAAGAAGACTTAGGTATGCTGGATTTTCTGCGGGGAAATTTCTGCTGACCGCGCCCCCTTCCCTTCTTCCCCCCTTCTCGTCAGCAAGCCAAGAGCATACGTACCAGCAGGAATATTACCGCTTCCTTTTTTGCCGACAAAGTCAACTTGGCTTGTTCAGGTAGTCTATTGCCCACAAACAAGCTCCTTGAAAGAGTGCAAGCATTGGGGCTTGGTACTTTGGATGCCTGTGATCCAAGCTTTTTACTCATGTGTCCAACATACGGCATCTCAACATATCACTTCCAACACGTGGTGGATACCCTGCGGTCTTATTGGGGTGGCTACAAACAAGGCCGACAGTAGCTAGCTTTCCAAACAAGTGGTTGTGCTGTGCGTGCGTTCCGTCCAGCAAATTCAGTGGAAGCTGGAGAAAAAGGCAAAACCGTGTTTGCCTATCATCATAAACATGTCTTACATACATAACATACACAACGCAAACCAACCCAAACCAGGACAACAAACAATCTCAAAATAATCAAACACCTCCACACACAGCAAAATATAGCAAGAGCCACACAAAAGAACCCACCAAAACCAAGCAGAACCAGCCAGAACCAACCAGAACCAGCCAGAACCAACCAGAACCAAAGCTCACCAAAGCTCCCAAAGGCCTAAGTTTCGACCAATCAGCCCGGGTCGTCTTCTAACCGGGCCGCTTTGTGCTCCTCCCCAGGCTTCAGGTGCGGAGCCTGAGGTTTCGGTTGGGCCGTCCCTGCTGTTCGAAATCCAGAAATCGCACAAGAAACCCTGGAACGATTGGATTCCCCAACGTAAATACCAAGAAACAATGGTTTCAACCATGGTTTCCAAGTGGTGCAGGATTTCGTCCAACCAGAGTATGTCCCAAAATCTCCAAAACCTCCACACGATGCCCACTTGGTCCAAAGAGTCATAGCCAACTAATCACAGAGTCATGGTCATCTCTCTATCCGTTTGGTCCTCCAAATGTTTTTGCCTCTATGCCCCCAAGGCTTCTCTTGGTTACCCACTATAGTGGCAAGTGGAAAACACTGAGTTTGTTCATTTGTGATTTCTGGAGTTTTGGAGTTGGAAGCAGAGGATTTGTAGTGGGTAGCTTTGGAGCGTCTTGTTGTTTATATCATTCTGTTTTGATTCTTATTTGTTTGCTGTGGGGGGGGGAATGGATGTTGACCATTCCCATGCAATTTGTCTCTTTGATGTTGGGACACAAGGTTCTGGAGATGGGTTCACTGATTGATTGTGGGTCCAACTTTGAGCAGGCAACAAATAACCCAGCTCGCCACGCATCCGCCTATAAAGGGCTTCACATGAACCCAACTGATCGGAGAGCTCTGTCGCCGAGATGAAGCAAAGAGTCTCCAGGAAAATGGAAAATGTGAACAGCACACACATGCTGAAAAGCGCACAAGCAACATGCGGAGAGCCATCACGGCTCGCAGGTGGTTTGCTTAGATCCCGAGCAAAGTTCGGGCGATTGATTTGAAACGGATCTGGCTGTGTCTCAAAATAGGGGTCCCCCACAAAATGGTGGTTTTTCTCTTGGCTTCCCTTTAAAACCAAAAAGGAACCAACGCCCAAAAAAAAAAACACCCATCTCTTGTATTGGCCATGTACCCAGCGTCTGGGCTCTCCGGCATGATACTTGGGGAAATGCCTCAGCCGAACGCAGTCGCGCGGAGTCAACATGCGAGTCACACCGTGTCACACCATGGATCCAATCAACGCAAATTAACTACTCGACTCTAATTCAACAAACCTGAACAAAGGAGTTCCTGAGTAAGGGCCCTTCACTGGTAAATCGTTTTACCCACGCTTGCAATATCAGCAAGGCTCTGGTGACGTGTTTCGACGTTCGACTCGAGCACTGCGAGTTGTGAGATTCTGTTTACAGCACGAGAGGTCCTGCGGCCAAACACTTAAACGAGTCCAACCTCTCGCGCCCTTGGCACCTCACGTGAAGAACTGCGGGCTGTAGGAGAAGCTCATCGCGACCTGAAAGCGACGGGGGTTTCTGCGCAAAGGGAACCTGGCAAATTGTTGTAAGTTTCGTTGAGTTTAGTCATCCCCGCTTGCGCAAGAAAACAATTGTGCCATCTACTTTCGATCTGGTGTACTTGGAGGTTGCCTTGAGCTGCTTTCTTGCGAATCCTTGGAAATATGACTGCGCGAGCTGGTTGATCGAGGTTGGTTTTGCATTGTTGTTCTGCTGGTTGGTGGCCTACCTTTGCGAGGGGGGGGTTTAATGCTTGCACATTTGCGAAGGAGCGCTGGACCATTTTCACCTCATCCTGGCCAAATTAAGACTCCCAAAGCCCCATGCAGCATACGGACTAAACAGCTGCGGATTCATGGGCTTTAGCCCGATTAGAGGTTGCCACCTGGATAGGTTGCCGCCGGGCTGCAAGAGAAGCTCGCAAAACTCTCCTTCCGGCAGTCGCTTGAGCCAACTGCGACGGCACATTCGGGCAGCGAATCAAAGCGCCCAGGCATTGAATCAAGAGGCGGTACTTTGCACGTACTACTGGCTATAAATCATCATTGGGGATATATATATATCCTCCAAAACGGCTCAGGGATGACTCCCCATGATCTCGACACACACGCAAGGCCCCAACCAAGTAGCATTCATTCCCATTGAAGCGCAACCCAGCCTTCTGCCAGCGCGTCAGCGGGACCCAAATCACGACCTGGACCGCGCAAACAGTAGGTCTCTTTGACCCAGAACTGGCAAAACCTGCAGTCAAAAGCAACAAACTGATCCAGTATGTTGCATGTGACAGGTGCCACTTGGCAAGAAGCTAGCGCCTCTCTTTACTTCCTTCATCTGTATCCGTATGCAGGTGAGGACATGCCCGCGACAAGAGGGGGCTGGTGCGTAGGGTCTAGAGGACTTCATTCATTCCCTGTTCTCGTCTCGCGCAATAGGGCTGTGGCAGAAGCCCCTGCATCGCTACAAAGACTTCCCTGAACAACCCCTCAAAATCTAAGCGAGTCCACTGAAAAGGCCATGGCATCATCGTGACTGCAAGAGGGGAAGAGACAGTGCTTGATCACACTGCTGCGAGCTACTGCATCTAACAAAAACTCCAAATAGTGAAACAGTAAATTTAAACCAAATTAAAGTGACCAGCTGTGAGTCTACGTGTAACATGATATTTGTATCGGCACACACGGCATGACACTCATGTGGCTGTGCGGAAAATGGGCATCACCTGGAGTCTTCAGTATCACTCAACTCCTCCCTGGGTCCATGCAAGTATGTGCGACCAAGCTGGAGGAAAACTGAAAAGCCGCCTGTCCTGTTCAATTAAAAGACATGTCGGATATGTGACCTCTTGACCGATCTGTGAGCGTGGCAATTGACCAAGCAAAAAAGCTGGGTCCCGAGTCCAAAAAGCTTCTGTGTGCCAATCCGCGAGTTCTTCTGCATGGCAAATACCCGGGTTTGAAGTAACCCATGTTTGATTGATTTGAAAGGGAACCAAAAAGGAACCAATGGCTCCTTGGAAGTGGCTGGATGTCACTTTTAGGGCCCAACTAAGAAGAGGAACCAACCATCTTTGGGGGTCGCCTATGTGGTTCGTTCCAAAGGGAAACCAAGGGGAAAACCACAAGTTGGGGCGGGGTGGCGGGGGGATCCTGAGCCAAACCCGTCGAGCCGTTTCAGCGCCTCTGTCTTGGAAGGCAGATCTGCTAGGACCTGCTCCTGATCGAGGGACTGGCAAATTCACCCTGGCCTCACTCATTCCCTGGGCTAGACTTTGACCCCTTGCTGGTTTAAAGGGAAAATAAAGCAAAACCGAAAGGGGCAAACATGTGAGTTAAGTTTCGCCATGAGGGCTGCCTAAAGGCTAAGCATCGCCCTTAAACATCACACTAGGAACTCACGGGCTGAAAGAGAATACCGGGACCTGGGAAATAGACCCCGGTCCAAAGGAACCTTCTGCATTCAGGCCTGGAGCAGTGTAAGCACAGACACATGCACGCAAGCTGTTGCCGTTGGGCCTCACCCCCCCCCCCAAACAAACCAGCTGCGCCCACAGAGGCCCGGTGCGAACTTGAGTGAGTGAGTGAGTGAGTGAGTCAGTGAGTGAGTGAGTGAGTGAGTGCGTGGGTGAGGGAGGGAGGGAGGGAGGGAGGGAGGGAGGGAGGGAGGGAGTGAGTGAGTGAGTGAGTGAGTGAGTTGGGAGTGATAGGGTGGCCATCTGCGCCAGCAACGCTACGACCCCGAGTTGACTTTCGGCTTCACATGTGAAGCAAATATTTGGTATGGCCCCAATTAAAAGCAGGTGGTACCACCTAAAATGGCCAACTTCTGCGCTGCTCACACCTGGCTTTTTGGCACGCTGCTCGCACCTTTCTTTACCTCCATTTTACATGTTTGGCGTGTTGGCCCGCAAAAACGATCGGCGCGGCTTCGAACGGGCTTGCACGAGATGCAGTTTGTGCGGGTTTGGGCGGGTTTACGGGAAGGTGCGGGGCTTCAACCGCACTGCGGCTGAAACAAGTTTCAGAAGCGTGTGATTTCGGTGAGTACATACGGCATGTAGATTTCTGGATCCTGTATCCAAGAAATATTGGAGACTGTTGCGAGCAATCTTGGATCCATAAATGACCCCCTGAAATCTACATACACCACGCACATGCATGCTCTAAAGAAATCAGCAACACACGAACAATGTATGATGCGTATTTCATGTGCATCAATGATGCAAGCCAAGCTTGAAAGCAAGCCACGTGGTCATCAAGATTCATCAGCCAAAATCTTACGTGTTGAGCAACCAGAGGACATATATCCTTGACACACCTCATCCGTCTGCAACATGTAGTAGTTGCGGAGTCCAGTGACGAATAGCACGATTCAAGCAAGTCTACCAAAATATTGGTGTGCAAAGGCCTTGAAAGAGCATCAATAATTCATCAAAAAAGCATCACACAAGCATGGGCGGGAAATAATGGGACGCGCCCAGCCTGCCTGCGCGAACATGTGGAGACTACCTTCGCAGTTCATTGAATGTTTGCATAAATACTGCACGACACACACACACACAAATAGAGCACTTTTGACACATGAATCACAAACATCAGCCAACGCATGACACCTTGTGGGCAGCTGTCGCCTGTCGCTCACAACATCTACAAACAATGATGCCGCGGCTGGAGCTGCAAAGTTGAATCATGTTGCATCAGTCTGCACCATGTCTCCATAGCCACTTGTGACACTAGCGCCGCATCTTGATATAAACATACTAGCGGATGAATTAAGATCATACAGGCCATAAGGAGTTTGCCTACCAGCGCAGTCAGTGCAAGTTTCGCCCCGAAAGCGGACCGCGAACCGCCCCAGCCAATCTGCTCCGCACCTTGGTCCTGCGGAGAAGGAAGGGCCGCAGCCTCGGCTCGCAAAGATGTTGACGAACTGAAATGGGATGCATGGGATGTGTATATATCTTTATATATATCTTTATATATATACACATATGTATAGTCTAGCTTGCATGTACCTGTCATACGTGGGCCAAATATTCTGTACACACACTGGATGCATATCGCCGATGCGTGTGTGTGATTTTCCCAGCATCGTGCTTTTCCTCACGCCGAAGCCGGGCAAAGTATTCTTAGAGCTCGGCTCGCCTGCAAGCCTGCAAGCCTGCAAGCCTTCGCCTGCTCAACACGAACCAATCGAAACAACTGGACGCCAATGGCCCAAGCCCCAGGCACGCCATGGAGCCGCTGGATGATCAGCAGCCTTCGGACTCTATCCAAAAGGTACGTTTTGCTGTGGTCTTCTCCCAAAGAAGCACGCAATGGGAGGTTTCCACAACTAGTGGGCCGCAATATTCTGTGCATCAAATGACAAATAAAGCAGTCTGACAAGCAGGCAAACAACTGCACATAGTGTCTTCATGTTCAAAATTTGTGCGGGAATTTCCCCTGGGCACTACACTAGGTACCTACATTGTACATGTCCAAGGCCCTGCCAGTTAGATATCAATGGCGATGGCCAGGCTGCAATGATACAACGACGGATCACCAGCTGCACTAGCGGCGAAAACAACAAACATCGGGAGGTCGTACCAGTGAATGATCTGGATCAAAAAGGCACGTCTTCGAGAAGTGTCAGTCACATTCACTCGCTTTGTCTGCCTGATGGCTTAGCACTTGGGTTGAACCCTGTCTACATTCCTGCGAATGAACAACAACCGTCATTTGTGGAGGATCTGCTTTCGCTTTTTGGCGACCCTGATTTTGGTGTTCAGGTTAACTGCCGGATCACATCCGGAGAAACAAACAGCTGGTTTGGTGTATCTTCAGATGGCACGGATCCCAAGTTTCGCTCCAGGCCCAAGGGCAACACCATGTTTTTGCAAACAAACAGGGAAGCCATTGGGCGGGGAGCCTGAGCAAAGAAAGTTGCATCCCATGTGCCCAGCTGCTTCAAGGAATACTCAGCTGCCAGCTCTTCCTCCTCGGACAGCATTTGGCTCACCTACGTGTCGCGAAGGCTGCTACAAAAGGAAACCAAAACAACCGCAGCCCTTGCAGTGAACGCACCATATTCATCCAATCACCTTGCCTTGGACTGCAAATGTGTCTGCTCTGCCATGAAAAAAAACTGCCAAAGGTACTGAACATTCCTTCCGTGCTCCATACCACAGGCCTCCATCCCTGGATCTTCCTCCTGCGAACGAGTCTCGCGTGCCCACATAGGCGCCTCTCCTCATGTAGCACCAGCCCTTGGGTCTGGGCAGTGGGTTGGGGGGGAGAGAGTGGTGGGCACCCTCCACGTGACTACTAAGTGGGATAATATCTCAAGGTCCTCAGGGCCACTAATACAAATCAAAAAACTCAAACATCAAACAGGGAGCTGGAAGCGGACATGACCCTTGCTCCATGCTATGCCCCAAACCCTTGCACCCCTCTCCTGATCAGCGCTCGTCAGCTTGACGCCGGGCAGAGCTGGCAGGGCCTGAATCCGATTCACTCCAGTACAAACTGTTAAAAATGCTTATCAAAGCCCAAGTCTAAAGGGTCCATGACCAGCTCTGCCACCCCCCAAAAGGGTTGTTTGACCCACACATTGCCCTAGCAGAATGATATGCCGAAAGGCTTCGTCTCTTGTGCATTGCGCACTTCACAGCCAGGGGCCCAGAATGTGCACGCCGCGTGCTGTGGCGTCGCACTACATGCTCCGACAAAACCGCCGAACCCACATCGCCACAATATCAAGGCCTGCAGTCCAAAGCATCGTCGGCTTGAAAACAATCAAACACAGCCAAGACCACAACACAATGCAACAACATAATCACAGTCAACAAAACCATAGTGAATCAAGACCAGAATCACAACAACACAACAGGAATATATATATATATATATGTATATCGAGAGCGACTAACGCCCTGATAAAGAGAGTCTCTGTTCCTTGGAAGTCACGATGCTTCTCGGCCCAGTTGCCGTCTTTCTGCTCCCGGCCCCAGGTGTTCTTTCAAAAAAGTATGTCACTGTCGCCGCGGTAAATAACAATCAAACCAAACAAAAAAACGCGGAATCTCTCCATGTTCGATCAATCTAACTTAAACGTGATCAACGCTCAGCCTAGGTGCTAAACCCTATCTTATCATTTTAGTCAGAAACAAAGATGTACATTTGGGTGAAAGTACCTGGCACAAGTCCCTCATTTTGGTTTGCTCATCCCGTTTACTTCCCCGCAAAAGATGGTCGTTAGCCCACGCTGAAGCCCCGGCAAACCACTGCTCAAAGTTTTCGAGGGAGCTGAAGGCGGAAGGTGCCACCTCGGCGAGTTGCTGGAGAAGTGTCTGCACCTGCACAAGTATTAGTATCATTATGGAATGATAATTGTTGTTTGTTTATTGCTATGCTTAGTAGTATTTTTCTATACTGCTGATTGTGCTTGGTTACTGTTGGTGTCATCTTGATTGTGACTGTGCTTGTTGCCCTGATTTGTGAATGGTAAGCATCATCCTCCTCCTCATCCTCCTCCTCCTCCTCCTCCTACTCATCATCATCATCATCCTCATCATCATAATCATCATCGCACATGGCAACCCAGCAGTAAATTTGGATTCCCCGCACTTTGCGCAAGCCACGCCCGGGAAAATGCAAGAACCACGTCTACCAGTCAGATGGACTGGTAAAGAGCAATGAGCCGTAGGGTTGCCTGCATAGCGGTGAACTCCGGGGGGCAAGACACCAAAGTGCAGTACGACTACAATTCTTATGACGCCACCACAACCCTTATTCTCATTCATATTCGTCAAACTAAATTAAGGAAACCAACTACAGGTTGCTACTCATTTTACCCCCAGGTGCATTCGCTAAGCTGGAGAAGAAGCAACACCACCAGGCTGCAACACCACCAAGATTAAGTCTGTGGGGAACTCAGCTAGGCCAAGCAGCAACCACGTTGCTTCATCAGTTCCTAGTGAGAATAGGTAGCTCGTCAACTGGAAATGGGACATAAGGAAATTCTTCCTCAAACCTATGCCGTACGCATTCAAAAAGTCAGCACCTAGGCCTGGATGCCTTGGCCCTTACCAACGAAACATGCGGTGGCACAAATGCCATGGACAATGGATGCCAAGGCAAACAATCAAACCCTAGCACTACAGGGATCTACCCGAAACCATGTGCAATGTCCCCAACCGCTCGATAGCAAATGTTGCTATGTATGGAGCCACATGGTCACCTTGTGCAAAGTGGACAAGCCGAGTGGCAAAGGACAGCAAGCTCCAAAGCTCCCGCAAAGAGTTTTGGATCGGCCTGGCGATTTGCAGCTTGATGGATGTCTCCCGGTCGGCGACGACATCTTCAATTTGTATCCTTCTCGCGAATGGACATGGATCAAAGTCCCTGCCGTTGCGGCATTTACATACAGCGAGACTCTGTGCTAAGCCACAGTGTATGTGTGCATGTTTGGTTCTATGCTGGAAAATAATGTTCGGGGACTGGACAAAATGTCCCAGTGCAGCCAAGCGTTAGCCAAACAACACCGATGCTATCACATGACGTGCTGTTCATGAAAACGCGGCACTGTGTAACAAACAATATCAGATGCAAGCGTTAAGGACAAAAAGCAACTCAGACAAAGGACTGCAAGTACAAACAGAAGCCCACAATCCACCATGCCGGCCCACTCAATGCCGGGCTGACGTCCCCGTGAGCAGTAGACGATGCCGGCAAGGCAGTCGGCGCAACACCTGAAAGCAGCCCCACTGACGAAAGCTCCTGTGGATGTTTCTCAAATTTACGGACCCGAAATGGGTTGCTTGGGATTGGTGTCCCTCAAAATATTGACCAAAAGGGGGCGCACTGTTTTGAGAAACTCCCATATGATTTTTTTCAAGGCTAGTTTTCAGATTGGTTTTAAGGGGGCTGGGCACCCCGAATTTTGACACATGCCTGGCTGGGAACAACCAATGGCTGTCGTACCATCAAGAACCATAGGATTGCAGCCCTCCTTGCTTCGCAAAATCAGAAACGAGGTTATGTGTGGGGGCAACGAGGGGCTGGGAGGTTGGGAAAAGGGGGTTGGATCCTAGGATTATGCATGGACCACGTTCAAGACGTAGCCCAAATGCTTCAACTTCTTGTCACCGGGTACTGTCGCGAATCAAACTTCAACCTCTCCTTGTTTATCATGGCCGTTTCAACCATGTGACGACCGAGAACCGTATCGAAACGTTTCCGTACCGTATCGAACCGACAGCGGTGGAATCGCATCGCGCCGAACCGAACAAAAGTTTTGGAAAACCGAGGCAAATTGAGATACTCCTCTTCATTTCTTTCTCCTTCTTTGCTCCACGCCATTTCAGTCACACCAGCCCCAAATGCTGTCTTCAAGAGGATCTGATCACCATCCCATGCCAGGAGAACCTGGTGTAGTGCTATCCGCCCCCCCTCTGCATATTAGAGGCTGTAGGTTCAAATTTTGCTGGGCGTGCTTGCCTGCGCGAGAAAAATCGAACCTCATCGCAACAAGGAGCAATACTGGCAGTGAATCGTACCGTTTCGCACCGAAACAGTTTCAATTCTAGACAATATGAATTGATTCGAACCGAAAGAAAATGAATCGTATCGCTTCGAGCGCGTTACAACCATGATTATTCAACTGGTTCAGCAACCGATGCACGTGGTCTGCCACAACATGTGCAGGAGGGCTGGATCGATTTTCCCACGGTTTACACACGAGTATATATATATATATATGGGTTTAGAATGCAAGTGATGACCCGTCACATCTAACAATGTGTTGCTCCCACTGGTGCAAATTAAGATGGAACCAATCAACATGGGTCTGCCTTCTTTTGGGGGGAACCTCTTTCGGTTGGTCTGAAAGGAAACCAAAAGCAAACCCAACATTTGTTTTTGCTGGTTCTCAGTAGGGAATCAACAGGGGGTTAGGTGAATGAACCTAGGGATCCCCTCAAAGAAGGCCACAAGGGATTGTTGTTTGTAGGGGTCATTCTCCCATTCCCTGCTGAGCACCCATGGAACCCGAAACGTCACGTCCCGGTCGCCTGCCCTGCGCACCACGCCCCACGGGCCTGGCTGGCGTGCGCCTTGAAGTTCTTGATTCGGTGGCCCTCGTCCACGATGAGGCCTCAGGTGATGACTGCCGCACCAGGAGCAAATCCCGTCATTGATATGGGTGTAACTTGTTTTGAGGGTACCCTTGTTGTTGTTTTTTCTCACAGCCAAAAAGAACATCTTCAATTCATTTTGAGAGGTCTCGCAAAAACAGATGCACCCATGTTGATTTGGGGGCGTGCGATTGCAGAGGGACCTTCACTTTTTAGGGCAACCTCCCCTATGTTGATTCATCCGCAGTCGAGAAGAACTCAATCGCAGAAAGTTAAGCGGCAAAACGAAAGCCAACAAGAGCTTGGAACGAAGGGTCTTGCAAGAATTGGAATAAATGGCTGTGACGAGCCATTTTTTCGGATATCATACTTGCCCAATCGCACCTTTTTTTCGCTGGGAGAAGCTTCCTTGAGCTCTTTGTAGCAACGGGCTCTTGGGAAGAGCATCTGCCTTGGAATCCGAGCTCTTAGGTTGCAGCCCCGACAGCGTTTCAAAAAACGGGCCAGGTCACAGCTTGCCAGCCAGGAACCTCAAAACCCCTCTTCAAGCTGCGCAATTGCGATTGATTGGCACTTCAGTCAAACGTTCTCGAGAAAGGGGGCATGCATGCATGTGTCACCAAAGGGGAACTCGCAAATCGGTGTCCTTTTAGTCCAACCCCAAATAAATTGGAAAGTCAATGCATTGTGAGTGTTCTCGCTGATGGCTTTGCATGCATGCATGCATGCATGCATGCATGCATGCACGTCTGTCTGTATGTATGTATGTATGTATGTATGTATGTATGTATGTATGTATGTATGTATGTATGTATGTATGTATGTATGTATGTATGTATGTATGTGTGTGTGTATATGTATTTGCATAGACGTACTATGTAGGATGCATATGTATTCGCAAACGAATACACAAAGGCACGAGTGATAAATGAAGGCACCCGGGAAGGCTGGCATTACATGCAAGTGATGTTCGTGGCGACAACCAATTTAGTCTAAGGATTCTATCCTTAGGCTACGGCTGTACCACAGCCGTAGCATTCTATTTATCGCCTTGAGCACTAGCCCCCATGGGTTGCCTGCGCGGCGAACCGACACCCCAAACCTAAGCCCTAAACGCAAACCAGAACCGGAAACCTTGAGAGACTTAAACCCCAAGCCTATCCAAAGCCCTGAGCCCTAAACCGAAGCCCTAGGCTTTGACCCGCAGCCTGGACGAGAAGCCAAGACTGCAACCCAACCTAAGCCCTCAACGCGAACCCTAAAGCCCAACCTTAACCTCGACCGCAAACCAAACCAACCCCCCAAACCAAAAAATGCTCCATGAACTTAAACCAAACCCTTGTCTGCTCCCACGGGTGCGTGGGACCACAGCGCCACGCTCCGAACAGAACGCAGCTCCAACCAAGTATGGCTGGACGGGCTCTGCTACTTTAGCGCTAAAAGGACATGGGACAGCATGGTGGTGGTAGCAACCAGGTTAGCTTACCGCCAGCAGTCATGTCCAAGATTTGCAGCTGGGGATGCTGTTAAGTTTAACGATTATGTTTGTATATATTATTTTATATTATGGACCCCCGGGCCCACCAAAAACAAGAAAATCCTACTAGGCGGAGAAACAATCGCAAAACAAAAGAGAAAAGCCGGACAAAGAAACACAAACAACGCATAGAAAAAGCAGAACAAACAGAAAACCAGTGCCCATGAGACAGATGCTGGAAGTAGCTACCCTTCGTTCGGGAGGACGGTGGCTTTCTGGCTTTTGCGGTTTTTATGTTCTCTTTGTCTGCCGGTGCCATGTTTGTTTGTTTGTTTGTTTGTTTGTTTGTTTTTTAATGGTTTAGGGCCCTTCTTCCTGTCTTTTTCCTGTTTTCAGGAGAAGGCCATCCACTGGTGCTCAGATCGTCTTCCAGCAATTTGCCTGCCTCCTAAAATGACTGAAAAACCCATAGAAATCCCGAGTTCAGCTCCGTTGGTTTACAAGACTTCAGACTTCAATGGAATTCAATTGGAACTATTATGACGAATTTGATTCTGAATAGGAATTAGTTTCCAAGTAGGAAGTTGGTTGGAATTTAAGTATAACTCAAATGGAACCCAGTGCGGAACGACAACCTCGGTATTTATTTTGTCTATTTGAGTAGAAGTCTGTTTTTGGATTAGATGTTCAACAACATGTCCTTTCCAAGTAGGACTTCATTAGAATTGAAATAGAAATCCGTGAGGAAAGACAAGATGTGTGTTCCTTCTAATTAGGCTGATTAGCATTCGCATTTTGAACTAGAAATTAAGCAGTATTTCCTTTCCAAGTAAGTGTTTGTATTATATAGAGATTGGTTAGAATCCAAATAGAATCTAATAAGGAAAACCATGCTGGTTGTTTCTTCTCATTTGTCTGCCCCTTAAAAGGAGTGAACACCTCATACGAATCCAGGGAAAATGCAACGACGGTTCTATTACTTCATGCACAGGTTTAAACTGCAAGGCTCTAAGGTTAAGCAGGATGCAATTGGACATTGTCTTGAACTAGACTTTAAGTAGGAACTCCTTTCAGAGTAGGAAAACCACTAGACCTTAAATTGGACCCTAAGTACCATCTAGAAATCTAAAGGAAACTGCAACTTCAGCCCATTGATTTAAATTACAAAGCTTTAAGCTTCAGAAGGATGTTCATTCGAATTCAATTGGAATTATTGTTTCGAATAACATGTTTAATCGACCAAGTAGGACTTGTTTGTTCTTCAAAAAAAATGAAACAGAATCTAGCGGGGTGGGCTGGGTGGGACAGGCGTTAAGCAAGCTGAATAAATCAATAAACAAATGTTGTGTTCTAAAAAAAGAGAGATGGCAGCATTCGGATGCGTTCCTTGCGGATCCCTCCAGATGGTTCCGGTCTGTGCGGCTGATTCTTCAGAGTGCAAATGTGTTCCTCTTCGAAAACCCTACAAAGAAGGATCCACAAAAGCCACATCCAAATTCTACCCTGGAGCAACATAATCAAGAGGAATTATAGACATGCTATTTATAACAGAAATGTGTTATATATATATGCATGTGTATATATATATATATATACATATGGCCCTGCAACCTGCAACAAGTCCACACCGATCCTATGTCTGCTTGTATGCAAATGAAACTATCTACAGCAGGGGCGAAGTACGCTGTCGATCTCTGGAATTCTCATGGACTGCAAGTACACTCCTGGGCGTCTGCGCAGTGCCAAGGGAAGTTGCCCAGGAAGGAGTCGTGATTCGCCATGGTCTGCGGCGCTCACAAGAAGCGGAGATTTCAAAACATGTCTGCACAGGTTGACCTACAGAAAGATTGCTGTCTCATTCAACCCGGCCACCATGATGGCTGTTGCAAGGGAAGCTAGCAGCTTCAGGCAATGCAGCGACTGGACTTTGATGGGAGGTTTATGGGTGTCTGGGCAAAAACTGCAGTTTTGATTTTCGGGACGCTCACGTTCCCCCCACATCACCCCAGCCCGAAAAAAGCTGAAGCCTGGCAACCTGCGCTCTGCCTCCTGTTGTTTGCCTCAAGCGGCTCGCGGCCAAAGCGGTCCTGTGTGCTTCGCGAGCTTCCAAGGCTTGCCAAAGGCACCTCCCTCCGAGTGGAACTAGCATACCAATTAACCGATTGGATCGATGCCCCCCGCGTTCGGTTGAGCGATTGGGGAAGCTATCACCATCTTCCGTCAACCTTGGAGTTTCAACAAGCTCGCACTTCCCTGCTGCCCATGTCGAGAAGAAAAAAAAAGGAAAAACAACTCCGAAGTAACCGCATCAGATGACTCACAGCTTCGCTCAGTTCGCTCTCTCGCTCCTTTGCATATGCCCTCTCCGAGCATCTAGTGGAAAATTGAATCTGCTATGAGAGCCATAGAAGGCCCGCAGAGGTTGCTCCAAGACCCTGGTAGGGCAAATCGAATCGGCTGGCAAAGGGAATCAAAGGAAGCCACGCCGATGTTCTACCCTAACTAGATCGTCTTGTTTACCTGCGCGACAAACGTTTAAGTGAGATGCCTTGAGAGTGCCATCCAAGTTCCATCTTCAACCCCCCTCTAGGTCATAGACACATGAGGCACAGTCCCATCCTGAAAGCCCGACCTCAAAGGTGGTCATGACAAGGTTGACCTTGTTCATTGCGCTCACCGTCTCCTCAGCATTCAGCAGGTTGACCATTCCACATCACGGAATTCACCCGCCGGCCAGTTAAAGAGTTCAACAGTCAATGGAGTCCCCCTTCCAAAGTCGCCATTTGCTGGTGGGATCCGGTAACAAACTCCCACTTTGACGTCAAACAAAAAGGGAACCTGAGGGACCCCTGTTTGAAGAGAAGTCTCCTTGAACCTGGCCAAGCACGGTGCGAAGTGAACCCAACCTCTCCTTCTCCACCGCTGCTAGCTGGTGACGGCTGCCCCGGTAAATCAGGAACCGGAAGGAGGGCGCCCACTGCAAGAGCTCGTCGCACCTGCGTTGAGGCTCTCCGATGAGCGCTGAAATCTTAGCTGGTTTCAGTTGCTTGTGAACCCTAATGTTGACCCGGATTTCGCCTGGGATGGATGGGGCACTGTTCCCAGAGAAGTGGAATCCCTTCCCCAAATGGGGCACCAACTATAATCAACCAGGTTTGAGTCGTCCTGGATCGGACCCTAAAGTGCTGCTGGTGGTCCTTGCCGTGACCGCTATCTGCATAGCATACTTTGTAAGTTTAGAAGGCTGAGTGCGCGCTCAACACGCCCAAGGAGGAAAACAAGCGGTCATAGGGGAGCCAACACAGCCCCTTAGCCGTTGCATTCCATCAATTCATACCATACCAAACTTGCTGCTCGCCAAGAAACCGAATGCCAGAATGCCTGAATGCCCAGCTCCAGAAACAAAAAATGGTTCAAGGGTCGTGTCCAGGAGCCAAACCAATTGCAACAGAAACCTTGCAGGCCCAGATGTGGGGAAGCTGAACGCCATGGAAGTTCTCGAAATAGGAATCGGCTCCCAAGGTTGGTGTCTGTTAGTTTCCCTTTGAATTTAAAAGGGGTCCACCATTTTGAGCACCCTCAATTTCAAGAAGTCTCAGCAAGCCGCAGCTTGCACAAAGCAAGCTGAACACTGCAAATTTGAATGACCCTTTAGTGGACATCATTTAGCTGGGGATGTCTGTCCACTTTTGAGCTGGTTCCCTGCAAAACTGAGCAGCCCGCGTAACATGTTCGCAATCAAGGATCATAGGCCCGAGGCCACTGGCATGCTGGCCGTGGGGGGAAAAAAAAAAGATTGATCTCTCTGGCTGACGTGAAAAAGGGAAGCCTCCAAAAAGTTGGCGGAAAAGCATCAACGCCTCACTGGAGCAGCCAACACATATGGCCACACGCCCCACCCATCCGCGGCCAGGCTTCCGTGCCAGTGTTGCAAAGTACTCACCGGCGTAACCAGCAGGTGGGGACCTGCGAACGCGTTTCGACCGGAGAGTCGGATCGAAGTCAAAGGGATGCGGCTGTTCCCTCGAAACTTTGCAATTTAACCTGGAACCCCAAAAAGGGCCACCCAGAGAGAGAGAGAGAGAGAGAGTCCTTTCAAACATGGCTTGGTTTGAGCATGTGTCAAAACCCGCCCGGATCATCCAGGAAAGAGGAGCTGAAATCGAGCAGCAACACCGGTATCAGGTGACAAACCCAGAGCTCGCCCACAAAAAGCGCAGCAACACCGATGAAAAACGAGATCTGAACTTGGAAGTGCGCAATGGTGCTTTTCATCCACATAGAAGTGCCTGGCAAACAACAGGGACTACACTTGGGAGTTCCAGGAAGCCAGGCTGGCCCCTATATTCCTCGGAAACCGCAAGACAATAACTGGTTTCGGGCCGATTTGCGCAAGCTCTACGTAAGGGTTCCCCAACATGAAGCCCATCCAAACAAAAGCCTGTGAGGGAAAAAAACATGCTGGGACCTTGGGCGGATTCCATGTCATGTGTTTGGCACTGAGTGTTTTTTGTCACGGAACCCGGGCAGGACAGGGATCCATCCTTCCATCCATCCATCCATCCATCCGTCCGTCCGTCCGTATCCGTCCTTCCATCCATCCATCCATCCATCCGTCCGTCCGTCCGTCCGTCCGTCCATCCATCCATACATCCATCCGTCCATCAAAACAATCAGGCAACGACCTGAACTAGCTTCCATCGGCCTTTCCCGCAGATGCCCTCAAAAACATCTAAGGGAATTCTCAGCGTTGAAACCTCGTTCATCTTCCCCAGAGCCTTGAGTCTTATGGGCGTCCTTTTAGGGGAAATAGATGGGTTTCCCTTTTAGATGAAGCTACCAGGTAAACCAGGAATCGCCACCGGCCATCGATTTTTCTTTAGCAAAACCCACCCAAAAAAACGGACGCCGATGTTGCGCCCGCCCTCGCGGAGTTCATCGGTCCTCCTTCGCCCCGCTCCGCCAGGTGGGCCAAGAGCGCCAGGCTCTGCACAGTCTTCCCCAGGCCCATGTCATCTGCCAGGATGCCGCTCATCTGGTTGTCCACGAGCCTTGGCTGAGTTTTCCGGAGCCCTCCCAATGGAAAACAGCCAATGCCGGATGATCCTGTGCCAATCCCTCTGTGTAATGCTGAGTGCGCGCTGATGCAACTGCCAGTATGGCGTCGCAGAACTGCCTGCACCTATGACGCCTTTTGTGCTGGAATGGAGGTTGGGGTGATGCGTGTCACTTGCTGCAGAACCTGAGCATCAGGGACCACTCCCTGTGTTCCACATTTGCCTGCCTGCCACCTCTGCAGATCAAAAGAGCCGACCGATGCTTCCATGTCTCAAGCGACACAGAGGGACGTTTCAGCCACCCGCGCGGCTGAAGGGTGCCATTTCCACAGATTGCACGGACAGGGATTCGGCAAGGATAAACTTGGGTTTCCTGCATGTCAAGTTCTCAGAGGCGACCGCTGGACTTGCGCCCACAGTCGACGCTAGGAGGGCCAGAATTCGATTGTCCAAGTTCCGAGGTCCCTCATTCTGAACCATGGTAAAGCCTCTTTCCACAAAACGGCTGCCTTTCCCACTGTTGGCTCGGAGCGACTTCAAGTCCTTTCCTTTCTTTCATCGTGTTGGACTCAAACCAGATTGGTTTCGTGGAACATCACCTTGTTGACATAGCGCTGGTGCTTTTCACGAATTTGGGTGAACCCCGGAATGGAGCCCTAACTTTTCTGGAGCAGTGCCCGAGCTCCCCGCCTGACCAACCACCGCAGGCCCTCCAACTGGTGCGGCATGAGCTGCCCATGCCTGCTTCTGGTGCTGGGCGTCCCAGCCAGCCGCCCATTTGAGCCGCCAAAATCACCAAACTAAACATGAGTCACAATCAAAACCCGGTATTGAAATGGTCTACCCAGAACCATGTAAAGAATTCAGAAGGCGGCCGCAGCTATTTCTTGCTGGGACCTTACTATCCTTCATCTATCCGGGTGTTGATTGTGGCTCACATGACCTTTCTTCATAGACTTTGTTCATACGCCTTGCGACCGTTTTAGCAATCCGCTCTGTATACCCCTTGTGGTACTGATGAACCTTCGGGCGCACACCGAAGGGGTACAAACTTAGTTACTTAGTTAGTTGAATGGTTGGTTGGTTGGTTGGCTGGCTGGCTGGCTGGTATGTGACATACCACGCTGCAAAACATAATGCCACTTAGCATACATCTCGGCACCGTTCTTCATTTTGGTAGTAGGCACTTGGATGCGGCACTTACTCTGATGAAGAATTCCCGCAAGGAAGGGATGCCATTCAAGAGCCCTATGAGGATGTTTACGTTGATGATGTTACCACCCTGGGGTGGCGATTGGCACACAAGCCCCAAAGAACCGCGATCAATCCGTAGTAACTGTATTTTCACAGTTTGGCTAAACGTACATGCACCTACTTGTGCCTCATCTACTGCCTATCCAACTATCTATCCATTTATCTAGTCCGTCCATTCGTCTATCTATTTATTCACCGATACTTCTATGTTTTGTGCGAGCCCTTCGCTACACCCACCTGAGATTTCCTTCTTCCCCTCCCTCCATTTGCTTCAGTCCCCCGGAAAAAATATGAAACATGTCCAGCAGTGCTAGATTCCCTTTAACACCAACAGGGGAAAACTAACAAACAAATTCGATTCACCAAATGGACGCCACCCCACCTCCCGGGTCACCCAACGAACCCCCCTCCTCCTGCCCGGGCCTCAGCGTCTCCGGCTGCCGCACGGCCGCCGGCCGCTCCAAGGCGTCGGCGCCCAGGTCCCTCAAAATCCGCTGCGTCTCGTCCAGCACCTCCTGGAGCCGCTGGTCCTGGCGCAGAGGTGATGCGTCTGATGTCTCCATTTCCATTCTAAGCACAGGGATCCGCATCTTTCGAACCTCCGGAAACCCACAACAAAACGGCCTGTGTTTGGAAAGAACGATGGTTGGAAAGAATGGGGAATCAACCCCTAGAGATGTTGTGGTGTGCCCTCGTTGTTTTTGCTGCTTTGTTCATGCTTAACCCATAGATACACAGGTGTATATGTATATATATATATATATTTACATACCATGCACACACACACAAACAAGTATGCAAGTGTATGTATGTAATTATGTGTGTGTGTGTGGTTTAATATTGATATGTAAGTTTACATGTTACAATAAGTAATGCAGAGACTGTGTTTGGAAAGAATGATGGTTTGAAAGAATGGGGAATCAACCCCTAGAGATGTGTTGTGTTGTGCCCTCGTTGTTTTTGCTGCTTTGTTCATGCTTAACCCATAGATACACAGGTGTGTGTGTATATATATATATATATTTCTTTACATACCATGCACACACACAAACAAGTATGCAAGTGTATGTATGTAATTATGTGTGTGTGGTTTCATATTGATACGTAAGTTTACATGTTAAAATAAGTAATGCAGAGACAACGCAACATGTGCAGCCACATATGGGTGTACGTGCATTGCGCACACTCTGGATACCACGGGCAGATGCGAATAACGCACACAAGAGTACTGGCATGACTAGCAAGGACAGCAAGTTCAGAAGATTCTGGTCACCACGGCTTGCCCTACCGAAAGCGAGTGAAAGTGACTTGAAAGCGACATGAATGGAGGATGGTGTGCTTTCTCAGCAGTGCCGGTGCAACATTTACTCATAAGCTCGTTCTGAAGGGGGACAAGGGGAGTTACTGCGGTACTCAGGGAAGGCACAGGAGGCTAAAGGAATGGTTTGCAGCAACCCCCTGATTATTTAGTGCAATTTTGCAAGTGGAACAAAGAGTGCGTTGGACGGGCTTTCTCTCGGCAATGCACCTGTTGACCTGGATACAGAGTCCCCATTGCTACTTCAGGGACTCTGTCAGAGCGGCTCAGCAAAATCCCAACGCGCTTTTGCGAACAGGGTTTCAACACGGTCGTGGAACGAACAACAAGCCTAACAAACAAACCAAAAAAAGAAAGAAAGAAAGAAAGAAAGAAGGAAGCAAGCAAGCAAGCAAGCAAGCAAGCAAGAAAGCAAACAAAGAAGCAAAAACAACCCTCCCCAAAAAAATACATGCTCAGGCGATATCCCCAACAGCACCACACCCTCCCAGAATCCACGCGGAACCCTGAGGATGCCGCCATGTAACTTTATAAAACAAAGCTAAGAGTGACAGCGCAATCGCGTTCTGACCGGGGCCCGACGGCGCAATCAAGCCCCAACCGCGCAATCGGGGCCGGAGCGGGGCCGGACGGTGAAATCGGGACCGGACCGTCGGGCGCCCGATGGTCCCGTGGTGCATGCCAGCTTGGTACAGTTGACGGGGCCCGACTGAGGGCCCGAGGGCGCAATCGGGCCCCGATCGGGCCCCGACGGTGCAATCGGGCCCGGTGAAGGAACCCTCATAAAACTGAACGTGAAACTTTGTTGGAACCTTTCCTCACACCTGCCCCGTAGCTTTTGCAGAACCTGGTGGAAACCTCGTGAAGCGTTTTTGGAACCTTACCCCATAGCGCTCGCAGCCTCATGGAACCCTTAAAACCCAAAGCCCACCAAATAATACGCAGTAATGCCAAGCATTTACTCTTCTGCACAGTGAGTTCCGTAGCAACGTGATCTGATTTGCCACAAAGCCAACATTTCGGGCCGCGTTGTCTGAGCAAGTGAGCAAGTCAACACAGTGAAAGTGTGCTGAAAACCATTGATTTGCTTAGTGTTCCGCCCATGAGCAAATCGATCTTCTGAGCCCTCAACTTACTGCTCCGATGGCTTTTCAGACGGCGGGCGCGTTGGCCGGAACCTTGCAGAACATTTGTGGAACCCTTGTGAAACCTTGTAGAGCCTTGTGGAATCCTTGTGGAATCCTTGTGGAATCCTTGTGGAATCCTTGTGGAACTCTGTGGAACCCTGTGGAATCTTACCTCAGGGCCGCCCCGGGCTATCGCAGAACCTCGTGGAACCCTCATGGAACCATACTTCAAACCACCGCCGCAGCCCTCGCAGAACCTCGTGGAACCCTGGTAGAACCCTGGTACAACCCTCATGAAAGTTTACCTCGCAGAACCTGGTGGCACGCTGGTGGAACCCTGGTGGCCTGGTGGAACCCTGGTGGAACCCTCACAAAACCTCACCTCAGACCACCCGCAGCCCTCATAGAACCTGGTGGAACCCTGGCGGAACCGTGCTGGTGGAACCCTGGTGGAACCCTCGTGGAACCTCACCTCAAACCACCCCGGACCACCCCCAGCCCTCGCAGAACCTGGTGGAACTGTGGTGGAACCCTGGTGGAACCCTCGTGGAACCTTACTTCAGGGCCGCCCCGGACCACCCCGGAGCCTATCTGGGCTAAGACCCCAAAGCTTTCAGCTGTTAGGGAAAAACAAAAAAAAACAAGCAATCACACAACACCAAACACGACACAAAACACGACACAAGACACGGCACAACAAATCGAAAGAAAACACACAAACACGCAAAACAAAACACAACCACAACATCAACAGAAAACACAACAACCGCACAAAACAAGACACAACATAACAACTCAAAACAAAACAAAACACAACACAACAAATAAAAAATCAAATCAAAACAAAACAAACACACAAAACAAGGCACAACAGAACAAAACAAAACAAAACAAACACGCAAAACAAAACACAACACAAAGCATCGAAAGAAAATAAAGCAAACAAACAGACAAACAAACCAACAAACCAACAAACAAAACATGCCAGCCAGCCAGCCAGCAACCAGCCGGCCAAACCTTTCAACTCCCAGCCGACGGCACCACGGCCTTTTTCTCAAGCAAACAGTGCGGTCTCAAGCCCGGAGGGGGACTTCACGCCTTATGAGGCTTCTCCCCTCCCAGCCTAACGCGAAATCTTGGCTGCACCCTTTTTGAGGTGCGAGCTCCGAATGAATTAATCCAGCGCCCTAGTGCGACTCTACCAAGGTATTGTAGAGCCTGCAAAAAGGAAGACATCCCCACCTCCAGCCGGTCGGATCCGGGGGGATTGGACCCTCCAGCCTCCAGCCTCCAGCCGTGGGGAGTTTTCGCCTCCGCGTCGCCGGTCGCCTTCGCGGGGCTCACTTCTTGGGCGCCGCCTCCTTGAAGCTCTCCACCCAGTTGATGGCCCAGAAGTCCTGGGCCAAGTTCTCCTTGCAGATGTACTCGTAAGGCATGTAGAAGTAGCCTCGGAAGGAAGACGCGAAAAAAACTGGGGAAAAAGCAAATCCATCTGCTGGAACACCACTTGAATAAACAACTGCACCAACTCGAGCGGCTGGAAGACAGCTTGAACAAAACTGCACCGACAGAAAGTGTTCTCTTTTTCGGTTTCTCGCACGTTTGGCGTCCTCAAACTGGTGTCATCTATTCACCACATCCCGACCGTTTTGGACCCCGAAGGCTTCGGTGACAGCTGAGTGGCCCTTGTCGCCCCACTCCTCGCCCCAGGAGTTCCGCACGATGAAGCACTGCTGGAAGTCGTCGTAGCCTACGGCGCACACGGCGTGACCTCCCCGGACCTGGTCGCCGGGCTGGGGCATCACCATCTTGCCCGTCCTGCCGACTGAAGGGCACCCAATTTTGCCTTTCTCAATAGTTCTTGGGAATCTCCGCGACTTGTAAGCCACTGAACCAGAGGCATTGCACAATATCTCCTATGGATTCCAATCGCAAAAAAATCCATTGGACCCTAAGCTGCTAAAACCGGCTTCCCTCATTGCGTGCTTTCCTGGCAACATCGCCGGAGAAGCTGGTCAAGACCGTGAAGCCGAAGACAAAGGGGTAGCCGTGCTTGATGCAGGCCTGCATCAAGGCGAGTCCGTCGGGTTCTTTCGGGCAAACACCTTGACGAAGTAGAACCCAATGCAAGGGATACAGGTCGAGGGAATAAGCAATACTGTGGATGGTTGGAAATCCAGAAATCGCACCACCTAAGAAGCCCTATGATGATTCCCCTGTAAATACCAACAAGCAAAGGCTTCCCATGGTCTCAAAGTGGTGCAGGATTAGTCCATCCACAGTACCAATAGAACAAGCACTCCAGCCAACATCCCTCTGACCAACCAGCATGTCTGGCATCACCTCACCACGCAGCATCACCAACATTCCCCACATCGCCAGCATCATCTGCAACAGGCGCTTGTGGCTGGAAGACTGCTACGATCAGACCCTACACAAAAGCGCGAAGTCGGGCGCAGTCTAGCGTGTTTTTTTGCGCAAACCATGCACTGCAAAAAGAGAACCACTGCAAGTCTAATCCCGGCAAGTTGCTTTCCATCATTTTCACAATAATTCGAGAGCCTGAAATACGCATTGGCCCCCCAAGTAAGGATCGTTTTAACCCCGGTCAGCTCGCCAGACAGTATGCAGTTGCATTGCCTATCAAACCTGTCAAGCCTCTTGTTCTTTGCTTTCGGACAGGCCAAAATTCAAGCCCTTCAAAAAACCCTGTTGCTTGCAAGCCTTCATTTGATCCAGATCTTGTGCCACGTGAGCGTAGCCCTTCACTTTGCACTTCTGGGCGAGCTCGTAGCAGTTCTTGTCAGGCTGCTTCTTGAAGAAGTCAGCGGCATCGTCATAGTGCCACCTTCAAAGTTGTCTCTTTAGGAAGGGGAAGGCTGCGAAAACAACTATGTTTGGCCGTCGAACGTAAATTAAGGTGGCGTCGGGACCAGCGCATGTTTTTGGTTTTGGGGCGAGGCTGGGAGGGGGGGGAGGGGGGTGTCGGAAGGGATTGATAAGTAGCGTTCATGGTCACTGAACAAACAAGTTTCTTTTGCAGCTACGGCCATTTGTGATCACTGAGCAAACGCGCTTTCTTGTGCATTTTTAGCCAATGGTGACATGGAACCGTTGCACCTGCTGCGGACAGGCTGCAGTGAAGATTTCATTTACGCTGCTTGTCGAATGATCAAAATAATGATATTCTTGCAACGTCCTGTAAGCTGAGGCTAAGATCTGTGGCTGCCGTCCATGTCCAGTCCCTCTAAAGAAATGACATGCAATTGTTGGAGCTAAATCACAATGGAAATGACTCACTGCTGCCGCTGATCTTGGTACCGACACATGGCGTTAACCATCGCTCGGCTGATTCAAATGCGGCAGGCAGAATTGTTCGGCGTGGTTTGTTGCTTCCTCGTGATGATTCCTGTTTTTATCTGGGCTGGCTTTTGTCCTTTGCAAATGGTTGCCGCTTTTTTTGGCTGTTCGGCTGTCGGACCTAACCAAACCCTAGCCCCAAACCAGCTAAACCAACCCTAACCGAAACCCACCCTAAACCAACCCCTGGCCCACGCCAAAGCCAAATCTGCAGCCCGCTCTTGATGCCAGAATTCTTGAAGTGATGGTGCAAAATACGTGGCTCGTGTGTCAGAAAATGCTGGAAAGGGTTTTGGAAGACGAAAGCTTTCCTTCTCGGAAGGTCCCATTTACAGAAACACCCAAATCTACCTTTAGGGCGAGTCTTAAAAAGGGAAACCAAAGAGAAACCGTTCATCAGGGGCCCCAGAATTGGTTTAATTGGCAAACTCTGGCGCTGGGGTCCAAGGTTCCCTTTACCACGGACAAGTAGCAAGGAACCACATGAATAACAAAAAACACTCCTCCCCAATTTGGAGAAACATCCCCCAGATCTACCTGGGTCAGTTGTTTGGTTGCAGGCAAACCAAAGTGGTTCCTTTGGGCTGATTTAAAGGGAAACCAAGACAAATTTGGGGTTGGTTTCAAGGAACACCCACCATTTTGGGTTGATTTAAAAGGAAACCAAAAGAAAACCGCCCTTTTGGGGATCCCCCAAAACCAGACACACCCATGAGACACATCCGAAGCTGGGTCGAGTCGCAGCTTCTCCGGGCAGACCCCCAGCTTCTCCATGACCTGCGGGTTCAACTTGTTTAAGCCATGGGTGCTTCGAAAACCTATTGGTAAGCACTTGGGTTATGGTAAACACCTCACTTGTGCTATGGTAAAGATATAGTGGCCGGGTGAAGCACTTGGGTTATGGTAAACACCTCACTTGTGCTATGGTTAACTTATATTGGCCGGGTGAAGCACTTGGGTTATGGTAAACACCTCACTTGTGCTATGGCTAACTTATATTAGCCGGGTGAAGCACTGGGGTTATGGTAAACACCTCACTTGTGCTATGGCTAACTTACATTAGCCGGGTGAAGCACTGCGGTTATGGTAAACACCTCACTTGTGCTATGGTAAAGATATATTGGCCGGGCGAAGCACTTGGGTTATGGTAAACACCTCACTTGTGCTATGGTAAAGATATATTGGCCGGGCGAAGCACTTGGGTTATGGTAAACACCTCGCTTGTGCTATGGTAAAATTATATTGGCCGTGTGAAGCACTTGGGTTATGGTAAACACCTCACTTGTGCTATGCTAAAATTATATTGGCCGGGTGAAGCACTTGGGTTATGGTAAACACCTCACTTGTGCTATGGTAAAATTATATTGGCCGGGTGAAGCACCTGGGTTATGGTAAACACCTCACTTGTGCTATGGTAAAATTATATTGGCCGGGTGAAGCACTTGGGTTATGGTAAACACCTCACTTGTGCTATGGTTAATTATAAAAAAAAGGTGGTTGTGCAAAGCGCTGGAGGAATATCAAAAGGAGGTTGTTTGAACAATTTTGTGCGTAACAATCCGTTACAGTGGCACACCTCCAACTGGAATTCCCACCCGTTTTCCCGGTTGAAATCTCCGATGCTAACTGCACCTATTGATTGCGTATGCTAGCTGATTGCTACAAACTGCCTCCTTTTTATCTCTTTGACACTTTGAAAAACCACCCCTTTGCCTAACATTTTGGTTCCCAATTTGGGCCCACGAGGTTGGTTGTCCAAAACTCTTTTTCAAGGGGGGGGCACGGGGGTATGTGACAAAATCGGAACTCGGATCCCAAATGTGTTCCCCCCTTAACTCCACCCCAAAAAAAAGGCACCCAACCAAAAAAAAACATACCCCAGTCCGGTGGGCGTAACTGATGTCCACCAAGGCCCCAACAGCTTTCTGCGGGCCACACACGCGCGCGCGCGCGAGTATTAGGCCGGACCTTGATGCCGTCGCGGAGCATGGCCCCCGCGTCGCGGTCCACGGAGTGCTCCACGTAGCGCTCGTTGTAGTAGATGAAGAGCCGGGAAGGTGTGAAGTCCTGGCTGTGGGTCAAAAATAGGTAATGGAAACAATGACTGAAACCGGGGGTCGCCTGGTGGGTTAATTTTGACCCATACCCTCCTAGCAGCAGCTTCCCTCTGTTTGCGGCTCAGTTCCCTTGGGGTGAAAGGCAAACCACAATTTTCGGGGGGCCGTCCTGACTTAAGCATACCCAAATGCTCGAGAAATGGTGATCAGAACTCTCCAAATGCTGCTGCCTTGAAGTCTGCGTGATTCTCCACAGTCTGCTTGTGAAGAGTGAAGTGGAAGGCAGCCGCCAATGCGTTCGCAGTGCAGCTGCCCAAGTGCCCCTGATTGAAGATTTTGAAGCCACCGTTGAGCGGCCTCAGGTCGACAATCTCCTCGCGCAAGGAGATCGCCAGGCTCGAACTTTGGCTCAAGGACCCATACCCATGTTGCCGTGCTTAGCCATGAGTTGTCAATATTCAGGGGCCGTTTTTTGGTGAGTCTCTTTAAAGGAACCGGCCATGTGTTTGACCCCCCCCTTGTTGGGTCTTTTTTGCCGGCAACAGAAGCTAGCAGGCCGTACGTGTCGGCCTTCGCACGGAACCGAAGGGCTATCCTCTTGCCCGGTCCTTGGTTCCTTCGCTCTTCTTCTGGATCTCCTTGGGCGCCGCCTTGGAGGGGAACTTCATGTGGAGGTCGCGGTGGTCCGGGATGTCGCGGATCCAGCCCATCTTCTCCGTGGTGACCAGCGACAAGCTCTGCATGGCCGGGTGTCGGTTGATGTCCACCTCAGGTAGAAACATGGGCTCCCAAAAAACAACAAGGTAGTTAGAATACCAGCAGGTTGGTGGGAAAACAGAAGGACCCCTTAAATCTCTCGTTTCTTTTTCTTATGCAAGGTGGTTTGGCCCTTCTGAGGTTCGGTGCAACCCGGACCTTGATCTCATTGTCAGTGCTGGCTTTGCTCTCGCACTGGCCCATGATGACGATTTGCCGTAAAGGCTTTGCGAAATACGACGCAAGTGGAGCTGTACCAAAAAGGCTGCGGTATGCAGAAAGTGCAGTGTTTGGTTGGCATGATGCATGCTTCCAGTCAAACTCTGCAATCTTTCAACGCCATCCCGATAACTGCATGCATTCGCCGAAGGATTCTTGGATACCAGTCTGCAAGGTGGAATGCACAAGTCAACTTGTCAACGCAGCAAAGTCAGGGCTGGCGGAGCAACATGATATTATCACTTTCGACAGAAAGCTCTCAATGTTGATTGATTCTACGATAGTGCGCAAGCACGACTGCAGCTACCAAGCCCGGCTACGCCTCTGCGAATTAGCCATACGCGCAACCCTGTAAAACGGCATTCCAGCAATCCATAGCAGAGAATGCTGAATACATAAACGATATATAGGTGTGCATGTTACACACAATATCCACCCGAGCAGCACCCAGAACTGGAATGATGTGTTGCATTTATAGCCCAATTTCCAAGTAATCCTGCAGTCGAAATCGCAAGACGTTGGCCCAAGCCTTCGTTTCCTGCACCGCGGCTGCGTACTCCTGCCGTGAGAATATGAGGAACGTGTCTCCAAGTAGGAAGGACCCCAAAACGGGTTTCGTTGGGTTTCCCTTCATCACAACTTTGGAAAAGGTACCCTCAAAACAAGAGACACACATATGATGGCCAAATGGTGCTGAAATGGGCAGCGATGCTGCTCGGTCGATGCTAGCCGTGGAAGTTGTTGCGTGAGGGTCTCATCCCCTTTGCCGATCCCAAAAACTGGCCCAAGAAGTTGAGGAGCCAGCTCTCTCAAGTGGGGTGGGATCCACACACGCACACACACTCCAGACAAACAGGGCACAAAGAACCTGACCGGGAGAATTGCATATCCTAATGCGTTCTTCATGTTTGATGCGATGTTTCGCTTGATGTGTCTGCAAGATTCTATGCACCCTGCCACAAAGGCAGCGCTATACTCTTCAAGCATGTTCTATCCATTGAGAACGAGCTGGGAGAAGTCGCAACCTTTTGCGCTTCCAATTCGTCGATAACATCATCTATCACAATCTATCACTTTATCACGCCACTGCACGATCTCCATTTCATGAAGCGATACGTGACAGAATTGCTCCAAGAGTCGCAATCGTGGACAAAAACAAAGCAATCACATTTTGATGCATGACAGAAATCAGCCAGCACGCAAACGAAAACTCTTTGCCCTGAGGGCGATGATTCGATCTGCGGTGAGTGCCACAAATCCCTCCGCTTGACGCCACCATCTTGGCTCGAGCCAAGTCTACGCCAAAAGTCGGAGGCATTTGGACCGATGTTCGATCCCTATATTGACACACACACTGACACACTGACACACTGACACACCCTAGTATTCATCTAGAGTTGGGCGCTTTCCCCATGTGCTCCCCCCCAAAAAAAGCGAAGAAGATTGCACCGGCCACCGTTTCCCTCCCCCCCAAAACTCCCCCCCCTCCCACCCCAAGCCTCCAGCTGACCGCTCTTCAGCAGCTCGAGGCGGCGCTTGGCCCCCTGGGCCCTGAGCTCGCAGCAGCGCCGCCGCAGCACGGGGCCGAAGCTGGCGCACTCCTCCGCCGCGAACAGCGGGGACCCAACGGATCACGAGAAGGGGTTGATTCCGATTCCATTTTTTTTTTCAACCATCGTTCTTTTCAAAAACCGGATCTGTTTCCCCTGGGTTTTTGAGGGTTTCCTGAAAAGAAGGATCCCTGGAAAGAATGGGGAAGGTACCCCTAGGAACACGAGAAGTTGGAGCGGTTGGGTGGCAACCCTCCGGTTTTTGAAGATTTCAAACTTCTGGCTCGGGCATGAAGGGCTTTTTTGTCGGAGGAAATCAGGGGAAGTTGGGAGAAAGGCGTTGAAGGGGGCGGTGGATCCAAAATTCCAGTAGGGTCCATTTGGGAAGGACATGGGGGACCTTTTCTCAGCTCAGTACTGGTTGATGTTTGAGTCAAAGACCCACTGTAGAGCATCAGTTGAAGCACTTTAAAAGGGACCTGAAAAGGGTAGCAACCCTCCCATCTGCCCTTTGGCAGCTGTGCCAATTGCGGATGTAGTTGTGAATCTTTATGGCCCCTTTCAAAGAAAGTTGAATGATGCTCACTAAAGGGTCTCCACATGCGTGAACTGCATTAGACCCACTTTAACAACACAAAAGTGTCTTGATGGAATTGGCGGTCCATTCTCAGAACGCAACACGACCTTTGTGTCAAAGGAACGCCCCCATGGCTTGTTTGTTGCCCTTCTGTTCCAGAAATAGGTAGGCAGCAAGATCATGTTGCCATAAATAGGACCTGGGGAAGGTTTGTTCTTTTGGTAAGTACCGGTTCCTGTCCACCCATAGTTCAGGGGCACTTTGACCATATGAGTACTCAGGCGTTTGGACACCGCACAGTAGCGACCATTGGGTGATTCAGCCTCTAGCTAGCATGGAGCTTAAACTATATTGCTTATTTAACCTCCTTGTAGCTTCCCAAAGGGGATCAGGGTCTGAGCGAAATGCCCAAAGGCACACGGAAGTCGTGGTTTCAGCAAATGAAATGGGGAACTGCCAGAATGTTTTGTCCACTTTGGCTTCCCTTCAAACCAACTTGAAAAGGTCAAAAAAGGAGCCGCACCCATAATCAAACGGACGACCAGTTTCTTGGGGTACCCCATTGTGAACCAACATGGAAAGGGGGTAGAGGTGTTCTTTGCCTAGGGCTGTTTTTTTTTTTTTCTCGTAGCGTTGGTTTTCCGCAGGGCTGGCAACATCCCCGGCATCACCAGCCTTAATTGGCCCGGGAGTTGTTTATTGGCTCTGATTGGAAGGCAGTTGGGAGTTGCTGGGTCTTGCGGTGGTTGGGGGTTGATTTAGGGCTGACATCCAGGCTGCTGTTAGGCGGGTTTAGGTTTGACGTTGGGTGGATTTGGGGTTGGCATGCAGCTGATTTGTGTTGGGTGTGCTGCTCTGTTGCGTGAGTTGTGGGCGAGTTTTGGTGGTTTGGGGCAACGCTCCAAAACCAATCCTAAACGAGACCAAAACTCATGCAACCACATCCCAAAGGCAACCCTAAAGGCACCGTTTTGCCAGCAGCACACCCAACACAAATCAACTGCATGCCAACCCCAAATCCACCCAAAGTCAACCTTAAACCCGCCCAACAGCAGCCTGGATGTCAGCCCTAAATCAACCCCAAACCACCACAATCCCATCCTAATGAAGATCTAAGCCAGCCTTTTACCCCCCTTAACTTAAACCTGCCCCCAGCAACTCCCAACTGCCTTCCAATCGGAGGTAATAAAAAAATCGCGGGCCCATTGAGGCTGGTGATGCCGGAGATGCAGCAAGGCAACCAACCAACCGACCGACCGACCGACCGACCGACCGACCGACCAACCAACCAACCAACCCAGCCTTAGGAGAAAAAACACCGGATCCCATGGAAAGGGTACGAGCCCCAAAAAACACGCCCATATGGGCTTGTCTTCACATGAGATATAGAACGCCTAAACCAAGTTCCTCCCCTTTGGTTGCCCAACTCTCGCATTCCACATTCTTCCAACCCCGACTCCGTCAAAAACACAGTAACCCCGACTCTCAACAAAACACATGAATAGAGAACCGCAGTGAATACAGAACCCCAACAGGCAAGCTGCTTGGAGGAAAAAACAATCAAGCCCTAGTGTGCAATTTGGAGGAAGAAAAAAACAATCAAACCCTAGTTTGCAAGTTGGAGGAAAAAAACACAATCCAACCCCAGCAACTACAGAAACGACTCGGATTAACCCGGCTCTCCAAAGGAAAAACATACAAAACGTCCTCGGCCAAGCGCAGCAGCAGGCGGCGACGCGCGGAGCGGCGCAGCCACCACAGCTCCGAGGCCAGAGGCACCTCCTGGAGCATTCGCCTGCGATGAAGAAATCGGCACGTGGAGCCTAGGTCCTCCAGTAGAGAGGGTAGAATAAGGGCACCATCTTTTTTCTGTAGAGTATGTTAGTAGGGGAACCTCCCCTATTTTGAATCAGTTGGTACCGCTTCTTTTTTTCCATTTGGTCCATTTTGGCAGGGGAGCCGAATCTCCCAACCAAAAGAAAGGGGCTCAAAACGGGCAGCTGCGGGGCCTGGATGGAGTTTTGGGACACCTCGGAGAGCCCGAGCTTGGCGCCATGCGGGCTGTGGCGCCCAAAAACCGGCGATAGCAACGGGTTACCCTGGGCACATTGAACCGAAAGCTAAAACTTTTGGTCTCAAAGAAGACCGCGGTCCTTTTAAAAAGTTTTGGACTTTTTTTTGGTGGGTCCATTTCAGGCAAAAACCAAAGGGAAACAAGATCAATAGAGGTTCTCCGAATGGTCCAAGTCCTCTGGTTGGCGTCCTTGCTTACCTTTGAACATCAAACAAAAGGAGGCTAAATGAGAGTGTCTGTTCTTGATAGCCCACAAGGGATGGTTTGAAGGTTGAAAAGCAAAGCAAAACCACCAATGTTGGAGGTTCGCCTATTCTGAGACAGACCCAAACGGGGGGTTCTCCAAATAGGAATGGGTCTCAACTTGTGGGAAGCCGTTTGAAAAATGGCAAATGAACAAGAATTGCAAATATCCCCCCTCAAATGGTCGGTATCCAGAGGGTGGAACCAGTGTGCCGGGCGCGTTTGCTCCTGGACCCCCAAAAAAGGTCCCCTTTTTCCAAAAGGAAATTCCCTGCTAACGGATTCCTAGCCGGGAATCCTTCGCCTGGGTGTGGCGTTCCTTTTGGTTTTGCAAGGATTCCTCCTTTTAATCACGGCTTTTCATCTTGCTGGTGCGATAGGCAGGGAATGAGAATTGGAATCTTGTAAGGCATCCAACTGGTGGGTTCATTCCCACATACATATATATATATATATATGGCATAAAACACTGGAAAAATACAGGTCAACCGCACCAAACCAGAATCCATGAGGGGGGGAGGGGGGGATATAATATATATATATATATATGGTATGGCCATGGGTCAAAATCCCGTGCCCCCAGTGAACATCCCAATCCCCACTAAAATAGACTAAAATGGGCGGTGCACCTACCCCAAAATGGTACCATTGGTTTTGACCCTCAGCCAGGTGTGCCACTTTCGTGGTGCACTGGGGCCAAGTCATGCATCGCAAGTCATCGATATACATTCTCTACCTATCGCACCCATCGCATGTCATGCGCCTCCGTGGGGCCCAGATCGACGCGATCGATGCCGCCTGTAGCTTTGCTGCCAGGAGATCCGAGCGGCGATGCGGTCCAGGCCCTCGTCCGAGGAGACCTCCCAGGCCTGAGGCGAACGAAACGTGGCGCGAGAAGAAGCCGAGGACTTGCCTTGCTGGCAACAGGTTGGACGGTTGAAGGGTTGTCGGGTTGGATGGTTGGAGGCATGGATGGATGCATGGATGGATGGATGGATGGATGGATGGATGGATGGATGGATGGATGGATGGATGGATGGATGGATGGATGGGCTCCATCTATTCCAATCCATTCCAATCCGTTCCATTCCATTCCAATCTAATCCCATCCGTCCGTCCATCCATCCAGGGACAGGCTGGTTTTTGTGCAACCCAAGAATCAAACGGGCATTTCGAAACGAGGCTCCAAGGGGGCTTGGTGCACTTTGACCACTGCCTACTTGGTTATAAAAAGACTTTTTCAGGAGAGAAAGAAGTGACCGGGAAAACTGTTCGGAAAAGGAACCGGTTAGCCAGAATATTTGATGCTGCTTTGCAGGGGATGTTTTGGCTGGCTGGATCGACAAAAATCCTATTCAAAGGGCAAATGCAGAGTTCTGCTATATAACAGATGCCATTTCAGCCAATGCGTGCAACATTCCAAACTCCCCAACTGCCCCGACGAAGCCACAAAGGGTATGACATCAAGTCCAAACAGCAAAACCCGGCATTGGTCAGTCACAGGAGGTCTGTCTTGCACCCTGGGCTTGCGAACAAATTGCAGATCATACGCAAGCTTTCCTGACCGGTCGTGTGGTGCTCACTGACACTGAGAATAGGACCGCCAATCTAGCAAGAGACCTCGTACTAATCATGGCAGTGTCATGGATTGCTCACTTTGTGGATTGATCAGAAAAAGTCCAGACTGTTGGTGTGCCACTAAAACTATCGTCCCAATGTCAAGTACTATAACTCTGGAAGCCAGATTGCTGGTGAATGACAGGCCGTCGATACTGCCCCATCGACCCCACCTGGTCGCTGTCATAGTCGTCGTCGACCTTGACTGATCTACATGAGCATGGTGTTGTAATCTTGACCGGTGCTGGTATCTAAATTTAAGCAGCCAGTTTGATTCGAACGCGAGTCGACAAGTCAGCCTTGCTATGCAAGGCTACAATTTGTTGCTCGGCGAGCGAACAAATATACATGGTTCGAGTCTAGCCCTTCCCACAGCTTGACGGAAAGGAAACCGACAATGGCAACCCAGGAGTTGATTCAGTGTCCCACGTTTGAGGGCATCCTTTGACGGAAAATCACCCCACATACTCTGCAGGGTGCAGAACTTCAAAATGGCAGTTGTCCGTTTGGTTTGCAGCATTCATCCTAAAAAGGGGGTCCCTCACACACACCCACGCACGCACGCACGCGCACGCGCACGCGCACGCGCACGCGCACGCGCACACGCACACGCACACGACACGCACGCGCAAGCGCACGCGCACGCGCACGCACACGCACACGCACACCCACACACACACACACAGACACAAACGTCTACTCCAGCCTACAGCTGTTTCACGCAAGCGCTTGGACACACCAAGGCCGCCGCGAGGAGCATCTGCCCAAATCTGCGCACACGTCCATTCAAGTGACTTCCTCCAACCCCTTTGAATCTTGCTTAAAGCAAAGCCACCAACTTCAGGTAAGTGTGAGAACCCCTCAACACGTTCGCTTTGAGGGGCCCATGCTACAAATACATGTTCGCTTTAAGGGACACGAGCAAAGCGGCAAATTGTTTGAGCTTCAGACACTTCATGGGCCACTAGTCCAGACAATGGGAGCTTGGAGCAGTTTGATTGCATAGACCACGGAGTCAAAGACTCCCATTTTGCGGCTGTCCTTTCGGATTCCAAAAACACACGCAAATCTATTTCATAGACATGGTCCGTGGCGCACGTGGAAGATCGGCTTTGCCAGGGGTACGGGAGAAGCCCCAGTCAAGGCCCTCGACTAACAGCAGGCTGCCTGGCCTTGCAGTGTGTAGCCAGTGGAGGTGTCTGGAGTGGTGTAGAGGCACTGTATTGTTGGCTTCGTGGTGTGTGAAGTTGCATGTCTCTGCTCCCCATCTGGCCCTGGCCCAAAGGTAAATTGTTCGTCGAAACGCCTGGGATTTTTTATCAGCCCAACTCTTGCCGATGCTAGTGGCTGCGGATGCAAGGAGCGGAATGCAGCCAGTCAGGAAGAACAAATTCGGGAATAAGACGAAGGGCATGTTCTTTTTCCATCTACACATCACGCAGAAGAAGCTTCCTCAATGAGACGTTCTTGGCAACCCGATATCCGCCGGTCTTTGGCTTCCAGAACTCCAGACGGTACTTGCCGGCAAGCACGTTGAGCCCAGGACTCCAGATCTTCGATTCTGCTTCAAATAGATGCCACAGAGGGCCGAAGCGCACCACAAGCAAAAGATGGTCTAGTGCGCGTTTTTGGCAGTCGACTGTCTCAAGCTACCCGGCACCGGGCTTGAAGCTGTTTGGTTGAGAGCCGCATATGAGTGACTTCAACGAGCGCCTCCCCAAAATCAGGGCAAAAAGGTCAAACTTGGTGTAACTTGGGCAACACGGGGAAGAGCGCTTTGTCACGATTCTCTCACAGCGTGGTTTTGTTCTCAACATCAGCCTGCTGGACGACGCCATGGACGATGCGATCTCCCCCTTTTGGGGCAGTGGACTTGGGGATGCCTTTGATCGGGGGGTTGCCCCAAAGGAGGTGTGAGCCACGGCAAAACTGCTCGTTCCCCCCAAATGAGGTGTGAGCAAATGCGTGAGTCAGCTGGGTTTTGTGGGGAAGTTTCTTCAGTCCCCCCAACTGCTTCGCACATGGACCATAGACTACCGGTAAGCTTGACCAAGACTCATATGCAAGATCATTGTTGAAGATTCGGCTGAGGCTTCTCGAGAAAAGGAATGTGTGCCGAATGCGGCGCATTGGTCGAGTGCTCCAAACTTATTGGACATCAGTTCTTTGTCTTTCAGCTATCTTCCCATCTAGAATCTGCAATGTTCCAGGCAGCCGCTAGCTACCCCAAAATCACACAGGCTGCTTGTGCGCTGCCATCTACTTTTTCTACTAGCGCCATAGCTCTGTCGCTCTTTGCAGAATCGAGTAGCAAGCGATCGATGCCACATGTTGAACGCTTACAAGTGACCAAACACCTTGATCAAAGCTTCCGGACATTGGTGTGGTGCAACAAATTCCAAACATATCTCTCAGAATGTGATGCTTGCTGTGTAAGGAGTTGTGCGGAGCAATGCAAGATTCCGGAAAAAGGCACCCTCGCGATGGAAATGACGCGCACAAATGTTGGGTGACAGCTCAGCTCGGGAGCCTCAACGAACCTCAACTACCAAATGCATACGAAAAAACAACGGCTCCGAAGCTGAATGACAAACACCTTTGCAATGCAAAGAATGGAATGAGAGCTTTTGCTCGCTCATCTGCCTTTGTTTCGTGATTCTTGAAGGAGGCATGTTCATGGTGATATCTGCGACGGTACCCCTTTCAGCCTTCCCCGTTCCTTGCCGCAACCCCAAAGCTCTTTCATCGAAAAGTCCCGCCCCAGCCCACTAACCTTACTTACTTTGTCAGGTCCAACTCCTTTTCGTGGGTCCAAAACGATTTGTTAACAGAGGCGTGAAAAGCCGGGGCAGTGCCCGGAATCGCTTGCGTCGCTCACTTCACGTGCGAGAAGATCTCATGGGCGATGCAGTGATCCTGGGGAAAATCGAATGGGGCCGGTAGCCAACAAGTGACCTTGGCACACTGAACACCGAAATGAAGTTCCTAAAATGCACAATAGCTTTGCAGGAGACCCCAGTGACATCCTGGAAAGTTGGATGCCAAATTCGCGGTGATCCTGAGCCAAGCAGGAAAAAAGGGTCTCAGTGCAATCAATGGGACAGTCGATGGAAAGATGAGCAGAGCCCAGGGTCGGACATAGGATTTCCGGCAACCGATGCGAGCACCGGGAAGGCCCACACACACACACATACACACACACACACATCGAAGGATTCCCAGTGCGCCGTCGCGAGCGAAGCAGGGCCTGGCACATGGTCAACTCCTCAAATTGGCCCCGGCAGTCGCCTGGCACGGGAGCCATGAAATTATTCGACTCGTTCCCCAAGAGGACGTTGCCCCCTTTTGTGCGAAATTTGGGGCTCGTCAATGACCCCCCCCTTCTCGTCCTCAACAAACAGCAAATCACCAATGACCCTGTCAATTGCTCAACGCGGGGCTGCTGAACTTCTCTTGGGATGCCTTGTGGCTTTGCATTTTTTGTCGCGGAAAGCTGTCATATCTAGAATAGCTATGGCTCAAAGCCAGAGAGGGAGGGGGATGTCACATCCGCTGACACCGCAGTTGGCCAAACAAATGCTATCTTGCGCTGGAAATGTGGGCTATAAGCAAACGAAGGCCAAACTTTTTAGGGGTTGATTCCCCATTTTGTCAACCATGGTTCTTGTCCAAACCCAGCGGTTCCTTTCCCCTGAGTTTTCGGGAAAGGATCTCTGGAATGAATCGTTGGAAGTTTCCCCACACCTTGAACAAAAGCGAACCTTGATACAAGGACTATGTACTCCTGAGGGTGCATGTCAAACACCAAAGAGTTGGAAGAATTGACTGTTTGCCCCTGTGTTGGGTGCAAGTGGAACTGTTGGATTTTACCCCTAGAAACGGTTCTCTTCTTTTTGTGTTTGTTCACAGTTGTTGAAGTGATGGTCGGCCAAGGAAAAGCACTTCCTAGGGGGAAACACCTTGGCACCATCTACAATGAATCCCTGCCAGTTCTTGTTTGCTCTTGGGTTTGTGTTTAAGACTGTTTGAGTGATGAAATACATGTCTGGGTTGTGATGGGTTTGGTTCTGTTCTGAACTAACGGGAGCCTCCAAAGCGGCGAAAAACACAGTTCGCTCCGTTCGCTCCTTTGCCGTCCGTGCGCTGCGAGATGCGCTGCACGCAGCCGTTGTACTCGGCCCTCACCGGCGGCACGGCGCTATGAAAGGCACTCGTTCAGAGGGAAATCATGACCCATGCGAAGACCGCAAAGCATAACTCAATCATCCAACAGCATGCTCTTCACCTGCCAGCTTCCCTCACCATAAGCACTCTCATGGTTGCCAAAGGCTGGGCTGAAGCGAATGTTTCTGGGGGCTCCCTTGCTCTAAGGCGGCTCCAATGAAGCTCCCGTTTGTGATACTTTTTCCGACTTGTCAAATGAGGGGCCAACTGCAGGCCCCGAGGCGTCTCGACGATCTGCCACACCCTATGCGGAAGTCACAAATTGCACCGGAAACATCTATCATGCTTGGCGAAATCAATCAACCGGGATGTGGGAGGGTGGGGACAAGGGAGGGCTTTTGAACCCACTCCCCTTTAAAGTAGGCTTCATTGGGCCTCCAAGAAAACCTCCCTTATCCCTGGTCTCCTGTATCCCTGCTCATTCGTCTCTCCAACCTATGTCGCAGGCTTGCAGGGAAAGGCTCGCACGACGAATCTGGGCACCCAGGCAACCAGTCGCCGCATTGCGAGAGGCACTTGGGCTTGATCGTATCCAGAGGGTCCTGTCAGGCTGGCAGCTGGACACTCTCCGGCCACTGTCCCAGACCGATGTTAGAAGAGGAATGCTGTTGTTGGAGGGCCTTCTCAAGAAAGCCAAGTTACGCTTGAAGTCATCTGCCAGCTTCAAACAAAGGAAGCTCACACGAAAAAAGCGATCTGAACATTGAGGTAAAAGGCAAGCTTGAGAAAGAACAACCTGCAGCACTGCACAACGGATAGTGGTGGCTGTGCCCACAGCCCTCCAGCACTTTGCTTCGCTGCACCGAGTTGCCGTGAAGCTTGAAAACCGCCGGCGGTTTTCACATGCAACTGAGTAGTCACGGGGGCCCTTGTGTGGTTCAATCTTCCCACGGGCATTCAATGAAACGTTGCTCTCAGGCGATTCCAAGCCTGCAAGTCAGTGATCTCCTTCCGGCGAACATGGAGCTCAAAACTGGATCCGTTTTCCCCCCCACCCCCCCCCCACCTCCAACAAAAAGAAAGAAAGAAAGAAAGAAAGAATGAAAGAAAGCAAAAAAGAAAGAAACCCCGTCTCCAGATTTAAAAAAAAAGAACGCCCTCCTCTTTTTGTGCCGGGGGGGGGGGGAGCTGAGTCCTGTTGGTTTATCTCGGGTCCCGCGCCTTGTGCTCTTCCCCGGGCTTCAGGTGGGGCGCCTCGATCGGTCCAACATGCTTTAGGTGACAAAAGGGAAAGCAGAAGGACAGCCACCCATTTGGGGCTCCCTTATATTGACTCATACCATTTGGGATGTTCAAAAGGAAAAAAGCCAAGAGGACACCAAGTGGTCGCTTTTGCAAGGCTCCCCGATTTTAGGATAAACCCAATCACGGCCAACAAATGCTGAACAATGCCACCAATTCTTCCTCCATCAAGCCATGAGTGAGCTTCCTGAGAAGGCATTGCGCCCTAACCCCATCGTACTTCCACAAAGGACAACCCGGCTGGGGTATACTTCAAAGCTCGATCTGCGACGGACCAGGTTTCCCTGGAGGAGAAACCTCGTGGCTCGCCCCCAGGTGTCGAGTCACGGGTGGAACCAGAGTCCTAAGGCGAAAGAAGAGCCACGGACTTGGCGGAAAGACCCTCACAGTCCCGCTGTCCCAGGGCTGTGGCGTGGTACTTGGGGAAGTGCCTGAGCGCAGGTCGCCCGAGGGTCAGACACCCTGCACCTACACGCCAAGGGGCGTGGGTCTTGTGAAGCAAGAAAAGAAAGGCGTTCGTTGACACTGCGAAGTAAAACTGGGTAAATTGATCTGGGGGCATGCGGCAATTGGTGGACATCAGAAATACACGACCGGAAGTACGCAAACAACAGCCAGGTGTGAAACCATTACAACCATCAACGTAGCATGGGAAGCATATTGACCGACCACCTTGTTCATGCTGTTGGATGCCTTTTGGTTGACTGCCCAAGCAGCGCCAAGGATGGGCGACAAGTAGAGGTGGGTCACAAGCAGCGCCCAAGGCCCACTGACTTTTACTACCAAGATGGTCGTATTGGTTCATATTTAGGTTTCTCACTCTATATATATATATACATAGTTTTCCGGACCAAGTGGCGGCCACTTACGAAATCGGCCCATTCTGGGGCACCATGGCGCGATTGCGCATGGAGCTCACGGGAAGGAAAAGGTGCTGGGCTTCGGGCGTGAAGAACTGCGGGCTGTACGAGAAGCTCATGACCTGCAGGTTGCGGGGGCCAAGCTGCGACATGCTCTTCTAGGTCCTCCAGTAGAGAGGGTAGAAGAAGTTGGTACCTACTTTTTTGTAGTCTACTATAGGGGAACCCTCCCGCACAAAAGTGTCTAAAAGGGCACAACTGGAAGACCTAGTCTTTTCCAACAAAAAAAAAAACGGATCAGTGGAATCCATCCGACGTGCAATGGACTTGGAGCTGGAGATCTTGTGGCTGGGCTTGGGCTTGGCTGCCCATGTTTCGCTTGGAAGGCAGGTCGACCGTTTGAATCAAGCCCCCGAAACAATCAGTCGGAGCACGTTGAAAGGGACCTGACAAGGGGTTTGATGTTTGATGAGTTGGGCTACTACCCCAATGTTGATGCAGCAAAGTTCAACCGGGGCAGAAATTAGGAAGGATCAACTTGAGTTTGTGCAGGCATACTCTGAAGGGAGACTGTCTTTTGCAATCCGCACATCTGCCAACGCCGGCGCTTGCCGTGATGCAAAACTACCCTGAAAGGACGCCTTGGCAAAATAGACACGCAGAGCTTGCGGGGTGTGTTTTTCATGGCCGCGCCTCACTGCTTCCTTGCTCGGGCAAAATAGTTGCACGATTGCTGGAGCCAAGGCAGGCTCCGAGCGAGAAACACTTGGCCTATCTGAGTTCTGCTTGGTTGCAGAAGTGGACTTTATAGATTTGCACTTTTAGTGCTTGTTGTTCAGCGTAGGGTCGACTGACCCTTTTGCACCCGGTACAAGCACTCCCCAGGCCAGTCACAAATGGCATATCAAATGCATGCAAAACCATGGTCCATGAAACATACACGTAGTCTATCGGCATGTGGCACACTTTCTGCTTCAAATATTGTTTAAATGCTTCAAGCCACTGTGACCTCCAGAGCCATCCAAAAGAGCCGCGTTCAAAATGACTTGTTTCCCCAAGAGTACATGGGCACACAGGTGGGTCTGGGGAAATTCATGAGTGGCCCCTTCTCCTCCCCCCACAAACTAGACGATGTTGACCGAACTCCGGGGCAAGCAGCTCGCATCGCTTTTCGCTGCCCCCATTTGCTCCGGCCATGGTCTCTCCGATGCCGCACCACTGGCCCCGAGCCACCGACAGCCGGGGCTCGGGTTTGAGGCCCGGGCGGGATCGGAACGTGAAGCGCGCGAATTCGGGCTGTCTTTGCAAACCATTCAAACGCCATGGGTTGTGATCATCTTGCTGGGCCAAGAAAGAACAAGGCAAACCCAACCTTGGCTCAAATTGTCCTCAAATTAACTTCTATTTGAAGGGGCATGGCCTCCCTGTAAACGGTGTCATGTTGTCCCTTCACTTCGACTGGAAGCCCTTGTTCAGCTCTAAAGAAATAGAGACAAACTGCTAAACTATACACATATTTACCTAGTCTACTGCCTCAACAAGCAAATCAAAGTGGACATGACCGAAGGGAACCTGAAAAGGAAGCAATCGAAGTCCGGGCTCTAGCCCAAATGCTTGGCTGCAGCTAAGACAGCACGAATATGCACAGCGCTTACACTTCAGGCCCCTCTGCTGTCAGGCTAAATCCCCTTCCTCAAACATTTGTCAAACTGCCAAGCGACAAACACGTAAGTCGTTTGCAACTGGTCGGAACGAGCCATGCATTTGGGGACGGGGAGACTCCGCAACGAAAGCAGCGCGAGTTTCACTGCAATCAGCGCGTGAGGAGCGCGCGCCTCAATACCAGGCTGGGGAACCAATGCCATGGCACATGGTCAAGTGCTAGCACCAACTAAGGGGTCTTTTGACCAGCACACGTGCTGAGTGTTCTTCTTGCGGTGCCCTTCCCTTCACTCTCCCCTGTTTTAGGAGCCCTTGCAAGTTTTGTCTTGCCTGTTGGCTAATAGCTTTGAAAAGGATCTTGACACGCGGTGCTTCAAGCATGCTCGGCCTCATTCAAAACAAAGTGTGGCAAGTGACATTTGCTGTGCAACACCGTTCAAGAAAACAAAACAGTGTCCATCAATATATTGGAAGAGGGCACGGTGAGGCAATCAAACAAAAAGTAGGCAAGTGTGGCTTGAAACTGCGCAGAAAACCGATCAATGCCAAAAATGCCCAAAACAAAAAAACAATCCAACAAACGAGCAAGCAAGCAAACAAACGAACAAACAAGTGAAACATAAAACAAACAGAACCGGATAATAAAACAAACAAACGAACGAACAAACAAACAGACCAGCAAACAAGCAAACAAGCAACAAGCAAACAAACAAGCCAAAGAACGACCAAGCCAGCAAGCAAACAAACAAACAAATAAGCAAGCAAACAACAAGCCGAACGAACAAACAAACGAATGAACAAACAAACAAACAAAACAAACAAAACAAAACAAACCACAGCAAAACAAACAAACAAAAAACACAAAACACAACGCGACAAGACAAAACAAAGAAACAAACACGCAAACAAAACAAAACGAAAAACAACAAGAAGAGATCAGCAAAATGAACAGACAAACAGGCAGACAAACAAAACAGGAAACAAACAAACGTACAAGCATGCAAGCAAGCAAGCAAGCAAGCGAGCCAGCAAGCAAGCAAACAAGCAAGCAAGCAAGCAAGAAAGCAAACAAACAAACAAACAAACAAACAAACAAACCAACCAACCAACCAACCAACCAACCAACCCACCCACCCACCCACCCACCATAATTAACACTACGGCTACTACAGCGACTACTACTACATCATTACGACGACAACGGCGACGAACACTACCTGCCACTACCACTACCACTGCCACAGCCACACTGCGGTTGGATGCCGAGCGGGTGGCAAATCCTCGGGCGGCCCCCTTGGCGGGCGCCACGTTGCGGATGGCCTGCTCACCTTCGACGCAGTCCAGACGTGGGGCGAATACCCTGCTTCCACGCGATCACTTGCCACTACCACTACCACGACCACTAGCACTACCGCTACAACCACTACCACTACCACTACCACTACAACTGCTCCTGCCACTCCACTACTTCTATTGCTACTACTACTGCTACTACTACTGCTACTACTACTAGTACTACTACTACTACTAATGCTACTACTACTACTATTACTACTACTACCACTACCACTATGACCATTGTACTACTGTTACTACCACTTCTACACTACTAGTTCAAGTTACTACTTCTAGTTCAACTTCTACTTCTACAACTACTACAACAACAACAACTACTACTACTACTGCTACTACTACTACTGCTGGGACTACTACTACTACTACTACTACTGCTGCTGCTGCTGCTGCTGCTGCTGCTGCTACTACTACCACTACCACTACCACTACCACTACCACCACGACTACCACGGAGAGAGAGAAAGAAAGAAAGAAAGAAAGAAAGAAAGAAAGAAAGAAAGAAAGAAAGAAAGAAAGAAAGAAAGAAAGAAAGAAAGAAAGAAAGAAAGAAAGAAAGAAAGAACAAACAAAATATGAAAAAAAACAGAAGGTAGAGCAATAGAGAGCGAAGGAGAGGGAGGCTAGCGCCGCACGATGCTGCTACACTGTTTCTCACGTCTGCGGCTGGCTACGCACGCCCGAAGCACTTCCTCGCAGGGCTGAATCAGAGCTAGAACTCGCCCCAACACCGACGGTCCAACCCGCACAAGCTGAAGCTGTGATCGGAGCCGTCTTTCCACAGAAGCGCGCTTTTCCTACAACATGGCAAGCCCCGTCAGAATCAGAACGGTGCGCTGCACACGCGTCGCAAGTGAAACGGTAGCCCACCAGCTGCAAAGAAAAACATTTGCGCGCGCACGAATGCTATTTCACGCCCGCCTTGCAGGCCCCGCAGGTCTGATTCTATTAACACACCCAGAGTAGCGGCCCCGTGGCAACCGATTTCGTGAAGGGAATCTCAAAGGGCATCAGTATTGAATGTGGCAGCCAGCAAACATTCTGCTACGACTGCAGCGTGAGCATTTGCTTGATCCGAAGCTTGTCTTGCGAAGAGGCTTGCCGATGTGACCAGGAAGTCGGCTCCCCTGATTTTCCAGTATTCGCACAAAAAGCACTCGCAGTCGTGCAGGGAAAACAGAGTATGCTCACAGCCACCTGCCAACCAAGAAAGCATCGGGGCGGAACATACCCAGGCATGCGGTGGTTGCTATCTAACTCTCAAACATCAACAATCAATCTCACGCACGGGCCGTATGCGATTCCAGGCCTGAGCTTGCTCCTTGCTCTGTGTAGTCACTGTAGCGCTGGTCCCTATGGTCGCCTTGTGGAGAGACAGGTCTTCATGGCTGGCATGGTCGCGGCATCCTGGACTTGGTAGAACGCAAAGCGCAGGGAGTTGCTGACCACGTGCGAAATGACCCCGGTCCTCCTGGATCGCGCGCGCTGCCTTGTCAAGCTCCTCCAAGCACTTTCGGCCAAACTCTGCGCCGTGCACGCCGTGGCCAAAAGGCCTGAAAGGCCTACCACTACCACTACCACTAGTACTACCACTTCTATACTGCTACTTCAGGCTTCTACTTCTACTTCTACTTCTGCTGCAACTACTACTTACTACTACTGCTACTGCTACTACTACTACTACTACTACTACTGCTACTACTGCTGCTACTACTACTACTACTGCTACTACTGCTGCTACTACTACTACAACACTACTACTACCACTACCACCACCACCACCAGCACCACCACCACCCAACCCTGCAGCCAGCTTGGGCCCAGTGCTTCCACCTCATTGGCCGGCCCCTGCCGCTCGAGTTCAAGTTCCTGGCAATCGCTTTGCGCTACAGCCCACCAAACTGCTCAGCAGGCATCATTTGCTCAAGCCCGCATGCTCTTATGGCTCTTTTGAGCCTGGTGGGCAGCGTAGCGTTTAGAATAACCTACAGCAAACCACAACAACCCACAACGGCGATGACGAAAGCAACAACAGCGGCAGAAACTTGGCTCGCAAGTGGTGTCTTTGAGCAAAAGCCTCGGTGGGTCTGCTTCTGTCTTTGGACAAATGATGTCTGCGCACTTCATGAAACTGGTCAACAAACCAAAATATATTGTATCTCTGTGAGTATGCGTGGCCAGCAGTAAGCAACTCACACTCTCAGGCTCCAGCAGGACTGATACGGGGCATCACCCGCTCCTGCGGAGGATTGACGAAGTTGCTGTGAGGAAGTTGCTGTGAAAAAGTGCATTCATCACGCAGGCAGCAACAGCTCGAATATTTGGGTGACCCTAAAGGGGTTCTAACACATGGGTTCTAGGACGCTGCACAAAAATCACGAAGCCGCGAGGGATCCTAGGAGCGTGGCAAGATGGCTCGAAGATCAAACAAAACCCTGGCAATCGCCGGTTTGGGTGCGATCCGCGGCGCTGCCTTCCGGGTCCTTAGCTCTCCTTCAGCGCGAGTTGTTCCTTCAGAAAGCACACAAAATCACAGAAACAGAAACATAGGCTGTCGGCAGGTGCTTCAAGAGGTGGCAAAAGATGCCCGGACCAGCCGTCGGAACTTCCAAAATCCTCTGAAACCTTCCGTCAGAGCTGCTCTTGGCCACTCCGAGCTGCTCCGAACCACTCCAGAGCATATCTGGGCAGACACCCATGGCTTTCAGCTGTTGGGAATACAACCATGTCGCCTGCCTCTGAAACGAGCAAAACAAATTCAGTGCAGAAGTACAGTGGCTCAACATTACGTAGCCACAAAGAACATCGGGATCTGCCAGTAGTCGAAACCCGTGATCTCCATTCCATGTGCGGAACACAACAAACGAAGACTTGTTGGGTTTAGCGCAATGTTTCTCAAAACTGGCTCTGCAAATTCCAAAACAAACCAAAATTTGAAATCAGGAATCCACAAGGATCTACATCATGGCGAGCTCGTTTTATTTCCAGGTGAGCTCGCCATAAAATAGGCATGCATGTGGCCTGCTCTGTGCTCTGGCTGAGCCGCCGGCCAGCGGATTTTTGTCAAGTCTCTCAACTTGTCTCCCCAAAGCCTGCGAAGTTTGCACGCGCAATCTGCTTCTTCCATCTATTCTGTATGTATGTATGTATGTATGCATGCATGCATGTATGCATGTAGGTATGCATGTATGTATGCATGTATGTATGTATGTTTCAGTGTATCTATCTATGTATGTTTGTATCTATCTATGTATGTATGTATGGATGTATGCATGCTATATATGTATGTATGCATGTATGTATGTGTGTATGTGTGCATGTATGCATGTATGTATGTATGGAGGTATGTATGTGTATGTGTGTTTGTATCTATCTATGTTTGTATATATCTATGTATGTATATGTGTGTGTATGTGTGTATGTATATGTGTATGTATGTATGTATGTATGTATGTATGTATGTATGTATGTATGTATGTATGTATGTATGTATGTATGTATGTATGTATGCATTGATGTATGTATGTATGTATGTACGTATGTACGCATGTATGTATGTATGTATGTCTGTATGCACGTATGTGTGTATGTATGTGTGTATGTATGTATGTATGTATGTATGTATGTGTGTGCATGTATGTATGTATGTATGTATGTATGCATGTATGTATGTGTGTGCATGTCTGTATGTATGTATGTATGTATGCAGGTATGAATGCATGCATGTATGTATGTATGAATGCATGTATGGATGTATGCATGTATGTATGCATGTATGCATGTATGTATGTATGTATGTGTGCATGTATTTATGTATGTATGTATGTATGCATGTATGTATGTGTATGTATGTTTGTATCTATCTATGTATGTTTGTATCTATATATTTATGTATGTATGGATGTATGTATGCATGTCTGTATGTATGCATGTAGGTGTGTATGCATGTATGTGTGCATGTATGTATGTATGCATGAATGTATGCATGCATGTATGTATGTACGTATGTACGCATGTATGTATGTAAGATGCATGCATGTATGTATGTGTGCATGTATGTATGTATGCATGTATGTATGTGTATGTATGTGTGTATCTATCTATGTATGGTTGCATCTATCTATGTATGTATGTATGTATGCATGTATGTATGTATGCATGTAGGTATGTATGCATGTATGTATGCACGTATGTGTGTATGGATGTATGTATGTATGCATGTATGTATGTACGTATGTACGCATGTATGTGTGTATGTTTGCATGTCTGTATGTGTGCATGTATGTATGTATGCATGTATGCATGTGTATGTATGCGTGTATCTATCTATGTATGGTTGAATCTAGCTATGCATGTATGATTGTATCTACCTATGTATGTTTGTATGTAAGTATGTATGTATGTATGTATGTGTGTGTCTATCTATCTATCTATCTATCTATCTATCTATCTATCTATCTATCTATGTAGTATGTAAAGATATGTGTATGTATGTATGTATGCATGTATGCATGTATGCGTGTATGTTTGTTTGTATCTATCTATGTTGCATCTATCTATGCATGTATGTATGTATGGATGTATGTATGCATGTATGTATGTACGTATGTACGCTTGTATGTATGTATGTATGCATCTATGTATATGTGTGTTTGTATCTATCTATCTATGTTTGTATCTATCTATGTATGTAGTATGTATATATATGTATATGTATGTATGTATGTATGCATGTATGTATGTATGTATGTGAGTGCATGTCTGTATGTATGTATGTATGTATGTATGTATTTATGTATGTGTGCATGTCTGTATGTGTGTATGTATGTATGTATGTATGTATGCATGCAGGTATGTATGCATGCATGTATGTATGTATGCATGTATGTGTGTATGCATGTATGCATGCATGAATGTATGTATGTATGCATGTCTGTATGTATGCATGCATGTATGTACGTATAGATATATATATATATAAGTAAGTAAGTAAGTAAGTAAGTAAGTAAGTAAGTAAGTAAGTATGTATGTATGTATGTATGTACGTGTGTGCATGTCTGTATGTATGTATGCAGGTATGTATGCATGCACGCATGTATGTATGTATGCATGTACGTATGTTTGTATGCATGTATGTCTGCATGTATGTATGCATGCATGTATGTATGTATGTATGTTTGTATGTATGTATGTATGTGTATGTGTATATATGTATGTATGTATGTACGTACAGAGGTACGTGCGTACTTACGTATGTATGGGCATATGTATATGCA